>CM052650.1:122146373-122274790 GCA_028533165.1 Leontopithecus rosalia
AGAAGAGGAGGAGCAGAAGGAGGAAGAGGAAGGGGAAGGAGAAGAAAGGAGACAAGAAGAAGAGGAGGAGGAAGAAGAAGAGGAAGAAGAAGGAGAAGGAGAAGGAAGAAAGAAGAAAGAAGAAGAAAGAAGAAGAAGAGAAGAAGAAGAAGAAGGAGGAGGAGGAGGAGGAGGAGGAGGAGGAAGAAAATAAGAATAAAAATAAACAAAACAGTGTGAGAGGGGAACCCAGAGCTGGAAATCCATTCAGGTAGGAGCCCCTGAAGTTTTAACCCTTGAGTTATTCCCTCCCCATTCATGTTCTTGCCCAATGAGAGGAGTTCTTTCAAACTTCCTCTGGAGTGATTCGTCTTTGACTCTGATACCGGACTGGTTGCTTATTCTACAACTCTGAGTTTCAGATCCCCCTCCTCCCAGAGCTTTCGGTGGTAATCTGGTACAAAAAAGCCCCACCTGGCTTTCCCTACCTGGCCAGTGGGAAAACCAGACAAAGAACTTAACATTTGAAACTCTTCTGGTCTCTGGATGGAGGTGTGGAGCCAGGAAATTCCTGCACCTGAAACCCGTCCCCTAGCAAACCCGGAAGAGAAGTTTCTTTAACACAGTCCCTCAGTATTAGAAAGTGATTCATTTTCCAGCATGGGGAATACCTGGAATTTACCAATTCTTATTCTATGTTCTCTTTATCGTCAACCACCATACAATTTGTTTTAACTATTCTGTTTAGATAAATTTAAAATAAACACCAGATAGTGCAAAAATCTTCCAGTTCACTCTAATGTCTCTACCAAGCCCCTCCATGCCCTGTGCTTTAGAAGCATGGATGCTACAATTTTCCACACATCGACACTAGATCTGAGCATTTCATGCTCTGGATGAGAGCGCAAAGACAAAGGAATTATCTAATGCTATGTAGTGTAGTATTTTGGTGGTGAAGTTAGTGAGGAATGCAATTTAAGGTCACTACCATTCACATTAGGAGTTGATGACTGCAGTAGAAGGAAACAAGCACCTGCAACAAAAAAAATAGAAATATCATCACAGTGTGTGTGTTGGAAATGAAACCAGTGCCTCTTCAGTCCCATTAGCTTTTGCCACCACCTTATAACTCTCCAGGAAAAAAATCCAAGCTTAGAGAATACACCTACCTTTACTAGTGCACAGTATTCATTGTTTGTAAAAAATGAGAAGTGTTACCAGACAGTGTTGCTAGCTAAGGAGACACATATTTTAACAAGACATGTCTTTTGGGTACTTGTAAGGAAGCTATCCTGTTCAGATTCTCAGCGGGAGGATTGAGCCGATAGATTGAAGACAATTTTCATGCTTGTATTTTTGCCTAAGGTTAACTAAACAAATAAAAATTATCAATGGCACACCTAATGAATATGAGAGAAGAGTAACCTTTCTTTGTTGTATGAGTGTGTAACACAGGATGAGGAGAAGGAGGAGAAACAGTTGGAAAAGTGGCTGAGTTTTAAATTAATAGCTAATCATCTTTCTCTTCAACTTGTATATCCAGGTTATTTTGTAAAGACTCCTCTGAAATCTAAATCCTAAGGTAGGTATTTAGTTCAAATTGCTCTGAGAATGCTCATGATTGATTATAGCAATAAGCATTTTAAGTTATTTCTATGTAGTGCTATTAGTTTTCCTTTGTATCCTGGGAAACTCTAAAAATTTTATTCTCAATTTAATTTACATATTTGACCACTGATTAGCTATCTAGTGATCATCTAGCAAACATATAACTTTGAGTCATTAGTAAATTTAAGACAATTTATCCTTAAAATTCAGTATGTTACTAATTCAGGATTATACTTATATGTACAATAATTATCTTAGGCACAGAAAAATATATTTGATGGATTTAACGTGATAACTATACAGGGATGCACTGTGATGATAGCACATGTGTTTTCTTAAGCCTAGAATTATTTACTTAATCTGACGTTTATATTATTTGCTTCTGTCTCCTTAGACAGAACAATAATGCATCATAGTGAGCTTTAGACATCTATTGAACAAGGCATTTTTTTCAACTATTAACTCATTTGCTTTACAAGAAGTTGCTCTGTATGCACACTTCAGAATAACATTGACCTTTTAAACAGTAGCACTGTACCATCACCTCGTATCTAATTCATTACCACTCCTTGTCTTTCTCTAATTGCTATTTTTTAAAAGCTCTCTACCCTCTGATTTGAAACTGTGTCTTTTGATTTAAGAAATTATCTAAAGCAGTGATCCACATTAACTTTTCAGCATGTTTGTAACTTCCAGTCTTTAAATTTCTTGTATTTCTGCTACCTGGAAAACCTCACAATGAAAAATTTGACTAGAAGTAATTTTTAGTATAGCCACAAACTCCTTAATTTTCAAGAGATCAAAATTACATTGTTCACATATAATTTCCAGGAACATAATCCAACTAACATTTACATCATTCATTACTTAGGACAATAATATTAACTTGTAACAAAAAAAATCCTACAATGAGGTGGTGCAAATACAATAGAATGTGTCAGTCTCTTATACAACAGCCCATGGTAGCAGTTGGCCAAGGTATACAGTCTACACGACTAGTCACAACAGAAACTGTGATTCCTTTTATCTTGCTTATTTGCCATTTCTCAGGTGCATACGTGACTCTGTTCCTACCACCAAGTTTACATTCCAGCCTGTCGAAAGCGGGGGGAGGAAGTAGAAAGCAAACAATTATAAATATCTGCCCTTGGAGTACGTACATCACTGCTATTTTCATTTTATCTGCTGTAATTAATAGCACGCTCAAATGCAACTAAAAGACATTCAGAAATATAGTCTCTAACATCTAACATTTAGTTGCTAGACAACTTAGCAACTGAAGAAAAGCATGGATAGTTGTGAAAAATCATCAGCCTCTGTTATAGCTTATAATTGCATGTGGCCTTGTGATTACAGGGTTTTTTTTAAGAAGTTGCTAGAAACTTGGAAACAAACTATATTTTTAAGAAAGGACACGGACAGGCGCAGTGGCTCAAGCCTGTAATCCCAGCACTTTGGGAGGCTAAGGCGGGTGGATCACGAGGTCAAGAGATCCACCTGCCATTTTGGTCAACATGGTGAAACCCCATCTCTACTAAAAATACAAAAAATTAGCTGGGAACGGTAGTGTGTGCCTATAATACCAGCTATTCAGGAGGCTGAGGCAGGAGAATTGCCTGAACCCAAAAGGCGGAGGTTGCAGTGAGCCAAGATCGCGCCATTGCCCTCCAGCCTGGGTAAAAAGAGCGAAACTCCGTCTCAAAAAAAAAAAAAGAAAGGACACAGGATTATGATTAATTTTTCATGGTGGCAGTTTCCAACTTGTCAATGTTTCCTAAATTACAATGTTACCATATTCAAAACAAAAATTAGCCAGAAAGAGTTTAATTCCTACAGATTATGTTTCTAAAATGTACTGGGCAATTCATGAAACTATCTATCAAAATATTTGCATGGTCTTCAATAATAAGATGAATAAACTCTGGAGACCTAACAATATGGTTTGATTCTGTGTCCCCACCCAAATCTCATGTCAATGTGTAAGCCCATGTTGAGGAAGGAACCTAATGAGAGGTGATTGTATCTTGGGTGTGGTTTCCCTTGTGTTGTTCTCGTGAGTTCTCATGTAAGATGTGCCGTGCTTCCCCTTCAACTTCCACCAGAATTGAAAATTTCCTGTGGCCTCCACAGCCATGTGGACCTTTTAAGTCAACTAAATCTCCTTTCTTCATAAATTACCCAGTCTCATGTAGTATCTTTATAAGAGTGTGAGAATGGACTAATATAGGAAATTGGTACTGGAAGTGGGACACTGCTATAGTGATAACCTGAAAATGTGGAAACAATTTTGGAACTGGGTAGCAGGCAGAGGTTGCAACAGTTTGGAGGGCTCAGAAGAAGACAGGAAGATTAATGAAAGTTTGAAACTTCCTAGAGACCTGTTGAATGGTTTTGACCAAAATTCTGATAGTTATGTGGACAATGAAGTCTAGACTGAGGTGAACTCAGATGAAGATGAGAGTTGGGAACAACAGTAAATGTGACTGTTTTTATGCTTTAACACAGACACAGGCAGGAGCATTTTACCCCTGTCCTAGAGATATGTGGAACTTTGAACATGAGAGAGATAATTTAGGGTATCTGGCAGAATAAATTTCTAAGCAGCAAAGTATCTTAAAGATGTGACCTGGCTTTTTCCAAAAGCATCCAGTCATATGCATTCACAAAGAGATGACTGAAAATTGGAAGTTGCTTTTAAAAGAAGAGGACAAAGGCTTGGAAAATTACCAGTCTGACCAGATGGTAGAAAAGAAAAACCCATTTTCTGGAGAAGAATTCAAGCTGGCTGCAGAAATTTGCATAAGTAACAAGGAGCTGAATATTAATCACCAATAAAACGGGGAAAATGTCATATATCTTGGCAAGGCAGCTTTTTCCAGCATAGGTTTGGAAGCTAAGAAGGGACAAATGGTTTTGCGGGCTGATCTCAGGGCTCTGCTGTTGTGTGCAGCTCCCAGACATGGTGCCCTACATCCCAGCCACTTCAGCCCCAGCTGTGACTAAAAAACTCATACTGGTTCTTCCATGCAATTGTCTTTGTTCATCCACCCATAACTATCATCCAGCCATACCAAATTTATCATGATATTTACATATGTTCATTGTTTTGTAATGACTGTATTTTTATTATAATTCTTATTTCAGATGTGGGTTAAGGGTTTTGTTTTTAATACTAAAAGATACTATCAAAGGTTAGTCAAACTTTAAAAAAAGAAAAAACTCTAAAACAAAAGGCCCTTAAAGAGATTGACTTATAATAATACATCTCCTATCAAAGAAAAGGCCATAAATAAATGGTTTCATGCTGAATTCTATCAGACATTTAGAGAAGTGCAAATACCATTTTTTCTCAAATTCTTCCAAAAAAATCAAAGGAGAGAAAACACTTCCAGACTCATTTTATGAGGCTAACGTTACCCCAATACAAAAGCCAGACAAGGAAAAAACAAGAGAAGAAAGTTATAAGCCAATACCCCTGATGAATGTGGAAGCAAAAGTTCTCAACAAAATATTAGCAGACTAAATTCAAGAACACATTAAAATAATTATTTACCATGAACAAGTGGACTTTATCCCTGGGATGCCAATCCATAAATAGTATACACCATATTAACAAAAATGAAGGAGAAAAATCCTATAATTATCTCCATAGTTGAAAAAAAGCCTTTGACAAAATTAAATATCCTTTTATGACAAAAACTCTCAACAGATTAGGTATAGAGAAAAAGTACCCCAACACAATAATAGCCATATGTGACAAGCCCATAGTTAATATCATTCTTGATAGTGCAAAGTTGAAAGGTTTTACTCTCAGATCAGGAGGAAGAGAGGGATGGCTACTCTCACCACTTCTTTTGAACATAGTATTAGAAGTCCCAGCCAGAGCAATTAGACAAGAGAAATAAATAAGAGGAATCCATATTGAAAATATTTAATTGTCTCTATTGGATTTTACAGTCTTATTTATAAAGAAATCCCTCTAGAATGCACCAAAAAAACTGTTAGAACTGATAAACAAATTGAGTAAAGTTGCAGGATGCAAAATTAAAATGCAAAAATCAATAGCTAATAAATACACTAATATATTAAATAAATACACTAATATAATAAATAGCTATAATACACTAATAAATTAACAGATAAAAAAATTGAGAAAGCAATCTCATTTACAATGGCAAAAACACATAAATACTTAGGTGTAAATTTAGTGAGGTAAAGGACCTGTGTACGGAAAACTGTAAAACACTATAAAAGAATTTGAAGAAGAGGCGGAGCAGGATGGCAGAACAGAAGGCTCCACCAATCACCCCCTTCACAAGGACACAAAGTTAACAACTGTCTATGTTGAAACACTTTCACAATAACCCAAAGACAAGTGAGCACCCATAGTACTTAGTTTTACTTTATAATACTGAAAGAGGAACTTAAGAGATAGAAAGACAGTCTTGATTCACTGCAGCCACACCTCTCCTACACCCAGCAGTTGCAGCATGGTGCAAAGAACATCTCTGAGTGCTAGGGAAGGGAGAACACAGCAATAGTGAGGCATTCAACTCTGTGCTGTCCTATTAAATCACAAAGGTAAAACTGGACCAAACTCAGCTGACACCAGCCCTAGCCAGAAGGGAACTACCAATCCCAGCAGTTCAACCTTCAGTTTCCACAAACCTTGCCACCAAGGGATGCAGTGTTCTCTGTTTTTCAGTATACTTGAAAGGCAGTCTAGGCCACAGGAACTACAATTTTTAGGTGAGCCCAAGTACCAATCTAGGCCCAGAGACAGTGGACTCAGGGGCACATGACCTACTGAGACACCAGCTGGTGCAGCGAAGGTAGTGCTAGCATCACCCCTCCCCTAACCCCAGGCTGCATAGCTCATGGCTACAAAAAGATTCCCCAACTTTTTCTTTTTCTTTTTCTTGCTTGAGGACATGAGAGTGAAATGGGAAGAACTTTATCTGGCTTCTTGGATACCAGCTCAGCCACAACAGGACAGTGTACTGGTTAGAATATGAGGCTCATGTTCCTGGCTCTAGCTCCTAGATGACACTTCTAGACATATCCTGGGCCAGAAGGGAACCCTCTGCCATGATAGAAAGGATCCAGTACTGCCAGCATTCATCACTTGCTAACTGAAGAGCCCTTGGGCTCAGAATAACCAGCAATGATACCCAGTAATACTATTTTGAGGGCTTTGGGCCTGAGACTTGCTGGCTTCAGGTGAGACTTACCACATTACCAGCTGTGGTAGCTATGGGAAAAAAAATATTTCTGCTTGAGTAAAGCAGAGGGAAAAGCAAAGGGAACTTTACCTTACACCTTAGGTACCAGCACCAAGTAGGCTTTTGGCAGTCCCTGACTCCCGGACTTGACTCTTGGATAACATTTCTGGACATGCCATGGACCAGAAGGGAGCTAAGTGCCCACTCTGAAGGAGTGAGTTTGAAGCCAGGCAGCATTTCCCCACCATGCTGACATAAGAGCCCATGGGTCATTAGGGAACATTGATGGTAGTCTAGCAGTACTCCTCATGGCTTGGGGTGATGGTGGCTACAGAGTGAGGCTCCTCTGCCTTTGGAAAGTGGAGGGAAGAGTGGGAAGGACTATGTCTTGTGGTTCGACTGCCAGCTCAGCCAAAGTACAATAGAAGACCAGGGAGACTTCTAAGATTTCTTAAACTGTGCCTTTGGACCAACCCAGGACCTGGGGGACCTTGCTGCCCTGAAGGGAAGGAAAGACATCTAGATGACTTTGCCATCGGCTTACTGCAAAGCCCCAGAGAGTAGAGAAAACCTAGGCAGTAGCCAGAATGTGGTTACAGCAGGCCTTGAGTGAGAAGAAATGCTGTGCTGGCTTCAGGTCTAACCCAGCATAGTCTTTGTGCTGATGGACACAGGGAAGCTGGTATCACTCTACGCCCAGCTTAGAGTGGTTCACTACAGACAGAGAGATGCTGTTCATTGAGAAAAGAAGGTAAGAAAACAAAAGTCTCTTCCTGGTAATCCAGAATATCTCCTGGATTGTCTCCAAGACCATCAAGGCAGTATCTCTAGGAGTCTGCAAGAACCACAGCATTACTGGGCTTGGGCTGCCCCCTAAAGCAGACACAGGTCACAACATTCAAGTCTTTTCAACTATTTGCAAAGCCTTCCCAAGAAGGACAGCTACAAAAAAAACCCGTACAGTAAACAGACTACAATAAATACATACCTTTTTAATGTTCAGACATGAAAGCACATCTACTAGTATAAACAACATACAAGAAAACATGACCTTATCAAATGAATTAAATAAGGCTCCAGGAATAAATCCTGCAGAAACAAAAATGTATGACTTTTCAGGCACAATATTCAAGATAGCTGTGTTGAGGAAATTCAAAGAAAGTTAAGATAACAAAGAGAAGGAATGTAGAATTCTATCGGATAAAGAGACTGCAATAATTAAAAAGAATCAAGCAGGAAATCTGGAGCTGAAAAAATGCAATTAGCATACTGAAGAATGCATCTGAGTCCTTTAACAGCAGAATTGATCAAGCAGAAGAAAGAATTAGTGAGCTTGAAGACAGCCTAATTGAAAATGCAGTCAGAGGAGACAAAAGTAAAAAGAATAAAAAACAGTGAAGCACACCTACAGGATTTTGAAAATAACTTCAAAAGGCAAAGCTAAGAGCTATTGCCTTTAGCTAGATGTCAGATAGGAGACAGGGCTAACGTGCAGCTTCCACTTGGACAGATAAAACAATGGTGTGGAGACTCACCCCATAATCCTTTGTTGTAAGAACCACCACAGGAACATACCAGGAAAACCAAAAGAATTCACACATCCTTAGAAAGAAGCCACAGGCTACCACAAAGTTGGCTAAGCAAGCAAAACACTGTAAGTTCACAAAGTGTGAAAGCACATATCCCCACTGGGGAATCTGAAAATCCAGATCATGGGAGAAGGATTTAACCTGACCTAGAGCTAAAACAGATTCAGGGAGTCATGCAAAATATAAGCCAAAGCAGTAGTGCGAACTGCCTTATATTCACTCCAGTTCTACAGCTGGAGCCCACCCATGGAAGTCAACCCTGACTGTATCTCACAGAGGCCCTCAGGGAGGACAGCAGCAGAATTAGAGAGGGGACATAGGGTGCAAATAGAAAGACTAAAAGATGTTTCCCACTATGGAAAACATTTTGAAGTTGCCTCAAAAAAAAAAGTCCCCTAAAGTTTGAGCTACCATATGATCCAGCAATCTCATTGCTGAGTATATACTCAAAACTCAAAAGGAAATCAGTATATCAATGACATATCTGCAGTTTTTATGTTTGTTTCAGGACTGTTCACAATAACTGAGATTTGAAAGCAACCTAAGTGTCCATCAATGGATTAAAAAACATGTGGCACATATTCACAATGGAGTTCTCTTCAGCCATAAAAAATAATGGTATTTTTTATGTCAATTGTAACAACATGGATGGAACTGAAGATCATTACAGTAAGTGAAATAAGCCAGGCACAGAAAGACAAACATCACATGTTCTCACTTAATTGTGGGATCTAAAAATCAGAACAATTGAATTCATGGACATAGAGAGTAAAAGGATGGTTTCCTGAAGCTGGGAAGGGTAGTAAGGGGCTGGTAAGGAGGTGGGGATTGTTAATGAGTACAAAAATAGTTAAAAAGAATGAATAAAATCTACTATTTGATTATACAACAGGGAGACTATAATTATTGTACATTGTAAAATAATTTAATGAGTGTAATTGGTTTGGAACTCAAAGGATAAATGCTTGAGGAGATAGATAACCCATTCTCCATGATATGCTTATTTCATATGGCATGACTATATCAAAATATCCCATTTGTCTCATTAATATATACTCCTACTATATACCCCAAATTTAAAAATAAAAAAATTTAAAGAATTTGAAGAAAATAGCAATAAATGGAGTGGTCTGTTGTGTTCATTGATTGGAATTAGTATTGTTAAAATGTTTGCATTATTCAAAGCAATCTATGAATTCAATGCAATCCCTGTCAACATTTCAATGTTACCTTTTACAGAAATGAAAGAAAACCAATCCTTTAATGTGTACTGACTACCCCAAGTAGTCAAAAAGTCATAAGGTGGTGGCATCACACTCCTTGATTTTGAAACACATGATAAACAGTTGTCCTCAAATGAACATGGTATTAGCATAAAAACAGATATGTTGACTAATGAAGCAGAATAAAACACCCAGAACTAAATCCATGTGTTTATGGTCTACTGATTTTTGATGAAGACGCCAAGAGCACACAATGGGAAAAGGACAGTCTCTTCACTAAGTGAAACGGAAAAATTGAATATGCACAGACAGGAGAATGAAATTAGACTCTTCTCTGATAACATATACAAAAGTCAACACACTGCAGATTTAACACTTAAATATAAGACATGAGGCTGGGTGAAGTGGCTCATGCCTGTAATCTCAGCACTTTGGGAGATCGAGGTGGAAGGATTCCTTGAGAATCCTAGACCAGACAAGACAACATAGCAAGACTCCTTTTTCAAAAAATTTTAAATATTATCCAGATATGATGGTGTGCTCCTGTAGTCCCAGCTACTCAGGAGGCTGAGGTGAGTGGATCTCTTGAACCTGGGAGGTCAAAGCTATAGTGAGCTGTGATTGCACCACACTGCACTCCAGTTTGGGACAGAGCAAGACACTGACTCAAAAATAAATTAAATAATTGAGAACATTTTTAAAAATAGCTGGGCATAGTGGTTCATGCCTATAGTTCCAACTACTTGGGAGGATAAGGTGGAAGGATTGCTTGAACCCAGTAAGTTGAGATTGCAGTGAGCTATGGTCACTCCACTGCACTCCAACCTGAGTGACAGAGTAAGACTCTGTCTCAAAAAAAAAAAAATTAAAAGTAAAAATAAAAATTAAAACTACTAAAAGAAAATGTAGTTGGTAATGACCCCAAAAAGCATATACAACAAAACAGAAATAGACAAATATGATGAAATCAAACTAAACGCTTGTATATATGTCAAAAAATTGACACAGTAAAGAGAAAACCTACAAATGGGAGAGAGCATTTGGAAACTACATATCTGATAAGGGAGTTAATATACAAAACATATAAGGAATGCAAACAACCCTATAGCCAGGAAAAAATCAAATAACCTGATTTAAAAATGGGCAACAGACGTTTCTCATAAGACATACAAACGGCCAACAAGTACATGAAAACAAAAATGTTTAGCATCACTGACCATCAGGAAAATGCAAATTAAAACCACAAATGGTATCTTCAAAGATGAAAGCCACGTATTGAAGAGGCCGAAGAGAAATGGGAACTTTCGTCATTGCTGGTGGGAATGTAAATTATTACAACCATTATGGAAAATGGTGTGAAGCATTCTCAAAACACTAAAACTGGAACTGCCATGGATCTGGAAATTCTATTTCTGGACTTATCAGAGGAACTGAAATCAATATGTTGATGAATGTCCACAATCTCATGTTTATTGCAGCATTAGTCACAATAGCCAAGGCACGGGATCAACCTAAGTGTCCATCGACGTATGAATAGATTTTTTTGAAATTGAGATACGTACACAATAAAATGCTGTTCAGACTTTAAAAAGGGGAAATCTTGCAATGTAATAAAGTTGAATTCATAGATTTAGAGATTAAAAATATGATTACCAGAAGCTGGAGATAAGGGTGATGGGAAGGAAAAAAGCAGCAATTTTCTTTTGCCTCTATTTACCTATCTTGTTATCCTATTTTCAATTCTGCATAGCCTATGACCAATATGGCAAAAGTGTAGTAGAATTTAAATAGAAACAAAATGAACACAACGAAGGTTCTGGGATCTCTGAAAAGGGATAAGGATCAAATAATAGCATAAGCTTAATATTGTTAACGTCTTGAATATTTCATTGGCAAAAGAAATGTATTTTTGCTGTTACTTTGTCATGATTTAACCTCTTTATATGAAATATAACATTTTGTCTGCCTATGTTTCAATGTAAAATCTCCTTTTATGATCACATTACAAATGTTAATGTACAAAGTAATAATGTGTATAAATGACTTTTGTTGAGAAAATACAAGTTTAATCACAATGTTACTTTGATGTTAAGAAAACATTATTTTAATTTGAAATAAAGACATTTTATTGAATGCTAATTGATTGATATTGTGCAAATTGGATATAGACTATTATAATAATGTTTCACACAGGTGTACTATATCTCAAAACTGCCCTCGTAATATTCTACTCAATTCATATTAGATGAGCATAGGAAATAGTATTGTAAGCTTGCCATGTTTTAATATTTATCACTAAAAAGCTGTCTTTAAAGTATTTCTGAGTTACAGATTAATTGTAATGATAGCACTCTTTGACATTAGTATTGTCAATGAACATTACATACTTTGCAGAGTGGTTTAGAAAAATAGTCGTGTAATTAAAAATTGTCACCAGATGCATATTCTGATTGCCAAAGAATGAGTAAAACAAATACAAGGATCATTTGTTTGTTTGGAATAGAATTGAAATTATGTATGAATGAAATCTACTTAGTTTATGCCATATATAAATATTTCTGTTTTTTAAATTAAAACAAGCTTTAACACACACACAAAAAAAATAAAGCTAGAGAGAAATACGTTTTTCAAAGTGATGTAAATATCCATCTTTTCTAATTTTGAAGTGATTTCTGGACATTTTGGAAAGTCAATGCTGGTTTTTCACTAAGTAGCTCCCAACAAGCAGAAAGGTTTCAGAGACATGAAATTCCCAACTTTGTCATTTTGAAAACCGATGATATTTATATGTTCAATAAGAATACAGTTAGTTGCATGCTATGCTTGAGAAGTGAGGATGTTGTGATAAGCTCGGGCATGTACCAGCATTTACTTTTTAATTGTGTAAGCCTTTGTTAAAAGTGCCAGCCATGAAGAGCACCCTTGACTTCTGCTAACTTCCTTTCAGCCATGGTTAGCTTGTTATATTGCTTTCATGCATAGCTGTTGGTAGAAGTAGACATAACATTTTAACATGCATTGAGCCTGCTTCAAGAATTTTAATTTGTTTAAAACTATTGGTAGTATCTTTTACTGTATTAATTTATTGCTTCAGTTTCAGTCAACTGAAACCTTTGCCAGATGGTAATGCAGCCACTGCATACAGAATAGGAGATTGGAGGTATTTATATGATGCAAATGCCTCCTTTTGATTAAGTATTCATGAACTTTCTCTTAATGATTATATTGAAAAAGTACTGCGAAGATTGAGATTCACGCCTTGTGGAAATTAATAATCTAATTTTGCAAAGTGACAGTTTTGTTTAAAACTGATGGAAGGCATAGCTTTTGAGCAGGTAATAACAATGATTCAAAAAGAGTATCCCTTCTTTAGTTTTGTCTGTTCAGATTCAATGAGATTCAGAAGGGGAGAATAAAATTAAACGCTCCTCATAGCATGGAATAAGAAAGCATAGTATTGATTTATGCCAAAACTTAAAATGTTGCATACTGTTTATTCACTTAATTATAGAAAACACATTGTGCGGTGGTTGTAGAATCATTCATGTGTTTCACGGTAGCATTAGCCTCAATTTTTAAATTAAAAACAATAAGTTATTTTCAGGTAGAATCTGACACTTTAAATTGCACATCACGTGTGAATACACACTCAACATTCTCACAAAGAAAGTGCACCAAAATAATATTAAAGCTATTTTCAATTTCAATCAATCAAAATTTTGCAGCTTTTATAATCTGTTGCTTCAGACTGGACATATAGAATGCAGATAAAAATTACTATGGCAATAATTAAGCATACTGCACACCTTTGAATACCTTTTCTGCTCAAAACATATCTACCCATCATCACAAAGGCAAAAAATGTATTCAAAAATGACTATATACATATTTATAACTTATACCCAGATGGGGTCAAAATACATCTGACCCAAACTTTACCTAAATACAGCAAATGTTTCTGTATCTATCACTTTTCATTGTCTAGCAATATGTGTCTTTATGATACAGTTTATTAACTGTAGATAGGGCACTGCTACCTGAATTCCTTCCTAGATGCAGTGCCTTCTCAAGATGTTAGTATTTGAACCTATAAGCCTAAAATTGTCAGGGGAAAAATAGGCCAATATCCTTAGGAATAGAAATATTAATTTCAAGGGACCTAGGATGATAAAAATGTTATAATTTATAATGATGAATTATTTTTCACTTAAACATAACATCACATTGTTATATATAAATTGTATTTAAAATAAGAACACACGTTTACTGACAATAATTTATGTTATTGATGGGAAGAAGGAGGGAGGTAAGGAGGGAGGAAACAGAAAGAGGATAATTTATGTATCTGAGAGAATTACAAAATTTGTAATTGCCACAGGGTCCTAAATTCAAACTAAACTTGATCTTTTTGCTAGAGAGTTCACTTACTCTTGTCCAAGCATGACTTACATTGTGAAATAAAAAGCTGTCTCACCTTGTCTTAGAAGTCAAAAGATCCAGACATTCTTCTTCTTAATATTGCTTGTATGTTTTCAAATCCATAGTGATTTATAAAGCAAAGAAAAAATACACCCAATTAATGTACACATTTCCCTTTTTCTTTTCAGATTTTGCTATCTGCCAAAAATGCCATCCTACATGTCTCAACCTTCTGAAACTCTTTTATCAATGAAAATTATTTTAAAGTCTTTGTGCACTTCATATAATGTTTTCTTTTCATACTAACACTCATTGTTTTAAATTTTCCTAATTTTCTTGGGCTTTGTGAGACTGCTGGACAACATGATAAGGAATTATAGCTTTGTAATTTATAAAGATTAAAATCACTTGAAACAAAATGTCAACAATCCTTATTCTTGGTTTTCTAAAATCAACTTTATTGAGGTCTGATTTTTCTTAAAGTGCACGACTTTTAATTTCACAAATGACTGTGTATAGGCAAATATACTAAATATATTAATGACACCTCAGTTGAGGTACAGAACTTTAACATCTTCCCAAAAAATATTATATGTACCCATTGCAGTTCATCTAAACCCTAGGCAATTATTGACTTGATATTTATCCATCAAATCTTAGAGTTGTTTTTTTTTCCAGAGGGTAGTATTACTAGAAGCATGCAGTGAATATTTCATTATATGTCAGCCTGCTTTCACTCATCCCAATTGCATTATATGTTTCTTCTTTTAGAAAAAAGCAGTACTTCTTTCAGTTGCTAAGTGGTATTCCAATATACAGATGTATCTATTAACCTAAAGATAGAGAATTAGTCTTTTGTCCAATATTTGGCTACTTTGATTGAAACTGCTATGAACATTTTTGTACATACATTTTTATTTCATTGAGGGTAAACCGGAATTAAAATACTGGGTCATTGTTTAGGCATATGTTTAACTTTATAAGTGACAGTCACATTGTTTCACAAGGTTGTTTTCTTGTTTTGTTTTGTTTTGTTTTGTTTTGGAGAAGGAGAAGGAGAAAGAGAAGGAGAAGGAGAAGGAGAAGGAGAAGGAGAAGGAGAAGGAGAAGGAGAAGGAGTCTCACTCTGTTGTATGGGCTGGAGTGCAGTGGCACGATCTCAGCTCGCTATAATCTCTGCCTCCTGGGTTCCAGCGATTCTCCTGTCTCAGGCTTCCGAGCAGCTGGGAATACAGGCACGCTCCACCTTGCCCAGCTAATTTTTGTATTTTTAGTAGAAACAGGGTTTCGCCTTGTTGGCCAGGCTGGTCTCAAACTCCTGACCTCATGTGATCCACCTGCTTCAGCCTCCCAAAGTGCTGGGATTGCAGGAATGAGCCACCGCACCTGGCTACAAGTTTTTTACAATTTTATAGTCTCACCTCCTCTGAGAAATTTTGTATTGTTAATCTCTTTAATTTCAGCCATTCTTAGCATCTGAAGCTGTATATCATTGTGACTTTAATTTTTCTGGACACTATGTCAATGTATTTTCATTGACCATATATATGTTTTCTTGATTAAAGTTTTTTTAATTAATTCTTTTTATGTGATTATTTGTCATGTATTGATTTATATGTCTTATCTTTATATATATTATCTTTATGTATTTTGTACTTCAAATATGTTTTAGTCAGAAATTTATATTGAAAATATTAAACTATTGTACCTCAGCGTATGAATATTTTATTAGCATTACCTTTTGAAGAACAACTTTTTCTTGCAATGAAGTCCAATGCATTATTTCTGTTACTTTTATTGTTAGTAGTTTTTGTGTCCTAAGATATTAGACTTGTTTCCTTCTAGAACATTTATAATTTATATTTAGCTATATGTCCATCTAAACTTAATTTTTGTGAATGATATTAGATATTGGTCTAGATTAATTTTTTTAACTTAAGACTATACAGATTGCTGATCACCATTTTATGAAAAGTCTATTCTTTCTTCATTAAATTACCTGAGCACATTTATTGGAAAAATAATTGACCACACATGTGTGAGTTTATTCTGGAAATCTTCTTCTGTTCCATTAATATATTTATTAATACTTTCACCATTAATACATAGTAGGTAACTAGTTTTAAGGTCTTGAAATCAGGTAGCAAAATTCTTTAACTAAATTTCAAACTTTGTTCAGCTATCATTTTTTAAAATATGATTTAGAATCAGTTTGTCAACTTCAGAAGATAAAAGCCCACTAGGGGTTTTGATTGGAAAGTGAAGGAAAATGAATCTGTTTCTGGGTAAATCTAGCTGAAATATTCAGATATTGAGCTGCACGTGATCATAAATGTCATATCAGATATGTCATTCCCCCCACTACGCGTTATCAATGAAATCTGTCAAAAACAAAATCTGTCTATGGAATTTCCCCAGGTCAAACTTCTCTTTATCCCTTTTGTTACTCTGGGCTCTTTGGGGCCTGCTGACTTCACCATCTCTTTCTATCCCACACATTCATTCTCGTTTTATGTCTAAAGTTAATACTCTATATCCAGACTACCAAATAAGCCCGACTTTATATTATGACTTCCATTTTATCTTTTTTCATGAGTCACATGTATAGAAAAAAAGTGTTCAGTTCTTAAACCTTGTTTTAGATACATGATATTTTCTAACACAATTATTATTTAAATATTTTATATTGAGAATTATAAAACCATTTTTGTTTCTGTGTCTATGCCCAAATATATATGTATATGTATTTTATTATAATTTGTTTGTACCTAAATATTGTAGTTAGGAAGTTGAAGGAGTCTGGTAGGAGTGCAATATTTTGTCAAAATTCCTGTGCTTATTTTTGATGCCTGATGAGTTGAGTTTTTTTTTTCTTTCTGCCAAGTTCACTTTTCATCTGCTCCACAAGTCTCGGTGTACTGTCAGAGTTTCATATAAAGTATCAAATATTCATAAACAAAAATAACATGTTCTTCACAAAATTCTGACAGCACCAGCAACTAAGAAACACAGCACTTTCAATCACATCATTTTCCTTTTTCTTTTTCTTTCTTATCTATATTTTTTCCAATTCTTCACAGAGAAAGTCCCATTATCCAAGCAGTTACTCAAAGCCTATAGTTCTGGTGCTTCAAATAAACACCACCAATAATTTTTCCCAATTCCATAGTTCACCTTGTCTTCCTGATTAAGAAACAGATACAAAATACCCAGATACAAAATTCACAACAGTCACTCCTCAATGCTGCCCTTACACAAATACAGTTATGCAGGATTAACTTAGCTTCATTTTCCAGAATAAAGTGGGATCTCTTTAACTCGGGCTCTAAGCCAGAGAATTAAGCTTATTGAGGCCCAATAAAATTACCACATTTCATTCCACAGAAAACAGGCATTAAATGAATAGTGGCTCAAGCAGCATAAAGCTTTGGCAGTTTTTTCCACGGTTGTGAGCACACATACTCTGTCCAGACATCTTCAACTATGAGTTATCCAAACTAAACATCAAGCCATTACCGACAAATTGGTAGACACATGAGAGCTGGAGCAAAAACTAATCCAGATCCCAGATGAAACCATGTCTATTTTCTGAAATCCTTTTAGCGCTTTAAGTTAAACGAGTCAATGAATTTTCTTCCTTGTTTAAGATGCAATAATTGGGTTTTCTGTTCATTTTCAATTATAAGGAACGAATTTGCAATAAATGGTGGATAAAAACACAGATAGCATTTCGTAGCCACTTACAGCTACCGTCAAATTGAAATTTCTTAAAAGCACTGCTGTGGACATTCCTTTGATAATTTTACAGTTTCTAATGATCTCATTTTAATATTTATCTCTTTATTGAAATGTCTATTTTCAATTAGAAATTCCTAATATTAGCATTATTATGATAATTAGAGTATATTTTCAATTTTCTGAGTCTTGCAAAGGTTGTCATTTCAATTGCTTATATACATACTTGAAAAACTGAAAATAATATTGTAAACACGAAAAATGTTGTTATGCATAGGAATCTAATATTTTGACAATTTCATTAAATTTTCAGATCATTGTGCTATATCATTTAACACTATGCATTGGAAACAGTCTCATTGCATAAATTGCTAGTGAGAAATTTTCTATAAAATGTAACTCTTGTTACAAAGAACATTTGGAAAACTATGCATTTGAATTTGAAAATTTTTATCAAAACGTATGTAGTAATATATTGAGAAAAAGTCATTTTTCTTTCAACATGTTTGTTTGTTCAAATGCAATCCAAATTATTGCTTTTTTTTTTCTTTTTTAAGGATTGTGTTCTTGATGTCAGGTCTAAAATTCTTCTAATACCATGCCTTCCCACATGTCCCAAAGATTTCTCCCTTTATTTTCTTCTAAATTTTTAATGATTTATTTTGAATTTATTTTTGTGGTATGAGCTTAGGTCAAGTTTTTTTTTATTTATTTACCTCTGGATATCCAATTATTCCAGCACTATTTGTTTCAAAGACCTTCTGCCTGAGTTGAATTGTATTTTCACTTTTGTCAAAAATAAGTTGGGCATATTTTAGTGGGTTTATTACTAGGTTCTCTATTATGTACCATTGCTCTCTATTTCTATATCTATACCAAAACTGCACATTCTAAATTATTGTAGCCTATATAAATCTTAAGATCTTAAGTCTTAGCTAAGTTACAGTCAGAACTTCAACGAGAATGCTTAACAAATATTATGTCCATTCACCTTAAAATTATCCAAAGTAATACACAAAAGCAATGCATACAAACAGATATTTCCAGAATATCATGGATTCTTGGGCAAGATGGCCCATTAGAAATAGCTCTGGTCTGCAGCTCCCAGCAAGGCCAACACAGAAGGCAGGTGATTTCTGCATTTCCAACTGAGGTACCTGGTTCATCTCATTGGGACTGGTTAGACAGTGAGCGCAGCCCATGGAAGGCAAGCAGAAGCACGGTGGGGCATTGCCTCACCTGAAAAGTACAAGGGGATAGGGACATCCCTCTCCTAACTAAGGGAACCTGTGAGGGACAGTGCTATCCAGTACAGATACTATGCTTTTCCCATGGTTTTTGCAACCCACAGACCAGGAGATTCCCTCATGTGCCTACACCACCAGGGCCCTAGGTTTTAAGCACAAAACTGGGAGGCTCCTGGGGCAGACACCAAACTAGCTGTAGGTGTTTTTTTTTTCTTTTTTAATACCCTAGTGGCACCTGGAACCCCAGCAAAGCAGAACCATTCACTCCCCTAGAAAGGGGACTGAAGCCAGGGAGTCAAGCCGTCTTGCTCAGTAGGTCCCACTCCCACTAAGCGCAGCAAGCTTAGAACTACTGGCTTAAAATTCTCACTGCCAGCACAGCAATCTGAAGTCAACCTGGGATAATTGAGCTTGGTGGTGGGAGGAGCATTCACCATTACTAAGGCTTAAGGAGGCGGTTTTTCTCTCACAGTGTTAAGGAAGCCACCAAGTTCGAACTGTGCAGAATTCACTGCAGCATGGCAAAGCGGCTATGGCCAGATTGCCTCTCTAGATTCTTCCTCACTCAGCAGGGCATTTCTGAAAGAAAGGCAGCAGCTCCTGTCAGGGCCTTATAGATAACATTCCCATTTCCCTGGAACAGAGCACCTGGGGGAAGGGGTAGCTGTGGGTACAGCCTCAGCAGACTTAAATGTTCCTGCCTGCCAGCGCTGAAGAGATCAGTGAACCTCCCAGCACAGCACTTGAGCTCTGCTAAGGGGCAGAGTGCAACCTCAAGTGGCTCCTGACCCCTGTGCCCCTTACTGGGAGACACCTCCCAGCAGGGGTCAACAGACAACTCATGCAAGAGAGCTCTGGCTGGCATCTAGCAGTACCCATCTGGGATGAAGTTTTGAGAGAAAGGAGCAGGGAGAAATATTTGCTGTTCTGTAGCTTCTGCTGGTGATTTCCCTGGCAAATAGGGTCTAATGTGGACCTCCAGCAAAGTCCAGCAGACCTGCAGAAGAGGGGCCTGACTGTTAAAATGAAAACCAACCAGAAAGGAAAAACAACAATGTCAACAAAAAGGACTCCTACACAAAAACCACACCCAAAGGTCATCAATATCAAAGATTAAAGGTAGATACATCCATGAGGATGCGCAAAAATGCTGAATATTCCAAAAAACAGATTACCTCTTCTCTTCCAGATAATCACAACTCCTCCCCAGCAAGGGCACAAAATGGGACAGAAAATGAGTTCAAAATAGGCTTAAGAAAGTGGGGAATAATAAACTCCTCTGAGCTAAAGGGACATGTTCTAACCCAATGCAAGGAAACTAAGAACCTTGATAAGAAGTTACAAGAACAGCTAACTATAATAACCAGGTTGGAGAGGAAGATAAATGACCTGATGGAGCTGAAAAACACAGCACAAGAACTTCATGAAACTTACACAAGCATCAGTAGCCAAATCAATCAAGTGAATATCAAAGGATATCAGAAATTGAAGATCAACTTAATAAAATAAAGCATGAAGACAGATTAGAGAGAAAAGAGTGAAAATGAATGAACAAAGCCTCCAAGAAATATGGAGCTATGCAAAAAAAAAACAACAAACCTATGAATGATTAGTGCACCTAAAAGTGATGGAGAGAGTGAAAGCAAGTTGAAAAACACACTTCAGGATATTATCCAGGAGAACTTCCACCACCTAGCAAAACAGGTCAACATTCAAATTCCCGAAAGACAGAAAACATCACCAAGATACTCCTTGGGAAGAGGAATTCCAAGATAAAATTGTCTGATTCCCCAAGGTTAAAATGAAAAAGAAAATTTTAAGGGTAGCGAGAGAAAAAAGTTAGGTTACCTGCAAAGAGAAGCCCAGCAGACTAACAATGGATCTCTCTGCAGAAACTCTACATGCCCAAAGAGATTGGGATCCAACATTTAACAGTCTTAAAGAAAATAATTTTCAACCCAGACCAAACTAATATTCATAAATGAAGGAGAAATAAAATCCTTTCCAGATAAGCAAATGCTGAGGGATTTTGTCACCACCAGGCCTGCCTTATAAGAGTCCAAAAGAAGCACTAAATATGGAGAGGAAAAACTGGTACCAACCATTGCAAAAAGATACCAAAATATAAAGACCAGCAATACTGTGAAGAAACGGCATCAACTAATGTGCAAAATAACCAACTAGCATCATCATGACAGGATTAAATTCACATATAACAATATTAACCTTAAATGCAAATGGGCTAAAATGTCCCAATTAGAAGACAGAGACTGGCAATTTTGATAAAGAGTAGAGACCCATTGGTGTGCTGTATTAAGAAGACCCATCTCACATGCAAAGACATACATAGGCTAAAAATAAAGGGTTGGAGGAAGATTTATCAAGAAAATGAAAAGAAAAAAAAGCAGGGGTTGCAATCTTAGTCTCTGATAAAACAGACTTTAAACCAACAAAGATAAAAAAAGACAAAGAATGGCATTACATAATGGTAAAGGGATCAATGCAACAAGAAGAGCTAACTATCCTAAATATATACACACCCAATACAGAAGCACCCAGATTCATAAAGCAAGTTCTTAGAGACCTGCAAAGAAACTTAGACTCCCACACAATAATAGTGGGAGACTTTACCACCCCACTGTCAATATTAGACAGATCAATGAGACAGAAAATTAGCAAGGATATTCAGGACTTGATCTCAGCCCCAGACCAAGTGGACCTAATAAACATCTACAGAAATCTCCACTTGAAATCAACAAAATACACATTTTCAGTACCACATCACACTTATTCTAAAATTGACCACATAATTGGAAGTAAAACACTCCTCAGCGAATGCAAAACAACAGAAACAGTAATAGTCTCTCAGATCACAGTGCAATCAAATTAGAACACAGGATTAAGAAACTCACTCAAAACTGTGTAACTACATGAAAACTGAACAACCTACTCCTGAATGACTACTGGGTAAATAACAAAATTAAGGCAGAAATAAATAAGTTATTTTAATCCAATGAGAATAAAGATACAACATACTAGAATCTCTTGGAAACAGCTACGGCAGTGTTTAGAGGGAAATTTATAGCAGGAAATGCCCACATGACAAAGCAGGAAAGATCTAAAATCAACACCCTCACATCACAATTAAAAGAACTAGAGAAGCCAGGCAAACAAATTCAAAAAATAGTAGAAAAAAAGAAATAGCTAAGATCAGAGCAGACATGAAAAACTCTTCAAAAAATCAATGAGTCCAGAAGCTGATATTTTGACAAGATTAGCAAAATAGATAGACTGCTAGCTAGGCTAATAATTTAAAAAAAGAGAGTAGAATCAAATAGACAAAATAAAAAAATGATAAAGAGGACATTACCACTGATCCACAGAAATACAAACTACCATCAGAGAATACTGTAAACAACCCTATGCAAATAAACTAGAAAATCTAGAAGAAATGGATAAATTCTTGGACACATACACTCTCCCAAGACTAAACCAGGAAGAAGTCAAATTTCTGAATAGACTGATAACAAGTTCTCAAGTTGGTAACTAAAAGCCTACCAACCAAAAAAGGCTAGGAGCAGATGGATTCACAGCTGAATACTACTAGATGTACAAAGAAGAGCTGGTACCATCCCTTCTGAAACCATTCCAAACAACAGAAAGAGAGAGACTTCTCCCTAACTCATTTTATGAGTCCAGCATTATCTTGATACCAAAACCTGTCAGAGACCTAACAAAATAATATAATTTCAAGCCAATATTCCTGATGAACATTATGCAAAAATTCTCAATAAAATACTGGCAAACCAAATCTAGCAGCACATCAAAAAGTTTATCCACCACAATCAAGTCGGCTTTATCCCTGGGATGCAAGGCTGTTTCAACATATGCAAATCAGTTAATGTAACTCATCACATAAACAGAACCAATGACAAAAACCACACAGTTATCACAATAGAGGCAGGAAAGGCCTTCAATAAATTTCAACATGCTTTCATACTAAAATCACTCAATATACTAGATATTGATGGAATAGATCTCAAAATAATAAGAGCTATTTATGACAAACTCATAGCCAATATCATACTGACTGGGCAGAAGATGGAAGCATTCCCTTTGAAAACCAGCACAAGACAAAGAGGCCATCTTTAACCACTCCTGTTCAACAGAGTATTGCATGTTCTAGCCAGGGCAATCAGGCAAGAGAAAGACATAAAGTATATTCAAATAGGAGGAGAGGAAGTCAAATTGTCTCTGTTGGCAGATGACATGATTGTATACTTAGAAAACTCCATTGTCTCAGGATATGAAGTCTCAGGATACAAAAGCAATGTGCAAAAATCACAAGCATTCCTATAAACCAATAACAGCCAGCCAAATCATGAGTGAACTCCCATTCACAATTGCTACAAAGAAAATAAAATACCTGGGAATACAAGTTACAAGGGTTGTGAAGGAACTCTTCAGGGAAAACTACAAACCACTGCTCAAGGAAATAAGAGAAGGCATAAACAAATAGAAAAATAGTCCATGCTCATGGATAAGAAGAATCAATATCGTGAAAATGGCCATACTGCCTAAAGCAATTCAGAGATTCAATGCTATTCCCATCACACTACCATTGCCTTTCTTCACAGTAGCAAAAACTACTTTAAATTTTATATAGAACCAAAAAACATACTGTATAGCCAAAAAAATCCTAAGTAAAAGAACAAAGCTGGAGGCATCACACTACCTGACTTCAAACTATGCTACAAGGCTACAGTAACCAAAATGCATGGTACTGGTACCAAAACAGATATATAGACCAAGGGAACAGAACAGAGGCCTCAGAAATAACACAACCATCTGATATTTGACAGACCTGACAAAAGCAATGGGGAAAGGGTTCCTATTTAATAAATAGTGCTGGGAATACTGGCTAGCCATATGCAGAAAGCTGAAACTAGACTCCTTCTTTAAACATTATAAAAAAAATTAACTCAAGATGGAGTAAAGACTTAAATGCAAAACCTAAAACCATAAAAATCCTAGAACAAAACCTAGGCAATACCCTTCCAGACATACGCATGAGCAAAGACTTCATGACTAAAATACCAAAAGCAATTCCAATGAAAGCCAAAATTGGCATATGGGATCTGATTAAACTAAAGAGCTTCTGCACAGCAAAGAAACTGTCTTCGGAGTGAACTGGCAACCTACAGAATGAGAGAAAAGTTTTGCAATCTATCTATCTGATAAAGGTCTAATATCCAGAATCTACAAGGAACTTAAACAAATTTACAGGAAAAAATAACATCAAAAAGTGGGCAAAGAATATGAACAGACACTTCTTAAAAGAAGACTTTTATGTGGCCAAGAAACACATGAATAAAAGCTCATCATCACTGGTCATTAGAGAAATGCAGATAAAAAACCACAATTAGCTAATGTCTCATGCCAATTAGAATGGCAATCATTAAAAAGTCAGGAAACAACAGATGCTGGAGAGGATGTGGAGAAATAGAAATGCTTTTACACTGTTGGCGGGAGTGTAAATTAGCTCAACCATTGTGGAAAACACTGTGGTGATTCCTCAAGGATCTAGAACTAGAAATACCATTTGACCCAGAAATACCATTAGTGGGTATATACCCAAAGGAATATAAATCATTTTGCTATAAAGACACATACACACTATGTTTATTGCAGCACTATTTATAATAGCAGACTCAGAACCAACCCAAATGCCCAGCAATGATAGACTGGATTAAAAAATGTGGCACATATACACAATGGAATACTATGTAGCCATAATTATGTATGATATGATATCCTTTGTAGGAATATGGATAGAGCTAAAGAAAGTAATGTATCTGAATTATTACAGAAAAATCTTACAAACTTTTTTGACCTCCAGCTCCATCCATATTCCTACAAAGGATATCATATCATACATAATTATGGCTACATAGTATTCCATTGTGTATATGTACCACATTTACACATTTAGTTGCAAACTAGCACAGGAATACAAAACCAAACACCACATGTTCTCACTGATAAGTGGGAGCTGAACAAAAAAACACATGGACACAGGGGAGGGAACATCACACACAAGGCCTTTTGGAGGACAGGGGGCAAGAGGGAGTGAGAACATTAGAACAAATACCTAATTAATGAAGGGTTTAAAACCTAGATGACAGGTCGATGTGTGCATCAAACCACCATAGCACAAATATACCTATGTAACAAACCTACATGTTCTACACATGTACCCCTGAACTTAAAGTATAATTTAAAAAGTAATTCTAGAACATCACTTTAATCAATATCATCAGTGTAGTCCTATATCATGCCATTTGGCAAATTAGCCCACAAATAAGAAAACACGTATTTTAGGATAGGCTTTTTATACCTTATAAGAAAAAAACTTTGTGACTCAATGAGCAATAAATCAAGGAGGATATGGCAGAACATTTAAACACATTCCACATACTTTTATCAATCCCTGTGCTCATTATTACCCAATAATATTTATATTAGAAAAAGAACATAACAATGTTATATATTTTTTTAAAAAAATACAAATTTGCTTCACTCATGTGGTCATGCCTGACCAAGTCTTGTTAAAATAAAAGATTCTGGACTTCATCACAAAACTGTTTGCTCTATAAGAGAAAACCACCTACCTAGATATTTATCAAAATGCCAAATATTCTCATTCAATGTCTTTGAATGCCTTTGAACTTTCCACAGGTTTTTGTTATTCTGATTGCTCCAAATGTCCATCAGCTTTTACCCTACAACCCCCCTTGATATATTTATAGTTTTCTTTGGTTGATATTTGCCATGTTGCCTTACTAGGGTTCATTTTTATAAGAAAGTAATGTATCTGAATTATTACAGAAAAATCTTACAAATTTTTTTCAGGAACTTTCTGTTTATAATTGAATAATAAAAGTATTCCTATAAAAATTTATTTTCTTTATCAAATATGACATCTTTATTGAAGTTATCTATGTATATCTGCTTCTCTTACTAGGCTGAGATTTCCCCAGTATCATCAGCCATGCTAATATAGTTTGGATGTTTGTCCTCTCCAAACCTCATGTTGAAATGTAATTCCCAATGTTAGGTGGGGCCTGTTGATCTTTCATGAATATTTTGGTACCATTCCCATAGCAATGAGTGAGTTCTCATTCTGTTAGTTCATGTGAGACCTGGTTTTTTAAGAGTGTGACATCTGCTTCATCTCTCTTGCTCCCACTCTCACTACATGATATGCTAGCTCTTGCTTTGCCCTCCACCATTATTGAAAGCTTCCTAAGGCCTCACTGGAAGCTGAGTAGATGATAACACATGCTTCCTATATAGCCTGAAGAATAATGAGACAAATAAACCTCTTTTATTCATTAATTAACCAGTCTCGGGTGTTTCCTTAGTGACACAAAAACAGACAAACACGCATGCCTTGTGTGTCATTTTATATCCAGTAGCTAGCTTGAAACTAAACTCAATAAAGGTTTATTAAAGTAAGAAAAGGGGTCAGGTGAAGGAGTTCATGCCTGTAATCTCAGCACTTTGGGAGGCTGAGGTGGGCAGATCATGAGGTCAGGAGATTGAGACCATCCTGGCTGACACAGTGAAAATCTGTCTTTACTAAAAATACAAAATATCAGCCAGGTTTGGTAGTATGCACCTGTAGTCCCAGCTACTCAGGTGGCTGGGGCAGTAGAATCACCTGAACCTGGAGGCAGAGGTTGCAATGAGCCTAGATAGCACCACTGCACTCCAGCCTGGTGACAGACTGAGGCTCCATCTCAAAAAAAGAAATAAATAATAAAGTAAGAAAGGGAGGGAGGAAAAGAAAAAGGAAGAGTTTTATTAATTCTATAAAGTATTGACTTTTCAAAATTTTATATTCAAGAGGTAACATATACATATATGTGCATATACATATATGTGCATGTATGTTACAGAAATATATTGCATGATGCTTAGGTTTGGACTTCAATTAACCCATTACATAGTCTCTAATAGGTGGTTTTTAAACCCCTGCCTTATAAAATCAATATCATCCTGATACCAAAATCTGACAGACACACACACACAAAATATACTACAGGACAATATCCTTCATGAACATAGATGCAAAAATTTTCAACGAAATGCTGGAAAACCAAATATAGTTTCACATTAAAATGATTCACAATGACCACATGGGCTTCATTCCTGGGATACAAGGATGGTTCAATAAATAAATGTGACTCAACACATGAACAGAAGTAAAAACAAAAACATGATTATTACTGACTTTTAAAGACAATGTTCCTTTGGATTTGTCAACTATATTAGATTTCTAAATAAAGTAAAATATGAGATAGAAAAGTAATATTCATTTATGTACATACTACATATGTGTATATGATAAAATCAGAAATGTTTCATTTCAAATAATATTTTAAAGCTTAAAAAATGTCTTTGGAACCTGCACAAATTATTCACTTCGATCCCCACAAAATCTAAAGCACACTACGTGGAAGTCTCTGTTTTGTCTCTTGTAAGTTTATGAACAACTTTCTCTGGTCCTATACAGCATTATGTGTTGTCTTGAAAACTCTATTCCACATATTGATGTACAAGGTATAACCACTTTCGAGGCTACCCCCAACATTTCCAGCTATTAATTTTATCACCACCAAGAGAAAGCTGTTAAAAGATGTAGGCTTCTGGCCAGTTATGCTACATTATCTTTTATTACCAATATGCTGAACATATACTGTTTCTCCTTTTCCACATTGTGTTACCTTTAGGCACCTGGGCACTAACAATTCACAGTATATATCTGATAACAATGACACTTTCTTATATTTCTGCCTGCAGGCTTTTGTCTTTAAAAATAAAAGGAATACGGGCCAGGCGCAGTGGCTCAAGCCTGTAATCCCAGCACTTTGGGAGGCCTAGGCGGGTGGATCACGAGGTCAGGAGATCGAGACCATCCTGGTCAACATGGTGAAACCCCGTCTCTACTAAAAATACAAAAAATTAGCTGGGCATGGTGGCCCATGCCTGTAGTCCCAGCTACTCAGGAGGCTGAGGCAGGAGAATTGCCTGAACCCAGGAGGCGGAGGTTGTGGTGAGCTGAGATCGTGCCATTGCACTCCAGCCTGGGCAATGAGAGTGAAACTCTGTCTCAAAATAAAAATAATAATAATAATAATAAAAAGAATATAGTGTTGGCTCATTAAAAATACACTCTTAAACGAATTTCCAAAATATCTCTTTCTATGTCTCAAATATTTCTTATTTTGTAAAACATTGTCTTCTTCCCCTCTATTCTATTTGGTATGTAGGCTGTTTAATCCCAGAGAAATGGGGTTATGATGAAGAAATAATACAGTTACAGCTATATTTTATTTTAGGATCTTTGTCAGAGCTGAGTTGGGAGTATTCATCAGAGAGATTCATATTTTGATTTCAAAATGATCTGAGATGTTGGGAAGCTTAGTCATTAGTAAATATTACATGCTTTCCTGCTTATGGTTTATATTCCGATTCTAACAGTGTTAGTTAAAATGGAATTATATGATTAAAAAAAAGAGCTGCTCCTTAGTTCATTCTTTTACTGTTGTACCTAATAATAATCCTCATTTTCTTTTTATGACAAAAAGCTTTTCTAGGTCAAAGAAAAATGCATGTGTGTTATAATATCCACAATGTGTCCTTTTAAACAGAACTATTGTGAGAAGCAGAACATTTTCAGGAACTTTAACAAAGAATAAAATTGTAATCAAACAAGATATTTCAAACTTATTTTCAAAACTATTTCAATTTTCAGATGCAAAAAGCCCCTCCCTTACTTACACACATGCACACAGACACACACATACCCCAACTCACTGCTATCAATTTATGATCAACATAGATCTTTAAAAGAAGAGGGAGAAAAACAGATATTTTGGAAGACACACTGAAAGTGGATGAAGAGGTGATGTAGATGTTGTGGTTGAAAAGGGAGAAAGGTGGGAAGCTTGCTTGGGTTCCAGGACTGGCCCCAAAACCTAAATTGCACTTAAGAAAGGGATAAGTGAAGGAATCCTAGGATATCATACTTTCTCTGCAGACCTCTGCAGAGAAAGCTACAGGAGTTCCCATGACCCCCGTAGACTTTCAGACTGGCAGTGGAGCCACCTGTATATCAGGGAGAGGCATAACCTGAACCCATATGGATCCCAGAACTTTTCCCAGCACTGCGTAGCTGCAGCAAACACAATCAATAGTGCCCAACTTCCAAGGCTCTTGATCTTATAGCAGCTCCTGCTGTCAGCCAGGCCAGGAGAGAACAGGGTAACCATCACTATGGGACTGAGTTGCATCTGATCCATGTGTACCCTTGCCTGTCAGCACCCAATAAGATGACTTGCCTGGCCACTTCTGCAGAAGTTTGCCCACAGCACAGCCTCCACTAAGCCACGTGAGTGTTTTGCTGGTGGCCTGGGTATAGTTTGCACTCCAAGCACAGCTGGTTCTTGAACCCATAAGGCCAGTGGACAAACCATGGGCTCAGTTCTATCTTCTCAGGATTTAATCATACTGCCCAGGGATATTCAGCTGGGAACAGTGACCTGAGTTCAAGCAGGAGAGGACCACCAACACTCAAAACATATAGAAGAGTGGAGTGGGCTTGTGGGTCGGCTTGGGACTTAGGCATCCCTCCTTCCACAACATTGAACTTGAAAAGGTATGGCCTGACAGACAGCCATAGTTTCTTCCTTAAGGAGCCTTGTGGCTCAGTTATCTGAGTGCAGAATGATTTGGATGAACCTAGCTGGTTATGCCTAATCCCAAAGTGAATGCTAGTGGGAGAACCATCAGGTTGAGCAACCATGAGATGGGCAGGCCCACAACTATCTGCTAGGCTGTGAACCCTGAGCTGTAGGCACCATACTGTTTGCACACTCATGGTGCCATTTCTCTGCTTGTGGATCCTCCACCCATGACCCACTGCATCACCAGACCAGCTGCAGACATACACCATAACCCACTCTGACTACAGCAAACACAGAGAACCAGTGAGTTCCCAGGAAGTCACAGGCCTACTAGTGACCAGATTTTTAGCATGTACCACCCATAAGGAAGGAGGAAGCCTAGCCCACCAAAGATCCCTTGGGGCAAGGGAAATGTGGGCATGAAACCAGTAATTAAAGGAAACATCTCTGAGGCCCTAAATGCATTTGAAGAGAGAGTCATCTCATACCCTCGGTCTTCCCTCCCCACTGAACTGCTTCAAATGCACTGAAATACTAAAAGAGGCAAATGCAGCTGAATAAGAGGCAATATGCCAGTCCTTATTTTTAAGTGTCATCTACAGGACTATAGCCTGAGTTACACCACCAAACAAAAATACGTTATTTCAACATGCAATGCCTATTAAACCCATCAGTGGAACCTACCTACATCCAAGGAACCAAGACAGAGCCTTAGCCTTCTGGAAGCACTAAGTAAAGAAAGTAACCAGAACATAAACCAGTCAAAGTTTTAAGGGAAGAGAGAGACAGAGAGAGAGAGAGAGAGAGAGAGAGAGAGAGAGAGGGAGAGAAGGAAAGAGAGAGAAAGAGAAAGAAAGAACCCCATCCAAACAACAGCAAATTCAAAAAAAGAAAAGGAAGAAGAAGAAGTTAGACTTACTCAGATGAGAGGGAATCAGTGCAAGAATACTGGCAACTCAAAATATCATAGTCTTTTCTTACTTCCCAAAGGATCACACTAGCTCTCTGGAAATGGATTGTAAACAGAATGAAATGTCTAACAAGACAGACATATAATTTATAATCTGGATGGTGAGGAAGCTCAGTGAGATCCAGGGGAAAGTTGAAATTCAATCCTATGAAGCCAGCAAAATGATTCACAATTTGAAAGACAACACAGGTATATTAAGAAAGAACAAAATTGAAACCCTGCTTGACTGAAAGAATTTTTAAACACACTTGGAACCCTTGACAATAGACTAAACCAAACAGAGGGAGAAAAAAGTCAGAGCTCAAATCCAGTTCTTCAAATCAACCCAGTCAGACAAAAACAAAAAAACAAAAAAATTGTGAAAGATGAACAAAGCTTCTGAGAAATATAGAATTATATAAAACAACCAAACCTACAACTCATTGGAGTTCCTGAGGAAAGGAAGAGTTAGCAACTTGAAAAACATTTTTGAGGATACACCCCATGAAAATGTTCCCAGTCTCCCTAACGAGGTCAGCATACAGATTTCAGAAATTCAGAGAACTTCTGAGAGATCCTACACAAGGCAACCATCCATGGCACATAGTCATCAGACTTTCCAAGGTCAACATGAAAGGCAAAGGGTCATATCACCTACAAAGGGAATAAAATAAAACTCATAACAGACTTCTCAGCAGAAACCTTACAAGGTAGAAGAGATTGGGGGCCTATTTTTAGCACTCTTAAAGAAAAGAAAGTCCAACCAAGAATGTCACCTCCCACCAACTAAGCTTTGTAAACAAAAGAGAAATTAAATATTTCCCAGACAATCAATCATTAAGGGAGTTTGTTACCACTGGACTGGCCATGCAAGAGATTCTTAAAGGAGTTCTAAATATGGAAAAAAAGAATGATAACTGCTAACACAAAAACACATGTAAGTACATAGCCCAAAATTCTGTAAGGCAACTACATAACTGACAACACAAAGCATCCAGATAACATAAACATAAGAGGAACAAAAATAAACATATCAATATTAACCTTGAGCATAAATGGTTTAAACATTCCACTTAAAGACATACAGTGGCAAACTGGATAAGAAAATAAGACTCATTCTTCTTTTGTCTTTAGGAGACCCATCTCACATTTAATGAAATCTTTAGTTTCAAAATAAAATGATGAATATCTATCACACAAATGGAAAAAAAAATGAGCAGGATAGGGGTCATTATTCTTGTATCAACAATACAGCCTTAAATTAATAATAGAAAAAAGGAAAAATGGGAGCATTAAGTGATGACAAGTGGTTCAATTCAACAAGAAGACTTAACTATCTTAAATATATATTCATCCAATATTGGAGGACCCAAAGTCAAAAAATATTATTTTAGTTTGTAGACATAGAAAAAGACTTCTACAGCCACACAATAGTAGTGAGGTAATTCAAGTCCCTCACCCTGACACACACACACACACACACACACACACACACACACACCGATTGGATTACACAGATCATTAAGATATAAAACTAAGAAAAATTCTGGACTTAAATTCAACCTTTGACCAGTTGGACCCAATAGTGATCTACAGAATACTGCAACCAACAATTACAGAATATACATTCTTCTTATCTGCACATGGAATATATTTTAAGATGAATCACATACGAACTCATGAAGCAAGTCTTGATTAATTTTTTAAAAAAACAAAATCATACCATGCGTAGGTTCAGACAATAGTGGAATAAAAATCAAAATCAGTATCAACAGGAACTCTCAACACTACAAAATTACATGGAAATTAAACAACTTGCTTCTGAATGACTTATGGGACAAACAATAAAATTAATGCATAAATCAAAAAAATATTTGAAACAAATCAAAATAAAAACACATGTCAACACCTCTGGGATATGGCTAAAGCAGTGTTAAAAGTTTATAGTGTTAAATGCTAAATGCCTCCATCAAGGAGTTAGAAGTCAAATCAATAATCTAACATCAAAACTAAAGAACTGGAAGAAGAACAAATTAATATCAATGCTAGCAGAAGAAAATGAATAACTAAAATCAGAGTTAAACAATGAAGTTGAGCACAGCCACCCCACCAAAAAAAACCAACAAAACAAAAATGTTGTCTTTCTGAAAAGATAAACAAAATGTATATACTACTAGCTAGATTAAGAAAAAAAGAAAGAAGATACAAAGCATAATCAGAAATGAAAAGGGGAATATTACAACCATTCCCAAATCAATACAAAAGAACCTCAGAGACCATTATGAACACTTGTATGCACACAAACTAGAAAATTTAGAGGAAATGGATAAATTCCTGGAAACACATAATTACTCAATATTGAATCAGAAGAAAAATGAAACTCTAAAAAGAAAATAACAAGTTACAAAGTTGAATCAGTCATAAAAAAAAAACACCAACCAAAATAAGTTTAGACCAGACAAATTCACAATTGAATTCTAAATGATATATAAAGATGAGCTGGTACTAACCCTACTGATATTTTTCCATAAAATTGCAGAGGACCTCTCCCTAAGTCATTATATGAATCCAGCATCATCTTGATATAAAAACCTGGTAAATGGAAAAAACGCAAGAAGAAAAGAAAACTATATGCCAAATATCCTTAATGTATTTGTTTCTGATTATGCTTATTTGTATTTCTTTGTTTTTGTCGCAGATAACAAAAATCCTTTAAAAATATATTAGTGAACTAATTTCAGGCACATATAAAAAAGTTATTTTATCACAATCAACTAGGCTTTATTTTTAGGATGGAAGTCTAGTTCAACATGTGCACATCAATAAATGTAATTCACTACACCACAGAATTACAAGCAAAAACCATGTGATTATCTTACTTGATGCAGAAAAAAGCATTCAGCAAAATCAATTTCTTCATGATAAAAATCCTTAACAAACTAGGCATCAAGGATCATACCTCAAAATACTTATTGCCAAATATGACAAACCCACAATAAACATCCTACTAAATGAGAAAATGTTGGAAATATTTCCTCTCGAGAACTGGAACAACACAAGGATGTACTCCCTCACCACTCCAATTCAACATAGCACTGGAAGTCTTAGCCAGAGCAATCAGGCAATAGAAAGAAATAAAAGCCTTCAAACAGGAAATGAAGAAGTTAAATTATCTCTCTTTGCTGATAATATGATACTATACCTAGAAAACCCTAAGAAATCTGCCAATAGAATTCTAGACCCGATAAATTACTTCAGAAAAGTTTCAGAATACAAAAAAATGTACAAAAGTTATTATCATTTCTATTCATTAGTAGCAGCCATGCCAAGAGCCAAATCCAGAATGCAATTTCATTTACAACAGTTATAAAAAGGAAAAGAAACAAAAGTAGAAATACAGTTAACCAAGGAAGTGGAAAATCTCCTTGGTTTTATGCTCACAGACTGGAAGAATCACTACTGTCAACATGTTCATACTGCTTAAAGAAATCTATAGAGTAAACATTGTTTCTATCAAACTATTAATGGCATTTTTCACTAAATTAGGAAAACCTACTCTAAAATGGATATGGAACCAAAACAGAGCCAGAATAATCAAAGCCATCCTAAACAAACAACAACAAATAAAAACAAGCCTGAGGTATCACATTACCTGACTGTAAACTATACTACATAACTACAGCAACCAAAACAGCATGACTACTGGTAGAAAAAGACACATGTACCCATGTAACAGAATAGAGAACCCAGAAACAAAGCTGCATACCAATAACCAACTGATATTCAACAAAGCTGGCAAAAATAAGCAATGGGTAAGGGACCCTTTATTCAATATATGCTGTTGGGATAACTGGCAAACAATATGCAGAGAAAAGAAACTGGACCCTATATTTCACCATAAAAAAATCGAACTCAAACTGAATTAAGAATTTAAATGTAAGACCTTAAACTGAAAATTCTAGAAAACTATCTTAGTGAATACTCTTCTGGTCATTGGCCTTGGGGAAAAAAAAAAGCCGAATGACTAAGTCCTCAAGCAATAACAACAAAGACAAAAAATTGACAGTTGGAATCTAATTAACCCAAAGAGCTTCTGCACAGCAAAATAAATTATCAACAGAGTAATAGACACATTATAGGATAGAAAAAGTATTTACTAACTATGCATTCAACAAAGATCTCATATTCCAAATGTATAAAGAACTTAAATCACCAGGAAAAAAAAGGAGATAACTCATTAAAAGGTTGGCAAAACACAGGAACAAACACTTCTCAAAAGAAGATGTATGCATGGCCGACAAACACAAGAAAATATCCTCCTCACCGCTAATAATCAGAGAAGTGAATATCAAAGCCACAATGAGATACAATCTCACACCAGTCAGAATGGCTATTAGAAAAAGTCAAAAAAATAATATATTTTGGCAAGGATGCAGAGAAAAGTGAACACTTTAACACTGTTAGTGAAAATCCAGTGGAAAGCAGTTTGGAAATTTCTCAAAGAACTAAAAAAAAGAACTGTCATTTAACCCAGCAATCTTATTACTGGGTATATACCCAAAGAAAATAAATCGTTCAGCAAAAAATCACCTGTGCTTGTGTGATCATCACAGCACTATTCAAAATACCACAGACGTGGACCCAAGTGCTCCTGAACTGTAGATTGGATAAAGAAAATGTGGTACTTATACATTATAAATAATAATGAAATCACGTCCTTTGCAGTAACTCAGATGCATCTAGAAGCCATTTTTCCAAGTTAATTAATGCAGAAATCGAAAACCAAATATCATATGTTCTTACTAACAAGTAGGAATTTAAAATTGGGTATGCAGGGACATAAAGATGGGAAGAATAGATGCTGGGAACTCCCAAAGGAGGGAGGTGGAAGGGAGGGACCAGATGAAACCCTTCCTATCGGGTATTATGTTCACTATCTCATTAATGTGATCAATAGAAGCCCAAACCACAGCATCATGCAACATACTGTTATACCAAACCTGCACACGTACCTCCACATATAAAATTATAATATGGATTTTTAAAAAGAAGAGGGAAAATTGGTGGTATTCCACTCGACAACTACCAGAAACCATTAGATGTCTGTTTCTTTTGACTCATTATAAGACATTGACATTTTAACTCAGGTGATTAATGCCTAAAGACATTTAATAAATTTACATTTTTGCAGTTGTTTAGTTTTACCTGAATTTAATTTTATCAATTGTGATACCATATGAAGTATATGTTTTTTTTTCTGTTTCGTTTAGTCATGTCTCTGATGCAAATGTCTTTCTTTAACAGTATCTTTTTTAGACACACAAAGAGGAACTGGTACCATTCCTCCTGAAACTATAAAAAAAAAAAGTATCTTTTTTAACATAGTGAAATGTGCAGGCACTCATCACCAGATGTAGGGAATTTACTTTTCTATACACATTTTGTTGAAAATTGTTAAAAAAGTAACTGCTCAGTAGATCCAAATACTTATTTCATATTTCAGTTAGAATTAGAATCAGAGGAAGATGACAGGGTAATTTTCCAGTTTTAGTTTTCTGAACACATCTTTTATTTCATTACTGTTACCTAATAAGCTGAAATAAATTAATAAATTACCTAATAAAATTATTTCCTGCTTTATATAAAAAAGAGCATTACATATTGTTATATAATTAGTTATCTGTTTATAGTACTGCAATGATAGAATACATGCAGGCTTTTTAAATGGTTCCGAAGAAAATGAGTCAATAATACAATAACTATTGTTATATTTGCATACATTAAATTTTCATTATATATGTCTACTCAGAATGTCAGGTGAAAGAAGTTTTTCTTACAATGTATGTTTACCGAATTAATCACTTGCTATGCTTCCTGGGCTTGTTTAATTGAAAGAGGTAGAGGTAGTTTCAACTGATTTTAAAGGGAAAATGTATTACTTTTAAAAATACATTTTCCCTTTAAAATCAAATACTTTTAAATTTTCTATCCATTAGTAGCATCCATGCCAAGAGCCAAATCCAGAATGCAATTTCATTTACAACAGTTATAAAAAGAAAAAGAAACAAAAGTAGAAATACAGTTATGAATAGAAAATGAATAGAAAAATACATTTTCCCTTTAAAATCAAATACTTTTAAATTTCCCTGGTAATACATATTGAAAATTAATTGATATTATACTAGGCAGCAAGAAAATTATATCGTTATCTCATATAACCTGTATAATAACATTGTGAAGTCATAATTATATTTATTATACAGAAGGAATATTTTTAGTTTAGAGAGTTAAGTAAATAGTATAGGGTTACATAATTGCTCAGTGGTTTGACTGGAATTTTAATGCAAGAATTCCAATTGTACTTCCCTGAAAGAGTATATTCATGTATTTATTTTATTATTAAAAATAACCCCTTTTAAGATAATGAATGAAGATCATTACAAAAAAAAGACTTTAAAAGTCCTTATAATTATTTGAACCAACTACAAAGGGTAATCTAATTTAAATCTAGTTCTGAATATTAGTAAAAAAATGTTAAAACTGTTTAAACAGTTTTTATAATTTTATACTTCTTTTGATTCTTAATATTTTTGTCTTTAAAATTATAGATGAGATTTGTTTTTAATGCCTTAATTGAGAAACTACCCAAAAGTATCTTCCACCTTTCATTCTAGGCTAATTTGGCAGGAATTTTGGAAGAAGAATAATAGGAAAAGAATAGGTTAGCCTGAAAATATTACACAAATATCTGTCCTGATTCGACAGAAGTTATAGAAAAAAAGGGTAAACTCAGGGCATCTTATTACCATCACTTTTCCCAACACATGAAAATACATGTATGCCAACAACTTTCGGAGTTTTTATGAAGCCAAGTCTGTTTTCAGAGAAGGAAGCAAAGTACTACTTAAAACACATTTAGGATTTAGTACTCTTTCAAAAATTACTGCCACAGAAGAAAACAATTCTAACCAAAACACGAATTCAGTCTTCTAATTCATTAAATGTAGGATTGACTCTAATTTAGATATGATTATACACCTTCTGATCAAGGAGGGGATATCACTTCAAGCCAAAACCTTTACAAATTCGTTCTCCTCCTCTTTCTTTTACTCTCTCCCTCCCTCTCTCTTTTTCCTCTTCCTTCTCTTTGTCTTTGTCTTCATCTTTTTCTTCTACTTCCTCTACTCTTCATCCTTCCTCTCATCTCTCTCCTCTTCTCCCTCCTTCTTCTCTTTCTTAACTCAAGAGCACGGATTGCAAATTTAGGGACTCATTTTTACTTTGCTTCTGCAGTCTTAAGTGACACAACCTTAAATCATATTCCCTTAAAAGAATGTACAGTTTGTGGAGTCGCTGCTATGGCTGATAGCAGCAGACGTTTCCTTGTGGTTATTCCTGAACTTGATTCTCAACTGACAACACTACTCTGGGTATTTCCCTGAACCTGATATTTAAATATAAGGAATGAGATTGAAGAGCTTGGTGATTTAAATAAACTGTAATGAATATATTGCCAAGATACTGAAAAGAGTTTCAGAATAGTAGTTTGTTTTTATATCTAATTTATTATCCATTATTTTTACATTTTCCTTATATTACAAACCTATGTGCAATAAAGTGATTTGCTACTTTAATGGTGACCTTCTGTAAAAGCTGTATGTAAGAACAGATCTCTCTTCATTTTATACAGTATTTTGTTCACTTGTTACAGTGACTTTCATTTTCCTTAATCATTATGCTAATTTTTAATGATTTATTGTACTATGACATTTCATTTTTAAGTATTTTTAATATACTGGCTCTGCAGGATGGGGAATGAATTCATATCGTTCTTAAGCCATTCTTAATAATAATATTTCTCTTTGCCTTCATAATCAAGGCATTCATCTGCACCTAGTATTTAATATTTTCCTCTATCAAAATCAATATCAAGTAATCTGAAATATATACATTTCTCTTAAACAACACTTACAAAAGTTAAGCATGTTTGAAGAGCAATGTTGGTGTCAAAAATTTGGTATAGCAAAAGTCCCATGATTCAAATTTAAATTTAAAAAAAAATCTTTCTTTATTAAGTTTTTTATCACCTGTTTGACTTTACTGTAAACCATGTTTACTGAGGTAGGCAAGAGTTATGAGGAGATTACTATAAAGCTGATGCTGTAAGCTGGGATTCATAAACAAATACAGTACTACTCTTATAGAAATTCAAGCTATTTCAGAAAGAACAGGATACAAATAGCCAAACCAGTAAGAAAAATAATGTATATAGAAAAACATAAAATAATTTAAGGTAATCCAAAGTGATTTATATTTGTGAAAATTTGCATATATATAATATACTGAAATATACTAGTTCTAGATCTAGTATTTTATACTAGAGTTGTAGTTGGAATAGCAAGTTAATGTATATTAGCAATACATTATATAATAAATAGAAATTGCTGTTCCAAGTATAACTCTAGTATAAGATCATTGCACCCAGATTACCAAGACGTGCTATAGACTAAATAATAGCCAATACATTCACAAATGTATTCTCGATATAGCCTCAAATATGTCTACAATATAATTCTCAGAATCTCTTAATATTATCTCATATTACAAAAGTGACTACTTTGCAAATAATAATTATGGTAGGGATTTTTAACAAGGACATTTTCCTTGATTACACAGTTTGCCCTGATGTAATTGCAATTATCATTATAAGAACAACACTAGAATAGTCAGGAGAAATCAAGGTGGTTACAGAAGCAAGAGGTTGAAGTGATATATATTGAGTACTGAGAAAGGGATCATAGACAAAAATATACGTACACACATTTTATTTTCCTAAAAAAGACAAGGAAATTGATTCTGCTCTCATAGCCTCCAGAAGAAACTAGATTTATCAACAGTGAATTCAGTCTAGTGAAATTAATTTTGAATTTCTATCTTCTCTATCTGTAAGATAATAAAATTATTATCTTTTTTTTTTTTTTGAGATGGAGTTTTGCTCTTGTTGCCCAGGCTGGAGTGCAATGGCAGGATCTTAGCTCACCACAGCTTCCACTTCCCAGTTCAAGCAACTCTCCTGCTGCAGCCTCCCGAGTAGCTGGGATTATAGGCATGGCTAATTTTTTGTATTTTTACTACAGACGAGGTTTCTCCATGTTGGTCAGGCTGATCTCAAACTCCCGATCTCAGGTGATCCACCTGCCTCAGCCTCCCGAAGTGCTGGGATTACAGGTGCGAGCCACTGCAATTGGTATAAAAAAATTTTTTTGGAGAGTTTACTAAATAGTTTATCATGTGAAGTTTTATTTTATCTTTAGACAGAAATTAAGAAACATTTCAATATTTTTAGGGAACATTTCTACATCAAGCCCTATATAGTTCTTACATTAAAAGACAGGAAACCAAACTTCAAAGTGTTTAAATGAATTGCCACAAATCGAAGAGGTAACAAAAAGCACATCTCAAGTTCAATGACGGCATCCCAAATCTTTTTTTCTCACTCCAGGGACCCTTTTCTTCTGACACTACACTGTGATTCTAGAAGTAAGCTGAACTCTTTAGATGCATAACACATTAAGCCATAAGTAGATATGTACACTTGAGGTATCTTCATATATATATATATATATATATATATATATATATGAATTTTTAAAATTATAAGGTAACTACAGTCCTGGTTAATATTATAAGAAACTTGAATAACCTCAGGATACATCTTAAAAAAAGAGATTTCATGGAAAATTCACCAATACAGACAACATTCTAAGGCTCAAAATAAATCTCAACAAATGTTAATAATTGAAATTATACTCTGGCCATAATGGAATCAAACTACAAATTGAAAACAGAAAATAACAGGAAAATCTTGAAATACTTAGAAACAAAAACATACAAAATCAGTACCACATGTCTAAAAAAGTCTCAAAAATTTTAAAATACATAATTAAAAATGAAAATACAACCTATTAAAACATGTAGGATGCAATTAAATCAGTGCTGAGAGAAAATTTTATAGTAATAATATTTATCTTAGAAAACAGAAAAAGTGTCAAATAAATCATCTAATGTCCCACCTTTAATGACTAGAAAGGGAAAGGCTATTTCAGTGGATATTTTAACCCAAAGGGAAAAAAAATGAAAAGAAACAATATAGATGACATCCAAAAATCAATGGAAAAAAAAAGGGACTCAATAGAGAAAAATCAATGAAACTGAAAGCTGGTTCTTTGAAAGATTCAATAAATTAATGAAACTCTAATAATACTGACAAAAATAAATACAGAAGAAACAAGTCACCAGTATTAAGAATAAAAGGAGTTATCACTACAGATCCTGCAAATACTATAAGAATAATAAATGAATAATATTTTAATTATATTCATAAATTTGACAACTTAGAAAAAAGGTGAACCAATACCTTTTTTTTTAAGTAGAGTCTGTGGTAATTTCTGATAGCAGTCATAGAAAACTAATGCAACATGTATTTTTTTCTAATTTATGGAAAAAACATTTCATACATAATTTTTGAAGTATTTTGGTAAAATATTTACACAGCTATACTAAGTAAAGTGACTTTTGAAGTAATTTTTATTATAATTTTATACATATTTCCTACTACAGCCATTGGTTTACTATGTTATCTTCAGATAACAGAGAATATCTTATGTTTTAGAATTCTAATGATTTAACAATTTTTTAGAATTTCAGAAAACACACATTGCTCTATTAGAATGTCAAATAACAGAATTATAAAAATAAATAGATATTCTGTAACTACAAAATATTATACCTATAATGAAAACTCAGTGACAGAATACAGTGGCATATTAGATATAACAAAGAGAGAGTAGGCAATCTGGATGATTGGTAAGAAGGAATTTTATTGAAAGAATTATGGAGAAATAAAAGTGCAGATAATTCCAAAGAGGTGAAAAGAAATATGGAGAGAACAGAGTAAAAAGATCAAGCACATTTGTATGTCACTATCAGAAGGTGAGGAAAGCAAATCTATTAAAAGCAATAGTTTAGATCATTCTGGAGAATTGCTGAAATTGAGGAAATAGTGAGACGTAGATATAAAAACAAAACGACAATCCAAGCAAAACCTAAACCAAAACAAAATTGTCCAAACTGAAGTGATAATGAGCCACAGCTATAATCAAAACCAAAATATTTAAAAAGAGAAAAAAAACACACAAATAATATGAAACCCCAAGTAGGAGTCTTTAATCCAACTCTAGAATAAAATCAAAGTACTCAACTCATTAAACATTTTATATAAATTTTCTTATTTATTAAATCAGTATTTGACAAATTAACTTCTAGAACTATTTTATTTAACAATTCTATTAATAGCTGTCTTGAGTAACATGTATTTGTGGTAATTTTCATCACCAATATTATACACCAACTTCTGTTTCTAGATTTAATCTTGCTACACTCTTAAAAATTGGCACAATTCATAAAGCAATAATTTCATGAACATCAAACAATGATTATTAGTTATCCTTGAGATGCATGAAACAAATGAGCTATATGATTGTCTAACCTAACACACATGAAAGAGTTTCAAGCTAAGGTTCAAGAATGGGAAGCTCAGGTAAAACTAGCTGGATTCCCTGAGGTGACAAGACAGAACTGAGAATCAGAGTTCAGGGTGCATAGGAATCATAGGGCAGAGTACTCTTGAAGGGAGAGAACCTCAGACAGCTAGAGATCTACTGATATAAAAGAATGAGAGTGATTTAAACCATATCCTGAGCTTACACAGGAATGGGAATACTGCCTGTTATCACCAACCAGACTGGAAACCTAATTCACAGGCACAATATTCAGAAAGATCTTGCCTTACTAGCAGAGAATAATTAAGTCTAGAACAAACACTGCCTGATCTTGCTTACAAAAGTTAAAACCAGACCTGAAAACATCAAACTCTTTCCATGTTTCCTTAGCTAAATCTGAGAACAAAACTCAAGAACAGAAGAATAAATAAATTATTTAGAATTCACCAATATAAAATTTAATAAGATTCAGTAAAAAATTACCAGGAAGCTGAAATATACATATTCACAATAATGAGAAAAAGCAATCATTTGAAAGGAATCCAGAACTGACATCAGTGTTAAAATTAGCAGACAAGTACAGTAAGATTGTTATTGTAACTGAATTCCATATGCTGATAAAGCTAGAGGAAAGGTCGAACATGTTAACTATAGAAACAGAAGGTATAAAATATGTCTCAAATCATGCTTTCAGAGATAAAAGTTTTAATGTCTGGAAACACTGGATAAGATTTACAATCAATTAAACATTCCTAAAGAAAAGCTTGTGAACTTAGAGATATAATAGAAATTACCCAGAATGAAACTCAGAGGGAAAAAAAAAGTACATTCTTCAAAAAGAACTTTTAAAAAGTTCCAATGGTCTGCAAAACAATACCAAGAAGACTAATACACTTATGTATTTGGGTAACTAGAAGAGTGTGAAGGGCAAAAAAAGGGGGTGTGGTGGGATGTAGGAATCATGCTTAAGTGATTTTTTCCAATTTTGATTAAAATCGTAAATCCACAGATCTAAGCATCTCCACAACACTAAGCATAAGAAACATAAATTAAATGACATTAGTTCACATTTTGTCATAATAAAATTGCCACAAATCACTGATAAAGAGAAAATCCTAAAGCAGCAATAGAATAAAGAAATGTGGCTGGGCTCGGTGGCTCACGCCTATAATCCCAGCACTTTGGGAGGCCAATGCGGGCGGATCACGAGATCAAGACATCAAGACTAACCTGGTCAACATGGTGAAAACCCATCTCTACTGAAAAAAACAAAAATTAGCTGGGCATGGTGGCGCATGCCTGTAGTCCCAGCCATTCGGGTGGCTGAGGCAGGAGAATTGCTTGATCCCAGGAGGCGGAGATTGCGGTGAGCCGAGATCGCACCATTGCACTCCAGCCTGGGTAACAAGAGAGAAACTCCGTCTCAAAAAAAAAAAAAAAGATATGTTATGTATAAAAAAAGAAGATAGCAGATTTCTTTTCAGAAACAATGAAGGTGAGAAGACAATGGCACAACATCTTTTTGTTGGTTTGTTTTGAGACAGAGTCTCACTCTGTCACCCAGGCTGGAGTGCAGTGGTGTGATATCAGATCACTTCCACCTCTGCTAACTGGGTTCAAGTGATTCTCCTGCCTCAGCCTCCTGAGTAGCTGGGACCACAGGCGTGACCACTGCACCCAGCTGATTTTTGCATTTTCTTCAGAGACAAGAGTTTCACTATGTTGGTCAGGCTGATCTCGAACTCCTGACCTCATGACCTGCCTACCACTGACTCCCAAAGTGCTGGGATTACAGGCATGAGCCACTGCGGCTGGCAAAACAACATCTTTAAAATACTGAAGGAAAAAAAACTTAGAATATATCTAGTAAATAATGTATTTCAAAAATGACAAAATACAAAATCGATTTTTAGCAAAGTTTCAGAAAAATATTTTATTATGCTACCATGCTTGTTTGTTTTGAGACATACGTGGACTATCTAAAGAGCTTCCAATTTTCTCATAATGCTTTGAAGATTGAGGCTGTTATTGATTTTTAATACGTATGTTATGTATAGTCAAATTCACAAATCTTGATTATATAGATTGATGAATTTGTGAATTTTACTATACATAAGGTATAGTAAATGGCTTTTACAAAGTGGATTATATGACTGAATCCATATTATATATGGATGATTATACATATATAATATACATAAACTATATCCATATTTATACATAGGTAATATATATCAAATATATCCAAATATAGATGAACATAATAAAATATAATAATAGATCAAGATATTGCATATCCCCAGTAACTTGGATGGCTGCTTCATTTACTTTGTCAGTTAGTGTCTCCTCAAATATAATTACTTTTCTGATTGTTATAACCATGGAATAGCATTGTTTGTGTGAGACTCCACATGAATAGAATCATCCAGAACACATTCTTCTGTGTCTGATTTATTTAAATAAAACATAATGACTATGTGCTTCTTCTTTAGTTTTATGTGTATCAATGCTTTTATTGTTTGTAGTATTTCTTTGTAAAAAAAAAAAAAAGAACCAATAAAATGAAAAATAGAACAATTAAATCATAGTTAACCATTTAATAATGGAACTCATGTTATTTCCGGTTTTGCCTGTTAAGATCATCAGCTATGAACATTTCACACATTTGTTGCTCGACATAAGCATGTCTTTTCTTTTTTCACAATATACAAGTATATAGGCAGTCTAGTTGGTTTATAAAATATACATTTTTTTAGGTTTTGCTTAAAATTTGTCCCAAAATGCTTATATTGAATTATGTTGTAACTTACAATGTAAAAGGGTCCCAGGTGTTCCACATAATAGTCCATAAATTTATTTTAAACTTTTTTAGATAGAAGAGAAAGCAAAGGAAAGAGAGGAGAGAGAGAGAGAAAGGAGAAAGAGAGCAAGAAAGAATGAGAGAGGGAGAGAGAACTACAGCACCGAATTACAATCTATGAAAGACACAGGGCTCTGTAAAGATTGAACTAAGATAAAAGAACAAATTTGGGAGCTGTTTTAGATATAGTGAAGAATACAGATTTTCTATGAAATAAGGTGAGAATTCTACCAACAAGTCTAAGTGTTTCTTACACATATTAATGCTCCGCCATCCCCACCTTGTCTCCTAGCCAGAACTCTTGGATCCAGATTCTTGCATTTGTCTTTTTCTCATTCTTTGAGCCTGTTGTAGGAATAATTGGATGTTTTTTTTCTAAATATATCCTTTTAAGTCCCTATATTTGTGCCTTCTCTATAGCCAATAATACTTTAAAGGATAAATAAAATGTAGTATGTATACACCATTGATTACCAGGGAGCTATCAAAAAAAAAATGAGATAATGTCCTTTGCAGCAACATATTTGGAGCTGGAGGCCATTATCCTAACTGACATAACATAGGAACAGAAAACCAACTGGCACATACTGTCACTTGTAAGTGGGAGCCAAATATCAAGAATACATGGACGCAAAGAAGGGAACAATAGATATTGGGGCCTATTACATGGTGAAGGATAGAAGGAGGGTGAGGATAGAAAAACTACCTACTGAGTATTGAGCTGATTACCTGAATGACAAGATGTCCTGTACACCAAACACCCGCAACATGCAATTTGCCCACGCAGCAAAATTGCACATGTACAGAGCTCTTGAACCTAAAATGAAATCGGAAGGAAAACAATGCTGTTAAAATCCTAAAAATTGAAAAATTATTTCTAATTATACATCAACTGTGAATTTTTAACTAAACATATATCTTTATATCACAAAGAACAAAAGTAAAGATAAGAATAATTACTGAAAATGGTAAACTTGCAAATACAATTATATAGATTCCTTTTAAGTAAAGAATATTTTCATAGATCAGCAATGTAATATGTTTAATACCAAGCACAACTAAGATTCTCTCTAAGACAATATTTCAAATTATTTGTTTATTTATGTATCCTTCCGCCATTATGTGTGGGCCCAGAACAGAAGGTGATAAACTAGTAAAAACAATTTTCAAATAGAGTAAATTACTAAAATTATTTTAATTAATTAGTTTATTATTGAGACAGAGTCTCACTCCATAGCTCAGCATGGAGTGCAATGACACAATCACAGCTCACTGAATTCTCAACCTCCTGGCCTCAAGTGATCCTCTGGTCTCGGCCTCCCAAAGTGCTAGGATTACAGATGTGAGTCACTGTGCCCAGCCTCTTTCAATTTATGGATGTATTAATAAATACGAACAAATGAGTCACCAGTTACAAAACTTTTAAAACGATACAATTTTCCCCTTATTATTTTTATCTTCCCAACACTATTTGATCATGTTAATTTTTTCTTATCTCAGTGAACTTTCAATATTCCATTCTTCTAAGTATTCAAGTAGGTTCAGTTTTTAACCCTCCATTGACATTTATTTATAATACATTTCATAGAGAGCTTATCCAAAAGGTAAACTCATCATTTTTACTCCAGATTTTCTGTTTGTTTATCTCTCTTTGCCCACCACATTAAAACCTTAAATACACTAACTAGCCAATCAGCTTTGTCTTTCACGATTTGTTTTCAATAGACAGTTTTCACCTCTAGAGCCAATATCCTTGGCAACAGTAATCTTCTTATGCCTGGACAATCACATTCAAATTCTTTGTAGTATTTCTGCTGCTGTTCCTTTTCTTTAGTATAGTCCATGCAGACATGAATTTCTCAATTACACAAATATTACCAAATGCTACATTTCTTAACTCATGAGACTTAACATTTTAATTGCATAGGTTTAAGCTCTTTGATAGTCTTCCTTCATCGTCTGGATTTCCTCACATATTTTTCCTCTCTTATTTTGGTTTTGTTTAGCAAAGCAGACATGTCAATCAATTCATTTTGTTGACATTCTTTCAAGAAATTGTATTTATTCAATTTTTCCATATGCAAAGCTTTCTCTTAGTTTTAAATTTTTGTTCGTGGTTCCTTTACAACCTGTGCTGGTTATTTAGTCCTTTGAATTTGTTCCGTGACCATTTATGCTAAACTCTCTTCCCAGGAAACTGATCTCTAGAAGGATTTCAAGTGGCACATCTTGTCCCCAAAGAAAAAGAAGCACTGGCAGAATTTTCATCTCTCCCACCCTCTCTCTGCCAAGCTGCTGTTTGGGCATTGGTGGTGTTCTCCTCACAGACACAACTCAGTTCTGGAGACTCTTCCCTTACAAATATAGATACTTTTTCCTCCTATTGCACATAAGAGTGAGGGTAACGTCTTTTCACTAGTGCTAGTCCCTTAGTAGTTTCTTGTTATTTGCTGTCAACTGTTTCCAGAGACATCATGATCTGAATCAAAGCTCACCTTCTTAATATACTCATTTTCTACTCCTTTAAAAAAATGAACGTGTCCTTCTTGTCAGTCCGTGTCTATGTATTTTATAATGATTTACTGTTCCATCATTTAGAGCTGATCCCTATTTCACACACCACACAGAAACCAATATCAGGGAACTTCAGAATACAATGAAGATAATACAGGAGAACAGCTTCTTCATGCTAAGATAGCACTACAGTGGTGTGTTTTGCCTGTTGCTACTTTGGAGTGGTAAGATTTGAGATAGTAGCTGCCTTTGGGACAGACAGTATGATTAGGGAGAGGGAAGTATTCTGGTATGCTAGCAGCATTCTGGTTCAGCACCTGGTGATGGATTGCATGTGTCTGTATTTATATTATTCTCAAAGTACTCATGTATCTTTTATGAACATTTGTGTTTGTCTTATGATACAATTAAAAGGGAACTTAAAAGTCAATATTTTATACTTATTAACAGGACGAAGAGGAGATTAAAACCAGTTCCCTGAGAATTTGAACATGAAGGCAATCGATCTAGGTTGATGTATTTTTGGCAGGGGTGGAGCAAAAATGTTTGAGTTCCCATGAAGGCATTTCACTTTTCTCTAAATTCAGAAGTAGAATAAGTTGAAACCTCAGACGAAGGGTAGTAATATTTGCAAAGAATGAAAAAGTTCTGACAATCATGAAAATAGAAAATCTGCCCCCATTCCTGCAACTCTTTCTCCCTTCTAACCTGTGGAGCCAACCTCCATCACCACTTAACTATATCCCAACATTCTATACTGACATATATTCATGTTCCAATGTGAAATCATAGAGAACTTTCTTTCCTATGTAATTTACAACATAAGTTTGCAAAGCAATCTCCAATGTTCAAATCTTTTATGAGTAAGGGTAAACAATAGAGATTCTTTTTATACCAAAATGTTGCCAGTTTGATTTAAAAATCAGGGCTCTGATATTTAATATGAATATTATTCTAAAGTTTTAATTTTCTATAAACAATGTTTCCATGCTTCTGAACTGAACACAGTTAACCTTTTCAATATCTGTTCTAAGAGCTAAATAAGATAATGAGAGTATGTTTGCTTGAAAACTTTAAAGTGATATGCACATAGTGAGTATCTGCAGGTGTTTTATGAATGTGAATATAGATACACATGTTATGTGGATGATGTAAGCATGTGGAATATGTGATGTAGGATGAATCTTTTACTATGGATTTGAATAATATGCGGACATATAAAACTGATGACAAACACATAAGCATATGAGGGAATGTATTATCTTCCCGGGTCCACAAGGGGGCATAGTTTCAAAGGCAATAACTTTCCAGCGCCAAACCTTCCCCCAGTCACCTCTCCACCTGGGGATTAGAGGTCTTTGTTTAACCTTTGGCCTGTGTGGGAAAGAATCAAAGATCAATCGCTCCTGCAGAAGTTTAAAGGAACTCCTTTCATAGGCCCGGAAAACCTGAAGCGGGTGGGAATTCCTTCCAGGTTAAACTTCCCATTTTCCCACCTCAGTATGGACTCCATATCTGGATCCTCTTCCATGATCTCCTGGAAGCTCTTTCTCTCTCTCCTTTCTCTCTTTCTCTCTCTCCTCTTTCTCTTTCTCTGCCTAAAATAAATCACTTTCTGCAAAACTCTTTGGGGGTCCAATATTTACTTCATTGCTCACCGTGCCCGGTATGGTCCCATCTCCTATTCTTGGGTGAGTAAGAAACCAAGGGCCTGGAAGAGAACATCCTAGTGAGGGAACTGAGCCTCCCCCACCGCCTGGAATTTGGTTCCAGGTTAGAAATACATATAGATGGCTTTTGGTAACCTAAATATTTCTATCATAATTGAGGAAGTCATTTGAAGAAATATGAAGAACTAAGTTCTAAAAAACTGAAATTGAACCCTCATAAATTTTGTAAACTGCTTATCTGAAATCAACTATAGTACATATCATGAGTAATGTCCACTATAAGCATATGCTTCTGGAATTGAGTCCTGCTTTTAACTATAGCGATATTAAAATTCCCAAAAAGATAACAACATGTCATTGCATTGAAATGCTTGCTTAGGGCACAACTTTCATGTTCTCTTGAAAATGTGCTGATGAAATCTCCTTCTTGCCATCTATTTCATATGTAAAAGACAAACAGAAAATCTAGATTAATTACCTTAAGTAGCATTAAGAAAGATAAAACAATCTCTACCTTAAAGATGAACCCACTAAAATAACTTAATTAAAGAGGATAAGGGACAAAAGGGAAAAAAGATATTGCTAACAAACATGAGCATAAAAATGAATGCATTTTAATGTTAAAAAGATTTGATAAAATGAATAATGCCACTTATTTAGCTGATAAGGTTTATGTTATTTCACTATTTGTTCTTTTGATGAGTAAACCAAAGAATAATTGCAAAAATGTGATATATACCAGCTAAACTGAGACAAACATTCCATTAGAATAGGATTTAGGTGATATAAAATTAAAGATTTTGTATTACTAAAATGTCTCATGGAGAGTCAAGTCCTCTACTTTTTGTCCAGTTGTCTATTCTGAAACCAATGCAAAAAGATGTTGGCACCTTAACCAACATCGCTGACAGAACACTTGCTATATAGGTCTTTTCTACTCCCCTTACATACATTCACCCTTCAAAAAAATTTTTTGTTTGGGGGATAGGAGTAGAGGAAAATTAATAATCCCACAAAAAATACTAAAAATAAAACTCAGGCTTCTAAATAAAAGGACAAAACAAATAAAGACAAATAAGCAAACAAAAAATATCTTTTTGTACAAAGTACAGCTTTGTTAATTTGTACTTAGTGTCATTATTTGCTTTTTCCCTGTTTCTTCCAACTTAAACACAAACAGCCCATTCAATTTTACTGAGATCAGCCTTCAGCAGAAAAACCTTGCCAATGTATTTCCATCTGCAGTTACATATGCTTTCAGACTTCTTTCTTTCAGGTGACAGAAGGTTAATATATGCTGCTTTTAAAAAAAATGCCTTAATTTTGTTTCATTTTTACTGAACACAAGCAGATAAATACCTATAGCTAGATCTCTGCCCGCAGGCATGAATATGCTTTAAGAGAAAATCTTTTAAGTTATGCAAGATGTTTTTGGAAGGAATTCTTTAGTGTGCCAGCTAATTGCAACCTAGCTCTAGAAAAAAAAAAGGTTTCCTTGGAATATTCTTGGAGTTTTTCCAAATTATTTACTGTATTACAGTCTGTTGCTCACATCTTCTGGAGATAAAAAAATAAATACAACATTTTTAAAAGGTCTACTGTAAGATTTTATTAAAAATATATTCTCTTGCCTAGAAATCTTAATTGCTGTTGGTATCACAAATATGAATTTTTCCTTTAGTCTTATGCAATCTGTTAAAAATATTTCCTGAATAAAAAGCAACTACAGAACACTTAGTTCAGAATATTTTTAAAAAATGATATTGAAGGGGTAAATATACACAAAGAATACAGTAAATTATTTTGACTATGTTATGACAAACTCCAGGAAAATACACTGAGTTTTATCATTAGTCTAAATATTATTATTATCAAGACTCATAATTGTTATTAAACAATTCACACTGATGAAAACAATAGAAAAACTAAAGGTAGGTTAAAACATGTATTTTACATTTAAAAATTGTAATGTATGATACCTCAATTGTTTGATGATCAGCAAAATGTCACAAGATTTTACTTTATAAAAATGCATTTTTGATATTATTTTATTCAGAATATAATTTGGATTCATGTTATTCTCTGATGCCTAATTTCAGTTTAATTTACAATGGATTAAAATATACATATACTTTACTTACTTTTCTACTTTAATATAACTGTCATTTTTGGTAACTTAAATTGACTTAGGTTCTCTTTGTAATTTAACACTTTAAAAAAGCTACTTATATCAATAATCAGAATGTTCTAACACTCTCTCAGGGCATTAAATTTTTACCTAAATCATTGATACAATCTTAAAAAGGTTAGTGTCATTGCCAGCCTCAGAAACAGAAAACTTACTCTAACTCAGGAAGATCTGATTACTAGGGTATACTCTTGAGAAAATTATTTCCCTTATTACTGGAGCAAACCATTAACATATGTTGAGCTTTCATTAATCTTCCATGCACCAAAGACAAGTTGAGAGCATTTTAACTGTGTCTGGGGCACACAACTATGATGTGAATTGCAAGAATAAGAGGTCACAAAAGCTCATAAGTTAAAGGAATGACTAAGACCTTCTTTGGTTCTCAGTGATCTCAAAATAAAAGACCTCCTAGTGAGTCTATTATGCTAAGTTCTAAACACTAAAAACTCTAAACATTTTTGTGCTGTGCTGCTCTTTTGTTTGTGTTTGTGTTTTTTTTTTTTTCTTTTTTGAGACAGAGTCTGGCTCTGTCGCCAGGCCAGAGAGTACAGTGAGGTGATCTCAGCTCACTGCAACCTCTGCCTTCCAGGTTCAAGTGATTCTCCTGCCTCAGCCTCCCAAGTGGCTGGACTACAGGTGCACACCACCACGCCCAGCTAATTTTTGTATTTTTAGTAGAGACAGGGTTTCACCATGTTGGCCAGGATGGTCTCCATCTCTCTTAACTTCCACCCGCCTCAGCCTCCCAAAGTGCTAGGATTACAGGTGTGAGTGACTGTGTCCCACCCTGTCTCTGTTTTAAATGAAGAATAGGTACGAAGTGCCAGTTAATTTTATAAGTACTCAGTAGGAAATTTATGTATGAAAATAGGATTCCCTAGATAAGAAAGCCTTGACCATAAACTACCTGTATGATGAGGTGATATCAGCACTAGAATTAGTAGTGGACTGAGGCAGCTCAAACTAAAACCATCTGCTCTAAACATCGTTGATTAAATTCATTCATCTTTTCCATGTTTTTGGTTAGTTTGTTTGTTTTTCATGAATTAAACACAGTAAAGGCTGAGGCAAAAAGCATAAGGGAAAAATTCACTTCTGAGGCATGGACAAGAGTTGGTCAAGATCCTTCAAATAAGATGATAGCAAACAAATGAAAATTATAACAGTAGATGTATATGTTCTTTAGAAGCCCAGTACTTCCCCAAGTGCCTCACAAAACAAGAAGTAGTTGTTAATCAAGGAAATGTTTGTGCACCAAAAGTGTTGTATCATCAAGAACTATTACCAATGTGGTATTCCAGCGAATTTTCAGAAAGATGGTGCTATGAAAAATAATATGTAAAATCTGAATCTAGAGGACTGTGAGCAGTACTGAAAATAACGAAGAGAAATCCCCACGTCAAAAATAAAGGGAAGCATGAAATGAAATCCCTTTCTGCCACACTTTAAAATAGACCATCTGTCATAACAGTTGTAGATTCAAGGTGGCATGAAAGAGGTCAAATGAAAAGGATATGGATTTCAGCAATCTCAGGGAATGGGATAATCACAGACTATTTTAGCTCAACCCATGGCAAATAATTGAACCCACTGCATCTCCAAAGATTACAGTATTGGACTACAGTGATTTCAGATACAGAACTCATGTACCCATTAATATGAATATATTGGGGTTTTCCAGAGAAATTTTAAGGGTCAAGAAAAAGGCAGGTAATGTCCAAAGCTAGGCATTATGCAGAAAATAACAGTAATAACAAAATAAATTCTAATCTTTTGAAAGTTCTACGATACTAGTGCCTACTACAAGAATACACCAAATACCTAGTTGCCCAACAATTTCAGAGAACACCATAAAAAAGTTTAAGGAGTTATAATGGAAGACATGGAGCAATAGGACGAAATAAGAATGAGAGAGAGAGAGAGAGAGTAGAAAGGGAGAATTATAAATTATAGTGCAGTAAATAAATGCTGAACTGGTACTATATGACTTTTGATGAATGACATAGACAGGTAGAAAAGGCTTGATGGGATTCAAGGCTGAAGATGATGGTTTTGACATAAATGGAAGTTAATCGTTTAAACCGCTTTTCAGAATCGCTCCTTCACCTCAGTGATGGAGGTACATGCATGGCAAGAAATAGGATTAGCCTGAAATGACTACTCTTTTCATTCCCCTTTCCTCTAATAGGCAGAAAATTGTGAAAACTTTTTCTATTATGATGCCTTTTAAGGTATATATATACATATTTTTTACTCCACTTCAGGACAACTTTTGAATTCATTGGGCTCCCATATACCAAGATTCCAGATTTTTCACTGGGCAATGGAGAAATGGCTAATAATTTTAATTCATACTCATTTATAAGTATTCTTACAATTTTCTTGATATGTAGAAGAAATGTAAAATCTACATGCTGAGGATAGAGGACTAACCTTTTTTAATATTCCCAAGGAATATATCATCCATTGTGGAGAGTAAGAAGGATAAACACATGCAAAATATTTACAAGACAGGTAGTACAGAAAAATAATACTCATATATTCATAGGAATAATCAGGAGAGTCCTATTAAAATTACACATATATCAGCACAAATGTAACAGAAAGTTCAATAGCCATGAGCCCTGGAAATCTTTATTCTTTTACAAATCTTCCACAAGCTATGGTCTGAATGTGTCATCAATGTGTTGGAAATGGAATCACCAAAGCAACAGTGCCGCAAGGTGGAGCCTTTTGGGAGATGTTTAGGTCACAAAGTCTCCAACATCATAAATATGCCATTATAAAAGAAATACTTTTATAACGGAAGCTTGGCTTCTTTTTCCTCTTTCATCCTTTCTACCACATAAGGATACGACCTTCCTCCCCACCAGACCATGAAGCATTATGGCACTATCTTGGAAGTACAGCATCACTAGAGAGTTGAACCTCCCAGTAACTTTGTCTTGGACTATATATATCCAGAGAAATAAATTTCTCTTCTTTATAAATTACCCAGTCTGTGATATTATGTTATAGCAACACAAATGGACTAAGACAGCAGGTAATTCTTTTTCAGTTATTATCACAATTTTTAAATAAAATATTTAGGAATTAAGGGTCTATATAGCTTCTGAAGTAATTTTCATAACAAGGACATTTAAATTTTGCTATCACACTATCAAAGGTCCTTTAGTGGTCCTCTACTTTCTTCAGAATGATATAAAATTTATATAGCATGATTTTTCTACATTTGAATAAAAACTCCTGGGTATATACTTGCCCTCCTATGTTAATGCAGTGTCTATATTCACAGCTCCAGACATCCTAGACAATTTTGTTCTTTCTAAAATTATTGTGCTACCTTCCTCTCCATAAATTAATGAATAGTTCTTGCTCATTAAACTATCAAAATAGTATTTATAACTTTCAGTTAGACATAAAGGGCTTGGAAGTTGCCACTCCAGTCCTCACAATAAGAGAAAAGCTGAGCAAATAGAAAATAAAAAACTCTCCTTTGATCCATCTGATAATTGATGCAAGAGGGGCAAACTTTTTTCTCTCTACTCTCACAGAATTCTCACAGAATACTCACAAAAACACTACACACCATTTTAGCCTTTGACAACACAGCTATATAAAATTGTATTTATGCCTAATCCTTAGCCAGATAAATATAAAATATCATGTTCAAGACCTGTTTACCTGAGTTCCTTTTATCTGACATCGGGCTTTCAACAGAAACTTAATGATACAGCTCCAATGAGTGGAGAAATACCAGAGTTCTTGGACCTCATGCCAGTTTAGATAAAGTGACATGGACATGCATGGAGAGATTTTAAGGAGAGGAGAATTTAATATGCAAGGTAGAAGGAGGAAGAAAAAGGAAGAAGCTTCTCTGTACACAGACAGAGGGAGGGGGCTCCAAAGCACAGAGAGGGAATCCCACTTGCCACAGTTACCAGGCAGGTATAGGAAGAGGCTAGAGGAGGAGGCATTTGATTTGCATAGGGTCCAGGGAACTGGTTTGAGTAGTCATGTCATTCACAGAGGCCGTGGAAAAAATGGCCCTCCCACCCTAGCCTATTATTTTTTCTATGATATGCAGAATTATATTACTTTCCAACAAAGTATTACTTAAGTATATTCATTGATTGTGTTTCTTTTTTTTTCCATATTATACTTTAAGTTCTGGGGTACATGTGCAGATTGTGCAGGATTGCTACATTGGTATACCCATGCCATGGTGATTTGCTGCATCCAACACCCCTTTACCTACATTAGGTATTTCTCCTAATGTTATTCCTTCCCAATCTTCCCACCCCCTGCTAATCCTGCCCTAGACCCCCACCCACTGAGAAGACTTGGTTTGTGATGTTCCCTTCCCTGTGTTCATGTGTTCCCGTTGTTCAACTCCCACTTTTGAGTGAGAACATGCGGTGTTTTATTTTCTGTTCTTGTGTCAGTTTGCTGAGAATGATGGTTTCCAGCTTCATCCATATCCCTGCAAAGGACACAAACTCATTCTTTTTATGGCTGCATAGTATTCCATGGTGTATATGTGCCACCTATTCTTTATCCGGTCTATCACTGATGGGCATTTGAGTTGTTTCCACGTCTTTGCTATTGTAAGCAGTGCCACAATGAACATACATGTGCATGTGTCTTTATAATAGAACGATTTATAATCCTTTAAGTATATACCCAGTAATGGGACTGCTGAGTCAAATGTATTCCTATTTCTAGATTCTTGAGGAATCCCCACACTCTCTTCCACAATAGTCGAACTAATTTACACTCCCACCAACAGTGTAAAAGTGTCTGTTTCTTGATATCCTCTCTAGCATCTATTGTCTCCACATTTTTTAATTATTGAAATTCTAAGTGGCATGAGATGGTATCTCAATGTGGTTTTGATTTTCATTTCTCTAATGACAAGTGACGTTGAGCATTTTTTCTTAAGGTTGTTGGCCACATAACTGTCTTCTTTTGAAAAGTGTCTGTTTATATTCTTTGTCTACCTTTTGATGGGTTTTTTTTTCTCGTAAATTTGTTTCATTTCTTTGTAGATTCTGGATATCAGCCCTTTTCAGTTGGGTGGATTGCAAAAATGTTTTCCCATTCTGTTGGTTGCCAGTTCACTCTAATGATTGTTTATTTTGCTGTGCAGAAGCTCTTAAGTTTAATTACATCAGATTTGTCTATTTCGGCTTTTGTCGCTATTGCTTTCGGTGTTTTAGTCATGAAGTCCTTGCCTATGCCTATGTCCCGAATGGATTGCCTAGGTTTTCTTCTAGGATTTTTATTGTGTTAGACTTAACACCTTATGCTTAAATCTCTAATCCATCTGGAGTTAATTTTTGTATAAGGTATAAGGAAGGTGTTCAGTTTCAGCTTTCTGCACATGGCTGGCCAGTTTTCCCAACACCATTAATTAAACAGGGAATCATTTCCCCATTGCTTGTTTTTGTCCAGTTTATGAAAGATTGGATGGTTATAGATGTCTGGTGTTAACTTCTGACTCCTCTGTTCTGTTCCATTAGTCTATATCTCTGTTTTGGTACCAGTACCATGCTGTTTTGATTACTCTGTAGTATAGTTTGAAGTCAGGTATGGTGATGCCTCCAGCATTTTTTTATTTTTCCTGAGGATTGTCTTGGCTATATGGGCTCTTTTTTGGTTCCATATGAAGTTTAAGTTGTTTTTTTCCAGTTCTGTGTAGAAGGTCAACAGTAGCTTGATGGGAATAGCATTGAATCTATAAATTATTTTGTGCAGTAAGGCACTTTTCACAGTATTGATTCTTCCTAATCATGAGCATGGAATCATTTTCCAAATGTTTGTGTCTTCTCTTATTTTCTTGAGCAGTGGTTTGTAGTTCTTCTTGAAAAGTTCCTTCACATTCCATGTTAGTTGTATTCCTAGGTATTTTATTCTCTTTGTAGCAATTGTGAATGGGAGTTCACTCATGATTTGGCTCTCAGTTTGTCTGTTTTTGGTATATAGGAATGCTTGATTTTTGCACATTGATTTTGTATCCTGAGACTTTGCTGAAGTTGCTTACCATCTTAAGGAGATTTTGGGCTGAGACGATGGGGTCTTCCAAATATACAATCATGCCATCTGCAAATAGAAACAATTTGACTTCCACTTTTCCTAATTGAATACCCTTTTTTCTTTCCTGACTGCTTTGGCCAGAACTTCCAGTATTATGTTGAATAGAAGTGGTGAGAGAGGGCACCCTTGTCTAGTGCCAGTTTTCAAAGGGAATACTTCCAGTCTTTGCCCATTCGGGATGATATTGGCTGTGGGTTTGTCACAAATAGCTGTTATTATTTTGAGATATGTCCATTGATGCATAGTTTATTGAGAGTTTTTACCATAAAGGGCTGTTGAATTTTGTCAAAGTCTTCCTCTGCATCTAGTGAGATAATCATGTGGTTTTTGTCTTTGTTTGTTTATGTAATGGATTATGTTTATAGATTTGCATGTGGAAGCAGCCTTGCATCCCTGGGATAAAGCCTACTTCATCGTGATGGATAAGTTTTTGATGTGCTGTTGGATTTGGTTTGCCAGTATTTTATCGAAGATTTTTGCATCGATGTACATCATGGATATTGTTCTTAAATTTTCTTTTTTGGTGGGTCTCCGCCAGGTTTTTGGGTATCAAGATGATGTTGGTCTCATAAAATGAGTTAGGAAGGATTCCTTTTTTGTATTGTTTGGAATAGTTTCAGAGGGAATGGTACCATCTCCTCTTTGTATATCTGGTAGAATTCGGTTGTGAACCTGTTTGGTCCTGGACTTTTTTTGATTGGTAGGTTATTAATTGCTGCCTCAACTTCAGAGCTTGTTATTGGTCTATTCAGGGATTCAACTTCTTCCTGGTTTAGTATTGAAAGGGTGCAAGTGTCCAATAATATATCAGTGTCTCCTAGATTTACTGATTTATGTTCATAGAGGTGTTTGTAGTAATCTCTGATGGTAGTTTGTATTTCTGTGGAATTGGTGATGATATCCCCTTTATCATTTTTATCATTTTTTATTGCATTTATTCAATGTTTCTCTCTTTTCTTTTTTATTAATCTGGCTAGCAGTCTATCTATTTTGTTGATCTTTTAAAAAACAAGCTCTTGGATTCATTGATTTTTTTGAAGGGTTTTTTTTGTGTGTCTCTGTCTTCTTCAGTTCTGCTATGATCTTAGTTATTTCTTTTCTTCTGATAGCTTTTGAATTTATTTGATCTTGCTCCTCTAGTTCTTTTAATTGGAATGATAGGGTGTTGATTTTAGATCTTTCCTCCCTTCTCATGTGGGCATTTAGTGCCATAAATTTTTCTCTAGACACTGCTTTAAATGTGTCCCAGAAATTCCGTTACATTGTGTCTTCATTCTGGTTGGTTTCAAAGATCTTTATTTCTGCCCTAATTTCATTAATTATCCAGTAGTCATTCAGGAGCAGGTAGTTCAGTTTCCACATAGTTGTGCAGTTTTGAGTGAGTTTCTTAATCCTGAGTTCCAATTTGATTACACAGTGGTCTGAGAGACTGGTTGCTAAGATTTCTATTCTTTTGCATTTTCTGAGGAGTGTTGTAGTTCCAATTATTTGGTCAATTTTAGAGTAGGCGCAATGTGGTGCTGAGAAGAATGTATATTCTGTTGATTTGTGTTGGAGAGTTCTGTATATGTCTATAAGGTTTGCTTGGTCCATATCTGAGTTCAAGTCCTGGATATCCTTGTTCATTTTCTATCTTGTTTGTCTGTCTAATATTGACAGTGGAATGTTAATGTTTCCCACTATTATTGTGTGGGAGTCTAAGTCTCTTTGTAGGTTATTAAGAACTTGCTTTATGTATCTGGATGCTCTTGTATTGGGAGCATATATATTTAGCATAGTTAGCTCTTCTTGCTGCATTGATCCCTTTACTATTATGTAATACCCTTCTTTGTCTCTTTTGATCTTTGTTGGTTTAAAGTCTCTTTTAACAGAGACTATGATTGCAACTCCTGCTTTTTATTGCTCTCCATTGGCTTGGTAAATCTTCCTTCATTCCTTTATTTTGAGCCTCTGTGTGTCTTCAGAAGCTCCCTGTTAGTTTTCCTTCTAACAGTAAGGCCCCTCTGCTGCAGGACTGCTGGAGGTCCAGTCCAGACCTTGCTTCCCTGGGAATCACCTGCGGGGCTGCAAAACAGCAAGGATTGCTGCCTCTTTCTTCCTCTGATAGATTTGTCCCAGAAGGATACCCGCCAGATGTCAGCCAGAGCTCTCCTGTATGAGGTGTCTTTTAAGCTATACGGTGGTCAGGTAATCACTTGAGGAGGCAGTCTATCCCTTTTCATGGCTCAAATGCTGTGCTGGGAGCTCTGTTGCTCCCTTCAGAGCTGCTGGGCAGGGACATTTATGTCTACTAAAGTGGGACTCACAACCGCCCCTTTTCCCAGGTGCTCTGACTGGGAAGGTGGGGCTTTATTTATAAGTCCCTGATGGGCTGCTGCCTTTTTTCAGAGATGCCCTGCCCAGCAAGGAGGAATTCTAGTCCCATTCTTCCTGTAGAGGCCTTGTTGAGCAGCTGCAGGCTCTGCCTAGCTGCTGTGTAAAATGGCTTGAGATTTGTTTACACAGGCAGGGTTAGAACTGCCTTGGTAATGGCGGACACCCTTCCCCACACCAAGCTCAACCATTCCGGGTCAAGCCTAAACTGCTGTGCTGGCTGCAAAAATCTCAAACCAGTGGGATTCAGTTTGTTAGTGTTCATAGGGGTAGGACCTGCCAAGCCAGATTACTTGGCTCCCTGCCTTCAGCCCCCTTTTTTTCAGGGAAATGGGTGATTCTGTCTCTCAGGCATTCCAGGTGCTGACTAGAATGGCCACCCAGTTCTGTGCTGGAAACCAGCTGCACTGGTGTTGTTGGCACTGGCCAGAATCTCCTGGTCTCTGGAATGTAAACACCATGGGGAAAGCACAGTAACAGAGCCAGAGTGCCAGAGTGCCTGGGAAAGTTCCAGATGGCCTCCCTTGGGTAGGTGGGGGAGCTGTCCCACCAGTTGCACTTCCCAGTTGAGGCAACACCCCACCCTGCCTCAGTTTGCCCTCCTTGGGCTACACCCACTCTCCAACCACTCCCATTGAGATGAACGTTGTACCTCCATTGGAAATGTGGAGATCACTCACTTTCTGTGTCACTTTCTGGGAACTGTGCTCCAGAGCTGTTCCTATTTGGCTATCTTGAGGGAAGTCTCCACCCTAAACTTTTAATATGCAAATGTAGGTGCCATGACGTTCTACACATTGGGGATATGTGGGGGCAGCCATGTTGTCAGGTATGTGTGGAGCAAGGGCAAGAAGAAGAGGGCAGGAATTGCCATGTTTGGATTGACCCAATTTCTAATAGCCAGTATTTGCATATCAAAGATTGCTGGTTGCTGCGCTGGCTCTAAGAACTGGGGTGATACTTTAAAAAAATGAAAAGTTCCTGAGGATCCTTTCCTCTCTCTGTCTGCCTAAAATAATTTAATAACTACTACATTACAAGTCATGTTAAAAGGCAATATTAGGATCAGAAAAAAAATTCTACTTTGCCTTCTGAAGGTTTGCTGAAAATCAACTGACAAACAGCAGATTAATAGAAAAAGAGGCATACAAACTTTACTAACATACACGTGTGTGTAGGAGTTACATAAAACACAAAAAGTAAAAAAAGGGGGCTACATGACTGACACTTTTATACTATCTTGAGGTTAAAAATAAGGGCCTGGCACTCAGCAAGACAGGTTATGGGAGGGAGAGAAGAGAAAAGGCATGTCTAACCAAAGTGGTCGTAAGTAGATAAAACCTTACAGATAGTAGCCCTGAGATGGAAAAGCAGGTAGCCTGTGGTCAAATTAATTTTTCTGAGATCCGAACAAAGGAGAGATTTCAGAGAAAGCCTGGTTCCTTATGTCACTAATTAGCTAATTTCAAAGATTAATATCAAATCTTTGAAATTAATTTCTAAGATTTCAAAGATTAGGTCATACATGAAAAGACTTTTCCCAAAATTTTAACCTGCAACCTGAAAACTCAAGCTGTGTTCTCTCAAATTTCAAAACTAATGATAGTAGATTTTTCTTTACAAATGTAAATATTCTCCACAAAAGGCAGCTTTTTAGGGTTATTATTTCTGTCTACCCTCTGAATAACTATCTCAAAATATGGCAAGGAAGTGTATTTATGGATAAAATATTTCTGGTATCCTTACCTGAAATCACAGTCTAAAGAGACAATCTAAGCATCAAAACCAGACACGGACATGAGAGAGTTAGGAATTTTAAATAACTATGATTAATATGCTAAGGATTCTAAAGAATAAAGGGGACAATATGCAAGTGCAGATGAGTAATGTAAGCAAGAGTTGAAAATGTAAAAATGAATCAAAATAAATGTTAGAAATCAAGAATGCTGTAGCAGAAATGATGAATGCCTTATCAGTAGACAGTAGAGGAAATTGCCAGTAAGTTTTAAGATACTTTAATAGAAACTACCAAGTGAAGTTCAAAGAAAAATTATCTAAAGGAACATTATATCCAAGAACTGTGGGAAAATTACAAAGGACATATAATCTGTATTATAACAATATCAACAGGAGAAGAAACAGAGTGAGTTAGAAACAGTGACAGATGACAAATCACAGACCAGGAGGCTAAGAAAACACCAAGGAGAATAAAGTCCAAAAAAATCTACAGCTATGCATATTATAATAAAATGCAAAAATCAAAGACAAAGAGAAAAATACAAAAAAAAATCTTTCCTATAGAGAAACAAGAATAAAAATTACATCAGGCTTTTCTTTTCATAAAACATGTAGGAATAAAGAGAGCAGAGCAAAATACTTAAAAAATTAAAATAATAAAACCACAAACTTAGAATTCTGTGTCAAATAATGTTATCCTACAAAATTAGAAGAGATGTAGAAACTATCTCAAAGAAAAATTGAGGAAATTTGTCACTGGTAGAACTACTTTACAAAAAACATTAAAAGAAGTTCTACAAAGAGAAAGAAAATGATATATGTCAGAAACGTAGATCTACATTTATTAAAAAAGGTTTAGAAAGAAGTAAAGGTAAAATAAATTCTTTATTTTTCTGATTCTTAATCTAAGTGATGAGTTCATTGAAAATTAATAATCACAATAATGTATTTGGTGATTATAGCTTATAGATAAGTGAAATAAAATGACAAGGTTGTAAGAGCTGGGAGGGAGGAATTTGGAATACTCCATAATAAGGTACTTGCTCTACCTGTGAAGTGGTATCATGTTATTTAAGAGTGGACTGGTTTAATTAAAATGTATATTGCAAATACTAGGGCAACCATTTTTTTTAAAAGAAGTAAAATAGATATACTAAATAGATAATAAAGAAATAATGAACAATTCTATGCTCACAAATTTGATAAGCTAGACAAAACTGACCAATTCCTTGAAAGACACAATCTACCAAAACTCACACAAGGAGAAATAGATAATCTGAATAGGCCTGTACTTACTAAAGTAACAAAATCAATAATTAAAGCTTTCCAAAGTAGAAAGCATCAGGACTAAGTTGTTTTACTGTTAAATTATATTAAATATTTAAGAAATAAATGACATTGATTCGATTATCTGCAGTCTGTTTCAGAAAATAAGAACAAAAGGCACACATTTTAACTCATTCTATGAAGCCACATTGCTCTAACCAAAACCAGACAAAGAAATATGAAAGGGAAACTGCAGACTAACATCTTTTATAAACATAGAGGCAAAAATCCCCATTGAAATATTAGGAATATTAGAAAACAAAATCCAATAATAAATACCAAGAATAATATACCATAACCAATTTCACTTTATTCCAGCTGTGCAAGTCGAATTCAACATTTGAAAATTAAGTAATGTAATTCATCAACAGCTAAGGAAAAACATCTTATGATTACATAAATATATTTCATAAAATCTAACATCCATTCAGGATTTTTAAAAACTCAGCAAACTAGGATAGACTGAAATTTTGTCAATATGATAAAGGACATCTACAATAAACTAACAGCTAACATCATACTTAATGATGAGAAACTAGATGCTTTCCCTCTACGTCAGAATAAAGGAGGCAAGTGAGTCTCTTCTCACAGCTGCTATTCAACTTTGCATTGGAAACTCTAGATAAAGCAACAAAATAAGACAATAAAAAAGTATACAGATTAGAAAGGAAGAAATAAAACAAATCTCTTTTTGACAGTTTTATTATTGACATGATTGTCCACGTAGAAAATCTCCAAAATCAAAAACAAACAAACAAATGTAAAAATACTGTTACAACTGTTAAGTGATTGATGATAGTAAAGTTTCAGGATACAAGGTCAATATACAAAAGTCAATTGCTTTCTTATATATTTGCAATACAAAATTAGATGTGAAATTAAAAACACAGCATCATATACATTATCATCAAAACCGCTGGAATATTTAGGTATAAATCTAACAAAAATATATGACAGCTATATGAGAAAAACTACAAAACTCTGATGAAAGAAATCATAGGTCTAAATAATTGTAGAGAGAGTCCATATTTGCAAATACAAATTACTCAATATTATCAGTATGTCAACTATTTTCCAGCTTGAACTACAGATTCAAAGAAATCTCAATCAAAATCTCATCAAATTACTATAGAAACAAATTGATTCTAAAATTGTATGAAAAGGCACAAGATCCAGAATAGGCAACTTTGAAGAAGAACAATGTCAGAAGGCTCCCATGACCTGACGACAAGTTTACTATGGAGTTACAGTACTCAAAACAGTGTAGTATTTGCAAAAGAATAGATAAACCAATCCAAACAGATAGAGTCCAGAAATAAACCCACACAGATGTAATAAACTGATATTTGACTTAATAGTAAAGTAATCCAATGGTGTCAGGATAGTGTTTTCAACAAATGGTGCTGGAAAAACTGAATATTTACATACAAAAAAATAAATAATGACTTTAGACACTGACCTTACATACTCTCAAAAATTAAACTGGATCACATATTTAAGAGTAAAGTGTAAAAGTATAAAACTTTTGTATGCTATTAGGCCAAAATCTAAGTGACCTTATATGTGATCATGGATATTTAGATACAAAACCAAATGCACAATTCAGGAAAAAGTGAGTGAGTTGGACTTCATTACAATTAAATATGTCTGCACTTGAAAGACAATGATAAGAAAATTAAAACACAAGTCACAGACTTAAAAGAAATATTTATAAAACATAATTTAAAAAAGGTGCTCAAAATATACAAAGCATTGTTAAAAGTCATCAGTAAGGAAACAAATGACACAATCAAAAGTGCACAGTCAAAAAGTGAGGACGTGTTCTTTGACACTTCATCAAAGAAGAAATATAGATGGCAGATAAGCATATAAAAATGCTCAATGTTTTATGTAATTAGGAAAATGCAAATTTAAAAAAGCAATGGAATATTACTACATACCTAGTAGAATGGTGAAAATCAAAACACCAACAACACATGCTGGTGAGGATGTGCAGCCACAGGAAGTTGTATTCATTGCTGTTGAAAATGGAAAATGATATCAAAATTTCACAAGACACTTTGGCAGTTTCTTACAATGCCAAGCAGTTCTATCATATAAGCCAGAAATTATACTTTTAGTTATTTAATACTCAAATGAGTTAAACACATATGTCCACACAAAAACACAAGTAGTAATTTTCAGTTATTCATCGTCACCAAAAATTGGGAGTAATCAAGCAGGTTTTCAATAGGTGAATGGATGAACGAACTGTAATAAGTTCATACAATGGAAAAATATTCACCAATAAAAATAAATGAGCTATCATGCACAAAATATTGCTAAGTGAAAAAGGCTAGCTCGAAACAGCTATATTCTTTATGATTCCAACAATATGACAGTCTAAAAAAAGGCATAACTATTCAGACAGTAAAAAGATTGGTGCTTCCCAGGACTTGTGGGGAGGGAATACAAATGGATCTCTAATCCTGGATACAAGAATGAATTTGGCAAAACCCACAGACTTGTACAACAGAAAGGGTAAATGCTAATGTAATCTATAAATGTCACTTAATAATAAACTAGTATTAATAGTTCATCCATTGTTACAAATGTAATTCATTAATGCAAGATGTTAATTACAGGGAAAACTGAGCAGTGGGAGCAAAGGAAGACAATATGAGAACTCTGTGCTTTCTTCTCAATTTTTTTGTAAACCTAAAGCTTCTCTAAAAAATAAAGCTTATATTTTTAATGTGCTATAAATAAATATACATTTATGCCAAATGTGTTTTTTCAATTATTAGTTTAATCTGAAAGAAGTTGGAAGTAATATTTAAGGAGGGCTATTTAAGCATTTAAAATATTTGAAAGTTATTAAACTAAATATTTTAAAGTTATTTTCAAACATTATATTTGAATTGAAATAAAAATATTTTGGCACAATTTTCTTCTTATTTTTAACAATCTATTAACATTCGATGCATAGACAGAGGATTGCAGAACAGTAATCCATTAGAGAGTGACATACTGTTTCCTCTATTAAATATATATTAATGACTATTTGTAGCTACAATTATAAAGAAGACTTCTAAATCACTAATTATAAGTTATCCTAATTAACAAATTAGAGGACATTTTGTGAATAATAGGCAAGGTTCAGTAGCAGTCATAAATTTTTGGTAGGTAATTTGGCAAAAATTAAATAATAGAAAAACACATTTATCCTAATTGTCAAGTTAGAAAGTTTATCTCCACAGAAATTATTCCCAAATAAAACATTTGTATATATGGAAAAAATGTATTACAGAATATGGATATGATTTCATCACTTCCTTTGTAATCTTTCAGCTTTTCTTGCTAAAAGTCATAAAATTATCACAAACTAACAATTTATTATCTTGATTTTTTCTGTTTTGGATTGATTTATTTAAGAGGGAAACAAAGTGTATTTTATCTTGGTCCTGTTTAATTTTAAGTTTTTTGAAGCAAGTTACTTTTACTGGGTAATTAACTTACTGGCACGTTTCTTTCTAAGAATTGTTAATATACACAAGTGAAGAAATAAAAATAAGTGATCAGGTACAATAATTTATGTGAGAACAGTCAAATTCATAGACATAATTTAAATTTTTGGTCAACTAATTTTAGTTTAATTCCATTCATGTCTTCAAAACAGTCAGAATTAGTTCTTAGTTATTTAACGGTAATTATTTTTATTAATATTTTAATAACTATACGAATAACATAAGTCATTTTTTTAGTGGTTTAGTAATAAAGGTGCTTCCCAGTCAAATCTTAGTTGTCAGCAATTGTGCAATCCGTGAATGATAGTAAGAGAATGTGTTCATTTTCTTTAAGGTTTACAGAAGTTGTTTCACAAGATTGGGGTTGAAAATGCACACCTTAAAATTTAATTTTCCACTGAATGATGATTAGGTACCTAAGAGCTTATGGAGGTTATGTGCATTCATCTTGATGCTCTCAAAAATTACATTCAGCTTTAAAATTATATTAGGTAGCAATAAACTTGATTTTCAAAAGGTGACTATTAACAGTAAGTAAAAATAATAAGGTATGTCAAGCAAAACCATACACTATTTTTGGCTAATAAATTTTAAGGAGCCACCATAGCATGGCAAATTGCTCACTAACAATCCGTAAATTGGGATTCTGCTCGTAACTTGGACAATGAAACTTGGTATCACCACATGGGCTAAACAATTGTGTCTTAAGTTTTTCATCTGTAATGAACTGTTATATATTAATCAAATACAACACAGGAGATCAAATTTAAAATACCCAGAGTTTACACATGGAAGCTGAATACATTATCCTCAGGTTTTTAAAATATGTCATAAATTTTTAGGAAATAATTTTGATTTTATGAGTGAAAAGAGAAATGTATTATTTTTTCCTGAACTCATTAGATTTTCTCTATTCTCAGAAACACCTAGAAATACATTAAAGTTGATTAACATGTTTCATCTGGAGAGGAATTATTGTTTCCACTTATCATCTGATATGTTTGTCAATAGATTTTTTTTGTTTTTTTTGTTTGTTTTTAGTTTTTTAGAAACTATAATTTTCTCTTAAAGTAAAGGAGATACTAAGGAGAGAAAAAATTTGAATGAAAGATCACACAACCAACTAAAGTTAGTTTCAACCAACTAAGGGTAGTTTCTAACAAGGGTAGAATCAGCAAGGTAAAGAGATTAGGAAAAAAATATGTTAGCTAAATAAAATTAGAAGTAACTAATTTTTGATTAAAAATAATTAATATTGATTGATAAAATGAATTAATAGTTGATAAGATTGACCACACTTATATTTATGTCAATATTTATCCCATCTTGCAAATACCACTTTTTCTCAATTCTTTTCTCAAACCATGATTAACACACTTTAACATTTCCAAGGTTATGATCTAGTTTTTAGTATCTTTCAATAGGAGCAGATATTTTTCTTTTAACATATATCCTTTTTGATAATCAGTAATTTACATACACGCAAATATTTATATATTTTTTTCTGTTTGAGAGTTGTAGCCTTATTCATACTCCAATAATATTCTACTTAAGAAGATATTCAATGGAATATATAACATAGAATAAGCTAAAAATAAATTCTCATACAATTATATTCATTCATTTCTCATCAATTATTTATTAAATGATGTCAAGCTCTGTTCTAACCCTGGTGATAAATACTGAGCAAAACAGATTAAAAAAATTATCTTGTGAACTTCACCCTTGTGAAGTTCTCATTATACTGGAGATAGCCAGCAAACCATAAACATACACTGATAAATTATATGCAGAATGAAATAGTTCCCAGAAAGTAGATCAGATTTATAATCATGATAGGGTATAGGGAGAGACTATAATTTAAAAGAGATAGAAATGATATTCATGGGAAGGTGACATTTAAAAATGGTTTGAAAGAAGAGTGGAAATGACCCCCAGTAGATGTCTGGCAGAGAGCACTTCAGCATCCAGAAAGAACCAGAGCATAACCTCAGGACGGGGAGCAAGCATGCCTGTCTTGCTACAGCAGAAAAGGGAGGTGACTACTGCTGGAGTGGAGTGAACTATAGGAAGAATAGAGAGAAATAAGATCAGAGGTAATAGGGATGAGACTACATAAGGCTGTGTATGTCCTACTAAGAAATGTGTTCTTTATTCAGAGAGAAATAAAGGGTCATGGTGGATTTTGAGCAGAAAAAAAAGATGGCTTCCATTATATCAGATTTCCTCTGGCCATTCTCTTAAGAATAGACTGGGTGGAGGCATGGGCCTCAGTTAGGAATCTATACTATCAGTCACAATAGTGTGCTAATGGACCCAAATTTCTTAACCTCAGCAAATAAACAGAACCAAAGTTATTTCTAACACGTTTATGCCCAACATAGATTTCAGGGATCCTCTGCTCACTATGGTCACTAAGGAGCTCAGATTGGCAGAAGCTCTGTCTTGGTGCCTCTTCAACATATAAGAAAGGCAAAGGGGATGTGGTGAAGCATGAACCTGCTCTTAAAGCTTCCACAGAGAAGTTTCTCATGTCACCACTATTTACATTTTATTATCCAATGCAAGCCACATGGTCATGTCTAACTTCAAAAAAAAAAAAAATTAAAAATCTCAATTCTAATAGAAGCCTGGAAGAAGAAAATGTCACAGAAAAATTTTCAGAAACTCCAGCAAAAAGTGATGGTGTCCTGGATTAGGGTGAATGATGAAGGTGGTGAGAAGTGGTTGGATTCTGGATATTTTTGGAATGCACAGCCAGCAGTGTTTCCTGACAAATGGGATATGGGGTTGAGATTAAGGGAGGAGGGAGAAATGATGGGTTTTGAGGATAAACAGTTGAAAAGAAGGGGTTGCCATGATTTATATCATGGAGACTCAAGGTTAAGCAGAATTTGGCAAACTTAGATTTATATATTTCAAGTATTAGACAGTCAAGTGGAGAGCACAAATTCTTTCTTTCTGTCTGTCTTTTCTTTCTTTCTCTCTTTTCTTTCTTTCTCTCTCTCCTTTCTCTTTCTTTCTTTCTTTTTCTTTCTTCTTTCTTTCTTTCTTTTTTTTTCTACAGAGTTTTGCTCTTGTTGCCCAGACTGGGGTACAATGGCACAATCTTGGCTCATTGCAACCTCTGTCTCCCAGGTTCATGAAATTCTCCTGCCTCAGCCTCCCGAGTAACTGGAATTACAGGGACCCACGACCATGAGCCAACTAATTTTTTTTTTTTTTTGTATTTTTAGTAGAGACAGGGTTTCGCCATTTTGGTCAAGCTGGTCTTGAACTCCTGACCTCAAGTGATTCACCTGGCGTGGCTTCCCAAAGTGATGGGATTACAGGCATGAGGCACCACACCTGGCCTATTTCCCTTTCTCTAACGTACAATCACCATAGGTAAATGTCTATTGGGTCCCTTTCAGGAAGGCTGGGAGAAAGACTAAAGTATAAAATCTAATGTAACTTAAAGAATACAGCTTAGGAGAATCTGCCCTAATACTTCTGAATTTCAAACATTTGAATATATTCCTTTTTTTAACACACATTTTCTAAAACTATTTTACTTAATACATCTTCTGCCATCATTCATTTTGCCTCAGATTATCCTGAGATTTATTTTTTGATGTATGCACAGCTAATATTTCACGTTTTCTATGGTGATGAGGTACAAACCACCTGTTGTTCTATTAATTGTGATGTTATACTTAACTTTAAAAGAAGTAGAAGTAGCCTACCGATTTGAACATGATCTTAGATTTTAAAGATTTTGTTATTTCTCTGAAAAGTGTAACAGTCTAAATAAACATAAATAAAACAGAGCAAAACAATCTAAATTTCAGCTTGCTTCAAGGTGTTGCTGATGACAAGGAACTTGAGGAAAATGGACCTCATTATTCATGATAGCTGAAGAGATAATGTGTGAAATTGAAAATGCTATTTTCATAACTCAGAGGCAGGCAGAATCAAAAAGCATCAACAATTTATTTTGTCATTTTGAGAAAGAACTAAGCAAAAACCTTCCTGTAGTTTCATGAGATTTTTCTCTATTTTGGTCTACACAACTGAAATTGCTGCAATTTCTATATGCTAGACCTTAATTAGCAATTCAGTGCACCTGAGGCAGCAGCCGGAAGCCATTGTTGCAACCGGTTTTGAGAATGAAGGCAGCCCCACTTTAAAGAGTGTTCCCCATTTCTACCAGCTGGCTTGTGAAATCTGAGCATCACCTGAGTTTCCCCTTGTTAATGCAAAGCATATCACAGAGCTCAGGTTGATGTCTAGGGTCCTTGTGCTCTCTGCGCTCTGCCCACACAGCAGCTGTAATCACATTCTGAGCATAGGGAGGCTGGTTTTATCTAAGTGCTCCAAATCCATTGTCGCAAAAAGGGACAGAGTATCTTTTATTGAAATGAGCTGAAAGCATTTACACATTCTCCAAAAGAGCTGTGCTTCCTAAAGATACTCAGAAATTACTAATCGTGTCTGGTGCCAGGTGCACAAAGCAAATCATTTGATTTTGCTTTCACAGTTTTTAAGAAAAAAGAACATACATTTATAGAAAGGATTCCATACTGCTTCTTAAGATGTATTTATTGTTTCTGGGTATGATACCTGCTTTTTTTTTTCAGTGTATTATTCTAGCTCAATTTCCTTATGTTCTTTTCTTTTTCTCTTTTATTTTCATATTGAATTGTGATCAGAAGAGCAAATGGAATTTCATTTTGCAAAATTCTCTGTGTATTCCTATATAAATTTCAGAAACTATAGAGACTATCAGGAGATTGGTGTTTCTTTCTTAAGAAGTTCTTGGTTTGATATCCTTCCAACTGAGTGAGATTAAGGGGCACGGATGTTTAAGAGCTCATGAACATGCAATGTGATAGCTCACCACTTCTTCTATTAATGTAAGAACCATTGTTATTCACAATGTTGTGCTATTTTTCTTTTCAGCTCTATTTTTTAGTCTCCTGCTATGTCTCTTTTATCTCATGAATGGTATCATAAAATTATCATTCCTAATGTTGTGTATGCCACATTGATGTGGTTCATTGTTTCTAATATCTAAAGATTAAGATTGATTTTCATTTAACTTGCATAAACCTATTTCATATATCTCTCAGTTGTCTTAATTGGGTTCACTTAATATTTTTCCAGAATGATTTTTAAAGCAAATTAATAACGTCAGGTTTATTCCATTTTGTATTGATCTATAAATTCATCGGGTTTTTTTCTGGTATAAAATATTTACAGAATGAGTTAAAATGGGCCAGTGCACAGACATGTCTATCTATATAACTCAGTGTAAGACTTACACTACGAAATTTTTGGGGGGTGATTTTATTGTATGTGTTACTGTTTAATCCTAGATATGCCACCAAATATGTAACTAACTTTTTCAGTCATAGTTCAACCAGATAAATGGAACAAGTAGAAGATATAAATTAAGGTATTTATTATAACTTGTTGACTTAAAGAATTGTGGCGCTCCCAAGGCAGTTAAAGGTCTGTAGGGTAGTACATTAGAGAGAAAAGATTGAAATTCTCAACCTTAAGTAAAAGCTTCATTCTAACAGCAAAATTCTCTCTCTTCCAGGAAACTTCAGTACCATTCTAAGGACTTTCACTGATTGAATCAGACCCACCAGATTATCTAGGAATATCTTTTAGTCCACTGACTGTGAATGCCAATTACATTAATCTAGGTGAGTGCTTGATTTAGTAACTGGGTATAGTATGATAGCCAAGTTGATTTATAAACCTGACCATTAAAGTCCAACGTCTGTCAACTTGACATCCATGTACATGTGTTAACACCAAGCTTAATCTCCAAATAAGGACAGTAAAAAAGTCGTACTTTCAAGCTAACATGATCTAACTACCTGGGTATAACCAAAAGTGCCCTATGGCTATGGGTTTGTGCTTTGTTGCTGTAGACATCTTAGTCCAAAGAGAGAAATGCACCAGGAGACATAATAACGATCCCACTGAACTAAAAATTGAGATTGTCACCAGCCACTTTGGTCTCCTCATGTCTCTGAATCAACAGGTAAAGGCCATTTCCCCGGAGAAGGATTATGATCCTTATGCAATATTTACTTTTCTCCTGATATCCCGTAACTTAAATACTGTGGTATAAAGTCAACTGTTAGTGATATATCTTATGTTAGATGGAAAGAGATGTGAAAGGAAAAGAAAATTTATGTGTGTGTGTGCACACACACGCGTGTGTGTATGCATATATAAATATTAAAAACAAGGAATAAGGCTGGGCACAGTGGCTCATGCCTGTAATCCCAGCACACTGGGAGGCTGAGGTGGCTGGATCACCTGAGGTCAGGAGTTCGAGACCAGCATGAACAACATGGCAAAACACTGTCTCTACTAAAAATACAAAAATTAGCCGGGTGTGGTGGGGGGTGCCTGTAATCTCAACTACTAGGGAGGCTGAGGCAGGAGAATCATTTGAACCTGGGAAATAGAGGTTGCAGTGAGCTGAAATCGTGCCACTGTATTCCAGCCTGGGTGACAAAGCGAGACTCAGTCTCAATAAAATAAAATAAAATAAAATAAAATAAAAGGAATAAATGCTCATAAATATTATGGTCCTTATGGCTACAGCTGATTATGAGTTCATAGCTAATATTTATAACCACTACTTCTACTATCATTACAGTACCTCAGCTAATCATGGGTCACTGCGTGGTGAGGTAATCTGAATCTTTATTACTGAAGGAGTGGGCCATCAGCAGTCCTGCTGGAGCTGGGTTGTTGTTATTTTCCACTGACTTTAATCACAGGACATAGCAACACTAGGACATGAGTTAAGAGATCATGTGTATTTCAGACACATTTTTCCTTACTTTCACTGTGTAGCAATAGCCAACCAATATTTTCTTGGTAGTCAGGATCAATCACCCTAGTAAGTATGGAAGTCCTTTCTTTACCTATTGATTCAGAGACATGAGGAGACCAAAGTGGCAGGTGACAATCTCAATATTATGCCTCCTGATGGAGGTTTAAACCAACAAAACATGAAGCCGTAAGTAAAGAAAGTAAAAGCTTTCTAGTGGTAACAGTGGATGTTGCCACACACAGTTTGACTATTTGATTCCTAAACCTGTGAATTCTGGCTATGTGAGAAACAACACCATATACTGGTGCTGACTCAGAGCACACAGAGCTTTCTATAGAACCTTGTCCCAGCACTGCAAAATTTCCTACTACCTTGTTTTACAACTGAGCCTTCAAAAGGCCATTCCACTGTAATCAAGTCAGCTCCATTCATATGGTAAAACCCATGAATTCCATGAGTTTGGGCTCACTGTTATATTTCTTCTACTATGAAGTGAGTTTCTCAGTCAGAAGCAATGCTACATGGAATATTGTGACAGTGGACAAGGCGTTCTGTAAGTCCACAAATGCTAGTTTTGTCAGAAGCATTGAATGCAGGAGAGGCAAATCTGAATCTATTAGGTTGGTGAAAAAGTAATTGTAGTTTTTGCACTTAGGTTTTGCATCAACCTAATAAAGTTAAATGTCTATTTCAGTAAGAAAAATATGCTGCCCCTTTCCATGGTAGAAGTGGCTTGATGTAATCAACCTGCCAGGTAGCTGACTAATCATCCTGGGGAATGGTGCCATATCAGGGACTTAGTGTTGGTCTTTGCTGTTAGCAGATTGGGCACTCAGTAGTGTCTGTAGCTAGCTCTCCTTGGTCAGATAAAGTTCATGTTGCATAACTTCCAATTTTGCCACTGCAGCCACTTTAAGAACCTATTGAACAGCAGCAGTTATGGCTAAGGAAAGAAGACGACAGGTAGCTATTACAGGTCATCTTATCCATGTAATTTTTTAAATAATTGGAAAATTACTAAAATGATTAAAATCATACTCTGTTAAGCTCACCCTTTCATAAGCATTCACATAGATACAAAATATTTCACAGTCCTTGCCTAGTAAGTGAGGTCAATCCACATATTTCTTCCCAGACCTCTGTCACCATTTTTTCAGTTAAATACCTTCCAAGTTCGTGACCATCCAGCCAAACAATGGGCTAGATCTCATGAACCAATATCTACTAATACGTCTGGCAATTGTTTCTTCCAAGCAAAATGTATAAGCAGGTTCTAATAACTTAAACACTTTCCTTCAGGGATGTACCAGGAATGACCCATCATGCTCAGCTGTCCACTTTAAGATATCTGTCCACTTGCCAGCATATCATGTAAACTAGGCCTGGGTTTTATTTTGCTGAGTCAACTGATCATAAGAAATTTCCAGGAAGCCATAGGTAGGTATAGGTTGATATCATATATATCACTTCCATATATGAAAATAGAGTGCTGCTGAGAAAGTCTAACTTTATGGCATGTTGGGTCAGAAAATATCCAGTTCATCATGAGCAACTCTGGTTGTTTGCTAACTCAATGGCTCATAGGTAAACATGTAGTTTTTAGTCTCAATTGAGGTCTAACAGCAAACCAAAGATGTTTCTCAAAAAGATAGTAGTTATCCACAGTGGAAAACAGAGCTTTGCTTCAAAATCCTAAGGGTCTTTTCTGTGATTTATCAATAAGCACTTGCCAAAGGATTCAACCAGCATCTTTATCTACCACAGACATTTAAGGTATCATTAGATCTGCTGGATCATATGGCTCAAGCTAGAATCAACTTGCATGGCAGCTTGGAACTGTTGAGAAGCCTTATTTTGTTGTGGACCCCACCCAAATTCAGCAATTTTTTAGATCTCTCAATAATGAGCTGGCATAGCACACTCAAATGGCAAACATGTTGCCTTCAAAATCCAGAAAGACTCACTCGGCTTTGTGCCTTTTTTTTTGATTCGTCCAGATGCTAGAATTTATACTTTTATTAGAAAGTATGTCTTGGCCGGGCGCGGTGGCTCAAGCCTGTAATCCCAGCACTTTGGGAGGCCGAGGTGGGTGGATCACGAGGTCAAGAGATCAAGACCATCCTGGTCAACATGGTGAAACCCCGTCTCTACTAAAGATATAAAAAATTAGCTGGGCACAGTGGTGTGTGCCTGTAATCCCAGCTACTCGGGAGGCTGAGGCAGAAGAATTGCCTGAACCCAGGAGGTGAAGGTTTCGGTGAGCCGAGATCACGCCATTGCACTCCAGCCTGGATAACAAGAGTGAAACTCCGTCTAAAAAAAAAAAAGTAGTATGTCTTGACATGATCCACATCCCTGATCTCTTAGAAATGTTGCTGAAGTGAAAGGCCTTTGTATTTTTGTCCAATTAATTTCCCACTTTCTGTAACACAAATTTCTTGTTAGTCTACAATAACTACCATTCCTTGCTCAACAGGTCAAATTTGCATAATATCATCAAGGTAAGAGTGAATCAGCCTAATGTCTTATGGAAGAAAAACACGATGAAAATTTCTGTAGAATAAATAATGACATAGGTGTAGAGAGTTGATATGCCTTTGAGACAGGATACTGAAAGTATAGCTCTGGTGGTCTTTACCAACAGGTAGTGAGAAAAAAAGCATTTGCCAGATTAATAGCTGCATACAAAGTACCAGGAAATGTGTTGATTTGTTGAAGCAATGAACCTACATCTGTAAGAGGGGCCGCAATAACTACAGGATTGGTGTGAGGACACACTGAACTCTGTGTAAGACACACCTGCGCAACAGCTTTAAGGCCTACTTGGTCTCTGTAAACTTCTATTCTGACTGATGAACTACACTAATATTTTGTGTTTCTTGTAATTAATGTCAGTTCAGACCCAGTATCAAATAATTCCCCAGAATTCAGATTATTTCCCTTTCCCTATTGCACAGTCACCTTAGTAAATGTCCATAGTTCCCTTTTGGGAAGGCCAAGAGAAAGATTAAAATATAAATATTTAGCAATGTAGCAGTGTTCTCACTCAAGAGGTCCCAACCTCCCCTTTAATCAAGAGGCTCTGAGTCTGTAAACTGACTCATATCTGGAAATAGATTAAAGAGCCATTATTCTCTGTTTTGGCTATTTAAGTAAAACTTCTGATCACCTGACTGATCAGGGTGCTTTCAGAGGGCTAAGATTTTGTGTGGGTTGCTTGGTTAAAGACAGGTTTCTAAGGTGGGTTTCACAGGTGTTGTGTATTGAAGCATTAAATTTTTGTTTGCTGGTGTAATTCAGGCTCTAGTACAATAGATGACATATACAAGTAATGTAAGAGGCAGCAGATAGGCTCTTTGTCATGCTCACTCCTTTTGACCCAAATATTTTCATTTATACATATCAATTAAGAATTTAGTATATTGGCCAGGTGTGGTGGCTCACACCTCTAATCCCAGCACTTTAGGAGGCCTAAGCAGGTGAATTGTTTGAGCTCAGGAGTTCGAGAACAGCCTGAACAACACAATAAGACACCCCCCTGCCCATCTTTACAAAAAATACAAAAACAGTAGTGAGGCATGGTGGTGCACGCCTGCAGTCCCAGCTACCTGAGACGCTAAGGTGCGAGGACAGCTTGGGAGGCAGAGGTTTCAGTGAACTGAAATTACACTACTGCACTTCAGCCTGGGCAATAGAGCCTGTCCAAATAATAATATAAAAAAAGTAAAATTAGCATATTGCTTATCTATCTGTTTTCTAGTTATATCGTGATCCGGAAGCGAACACAACAGGTGTCTGTGAGTCAGACTATTTTGATTGCTGCTTCGACATTACTGTTCATCACGGTAACCATAACCACACGGTCTTTGGTAATTAGGTGCCTCCTCTTAGCCTGTGTCACCCTGGGATGCTATTAACCCTGTTACATTTAAGGATCTCAGATCATTAGTAGCAATTTCCACTGTTATCTTTGACCTATAGAGAAGAGCTACCACAGAGTTCTTCAAGGATACTGAGACTCCTTTCACAACTTACATTCTTACGGTCATAATGAGAGATGTATTCTCTGGATGCTCTTGGTACAGGTGAGCAGGTCTTACGTTATAAATCTTCTATAACATTCCAGTATCCCTAAACATTTAGACATCTTCTTTTGCAGTATAGCAAGGCAGTTTTGGCATTTAATCTTGACTTAGTGTAGGCTACGTTTTGCTCTATGTTTCAGATAACTAAACAAACTGTAAAAGACCATTTATATTCTCAAGGTAAAATACGGAATCCAGAATCTCTGCTTAGTGTGCTCATTTCTGCTCATGTATTCCCATTCCAATCAGGCTCCCATTCCTTTTCATTTAATGCCTGTATTTAACTGAAGATGCATTGCAAGGTTGGGAATTCAATGTCTGATGCAATTTAGCCACTCTCAGGATGAGACTCGGTTTGGTCTTCAATAATTTCAGCCCTGTGGCTACAGGAGATAAGGGTTGAGATGGGAATTTGAAACCCTGAGTTTATTCTTTTTCTACTTTCTCCAGTGCAGTTATGAGCAGTTAATCAATCTCATTATACTTGTCAGTTTGACAAAAATGTCAAATATATGGTCACCCAGAACCTTTTATAAGTATTTGATTAGGAGTATCCAATGGTGATGTTTTGCCTCTCTGTATTATCGCATCATGTCATGGACTGTCAGTGCTGTCTTTACTACTGGAAATAGAGTCATAATTTCTTTGAATCTAATCAGAATAAAATAATAGTAACAGAAACCAAGAGCTAATTCAAGAAACTTAAGGTTCTGTTTTTCTAGAATCACTTCTGATATCAAAATCTGTACCAATAAGTCTTCATACACAGAAAGAAAATCAGTAGGAGATACATAGGTTAAGGAATTTTTTAGAAAAAATCAGCATATGTGATTTTGAAGGCTGGCCAGGAAGTTCATAATCCGTAGGTAGTCCTTACAAAAGGGTAGGATAAGACTCTGAGCATGAGTTGAAGCCACAGTTTGCAAGTAGAATTTCTTCTTCAGTGAATTCTCAGCTTTATTTTTGAGTCATTTTCATTGGTTCAATAATGACCTCCCAGTTTATCTAGGATAATTTCTTTTACTTCAGGTCAACTGATTATGAACTTTAATGACATCTACAAAACATCTTCACAACACTTAGACACTTAGATTCATATTTGATTGAATAAACTGGGACTCTAGCCAAGTTGAAACATAGAATCTATTATCACTGTAATCTATATAAAACAACCTATGTCTTTGTGGAGAGTTTTTTTAACTTGCAAATTAAAACAATGTATATTATAATAGCTAAATGTCTTCCTAGATTTATATCACCTCAGAACTTTCATATCATATTCCACTGATTCCAGTAAGTTAAAAATTATATGATGAGCAAATGCAACCACCAACTATTTGAGTTAACTTTTATAAACCTAGTCTATCCTAACTTTTAATTAACACTTTTTTGAGACTGAATTTTGATTCTACTCCAGCCTCACTATGTTTATGCTTTTTAAAAGTAAAATGCGTCTTTGATGCATCAATATGTATCGAACAAAAATCTTAAAGTACTATGAGATGTATGAGAATTGTTTATACAATTTTTGATGCATAAACAATGTATTATTTATTAAAAAATCTACATATTATAGATTTATGACTTGTTTCCATTAGGGCAGCATCCTCAACTTTTGGAGATCTAGGAAATATGACTTACATGAATGCAAATGTAGTTTCCTGTGGCCCAGCTACATCATAAAATCTCACAGAGGCAACTAAAACAATTATTCAGTTGAAAATATCTAGATCTGTAAATATTTTACCATAAAGAAAATTTAGATAATGATTCACCTTCATTCTTCCATACTTTCTGCTAAAAAAATTAAACTTAAATGTCATGTCGACTATAGTTAACTGATATCACATTGTGGTTTTTATTTGAATTTCACTGATGGTTAGTAATACTGAGAACATTTTCATATGCCTTTTGGCCATTTGTATGCCTTCTGTTGAGAAAATCAGGTCTTTACTAATTTTTTCATCCGATTATTTGTTATTTGCTTTTGTTGGTTGGTTTGTTTGCTGTGGCATTATTGAAGTTCCTTATGTTTTGGATAGTAAGCCCTGAGTAAATGTATATTTTGAAACTATTTTTTTGCCCATTCTGTAGGTTGTCTCTTCACTGTGTTGATTGTTTCTTTTGCTGGTCAAAAGCTTTTAAAGTTTTATTTAATCCCATTAATCTATTTTTGCTTTTGTTGTCCATGCTTTGAGTTTTTATTCAAGAAAGCCTTGCCAGTATTCATATCATGAAGCATTACCCCATGTTTTCTTCTAGTAGTTTTATGGTTTGAGGTCTTACATTTAAGTTTTTAATTCACTCTGAGTTGACTTTTTTGCATGTGGTAAGAGGTAAGAGTCTAATTTCATTCTTCCACATGTAGATATCCAGTTTCCCCAATGCCATTTTTTGAAAAAAGTATTCTTTCTTCAATACTGGTTCTTAGGATCTTTATCAAAAATTAGTTGGCTCTAAAAATGTGGGTTTATTTTGGTGCTTTCTATTCTGTTTTACTGGTCTGTGTATGTTTTTGTGCCAGCACCATGCTACTTGGTTACCATACATTTATAGTATATTTTGCAGTTAATCAGTGTAATATCTTAGCCATTTTTTATTATCATAAAAAAAAAAAATATTAGCAAGGATATGAAGAAAAAGGAACATTCCCAAAAAAAAGAAAACAAAAAAGAAAAAGAAAAGAAAAAGGAACACTTACATACTGTTTTTGGATTGCGATGATAGAAAATAGGTTCCTCAAAAGTTTAAAAATAGAACTATTTTTATGTTCTTGTGTTAATTTGCCAAGAATGATGGTTTCCAGCTTCATCCATGTCCCTGCAAAGGACATGAACTAATTCTTTTTATGGCTGCATTGTATTCCATGGTGTATATGTGCCACATTTTCTTTAACCAGTCTATCATTGATGGGCATTTGGGTTGGTTCCAAGTCTTTGCTATTGTGAACAGTGCTGCAATAAATATACACCTGCTTGTGTCTTTATAGTAAAATGATTTATAATCCTTTGGGTATATACCCAGTGATAGGATTACTGGATCCAATGCTATTTCTATTTCCGGATCTTTGAGGAATATCCACTCTGTGTTCCACAATGGTTAAACTAATTTATCCTCCCACCAGCTGCATAAAAGAATTCCTATTTCTCCACATCCTGTCTGGCATCTGCTGTTTCCTGACTTTTTAATGATCATCATTCTAACTGGCATGAGATGGTATCTCAGTGTACTTTTGATTTGCATTTTTCTAATGACCAGTGATGGTGAGCTTTTCTTCAAATGTTTGTTGGCTGCATAAATGTCTTCTTTTGAGAAGTGTCTGTTCATATCCTTTACCCACTTTTTGATGGGGTTTTTAGTTTTTGTGTGTGTGTGTTTTGTTTGTTCGTTTGTGCATTTGTAAATTTGTTTCAGTTCTTTGTAGATACTGGATATTAGTCCTTTGTCAGATAGATAGATTGCAAAAATTTTCTCCTATTCTGTAGGTTGCCTGTTTGCTCTCACTCTTAAGTGGGAGATGAACAATGAAAACGAGTGGACACAGGGAGGGGAACATCACACACCAGGGCCTGTTGAGGAGTAGAGGAACAGGGGAGGTATACCATTAGAAGAAATACCTAATATAGGTAATGGATTGACGGTTCGGCAAACCACCATGGCACATGTATACCTATGTAACAAACCTGAACTTTCTGCACATATACCTCAGAACTTAAAGTATAATGGAAAATAAATAACTAAATAAAATAACTATATGATTTAATAATTTTATTATTGGGTATATATATCCAAAGGAATGGAAATCAGTATGTCACAGAAATATCTGCATGCCATGCTTATGGTAGTAATATTCACAGTAACCAAGACCTGGAATCAACCTAAATGTCCAACAAGTGATGAATAGATAAAGAAAATGTGGTATCTATACACAGTGGAATACTATTTAGTCATAAAAAATAAAGGAAAGCCTACCATTTGTGTTGTGTGATGAATGATCTGGAGAACATTATATTAAGCTACATAGGCATAGAAAGACAAATACCACACGACCTCACTCATGTGGAATATAAAAAAGTTGATCTCGTAGAGGTAGAGAGGATATTGGTAGTTATCAGAGGGTACCGGGATTATGAAGAAGGGGAGATTGGGAAGATATTGGTCAGAGAAAACATAATTACAGTTAGATAGGAAGAATGAATTTCAAAAGATTTATGGTAAAGCAAGATAATTTAAGTTGATGACAATATATTGTATTCTCAAAAATTAGGGTTGATATTATATGCTAGTGCCACACAAAATGATAACCATCTGAGGTAATACATTTGTTAATTAACTAGATTTAACCATACCACAATGTATATATGCTTCAAAACACCATACTGTACATAATGAAACATACAATGTTGTCGGTCAATTTTAAATATAAAATACTAGGTTGGTGCACAAGTTGTTCCAGTTTTTTCCATTGAAAATAATGGTAAAACTTGTGATTGCTTTTGCTGCAACAAATATTAAATAAGTAAATAAAATAAATATAAGTTTAGAATGTATGGCTAAAGAAAATTAAAATGAATTGCTTGAAAAATAAACTTTGTTTATGAATATCCCTCCTATCACATTCTTAATGCAATTTTTGTATAATGAATATGGCCTCTATTTCTTAGGTTTAAATTGTACAAAATAAATCCAATTATTTGAAAATATATAGCAATTCGGTATCAGATAGATCACTGGTTTTATAAATTGCATTTAAAAAATTTCCTTCATTTCCAAAATTTCCAGCGTTAGGTATGGAATCAGACATTATCAAAAATATAGACAAATTTTGCCAAATCAAGGCATCAACTTTTACCCATTTAGTGCGAGGTTTCTTTGCCATGATGGAGAACTATAATAGAAGTGGAAGATTTGTTTTTATTTTCATTTATTTATTTTGAAATAGAGTCTCATTCTGTTGCCCAGGCTGCAGTTCATTGGCATGATCTCAGCTCACTGTAACCTCAGCCTCCTGTGCTCAAATGACTCTCGTGCTTCAGCCTCCTGAGTAGCTGGGACTACAGGCAAGCACCACCATACCTGCTAATATGTGTGCCCTCAAGGAAACAGTTCTTCTGTAACCACTGGCCTGAGAATGTTAAACATCAAATTCAGGGGCTTATCCTGAAACTTGCTGAATGACAATGCAAGCTGAACTTTTATAACCTCATAGTGTTTCTACTGGTAAGTAAGGGCTTTGATTAGGAAAGAATGAAACATTTGAAATGAATATGTGTGGGAAAACACTGTTTAGAAAAATTGAGCCCCTACATTTTGATTAGTTTTCTTTGCTAGTGAAGGAGGCCTCTTCATGCCCCATGGAAGTGGAATCTGACCTCTGAAGGAATTAACTCTACATTTCCTAAGGAAACTATAATGACCTTCCCTGAGGCAGTTGCCATGCAAGACAATGCTGAGTTTCCTCAAGAACCACCCCTATCACTCATCTTGGCTTCTAGACCTATAATTAAACTCAAGTTGCAGGAGGTCCATAAAGATGATATGCAAAGTATAATACATTAGGAGGTGTGTTAGAGTCCAAAATAATTACTTTTCTAATTGATACAGACAAATTCAGGGAATATGCCTAGGAATGGATATTAAGAGTGTAGGATAATAATGGAAGAAACAAAGTTGGATCAGAGAGAAGTTATTGACGTGGGCTCACCAACCAGAGACTTAGTATTTACTATTAAAGCCAAGGAAGTTAGAAAGTGCTCTCAGCGTGTTGTTTGGTCAGCTGCAAGAAGACGGAAATGTAACCCCCAGTGAGCAAATCAGAAATATCAGACATGCCTTGGTTTAATGTTGAAGAAAAGATTCAAAGGCCTAAGGATCGTTAAAGTGAATTCATAATGTAAGACTTAGTCACCTACAACAGGAGGATGGAGAAGACATACTTATGACTAATAAAGTGAAAAATAAATTTGTGAGGGAGCATCAGCAACCTGGAGGAACTATGTCATCCCTCTTTTCTACAGGTCAGAACTCACAGTGGATACCGCAGTTACTGAATTAAGACACCTAAATGCAATGTAGGTAATTAAATCCAAAAGTGTCAGGGGCCATGTGGCAGCCCTCAACTGATGGAGATAAGGTGGATGTGATTATCACAATAGAGAGCACAGTCAAAGCAGAAATCAGGATAATCTGACTCAAGCAGACATATAGCACTGGCTAGTTTATCATGGGGTTCCTACATTTAAAAATAATAGTAAGTCTACTAAATACTTCCTTGATTAGTATTCACAAAATAGTTCCAGGTCAAGTGAACAAAAGTTTAACTTGAATCATAAAAACATGGCTCCTCAATCAATTCACTGGCTTGAGCCAGTTTATAAACCCAAAACTCCTTGAATGAAGAAGAGGTTGGATTTTTGTGACAAAAGATCCTGGTATGTTGCTAAAAACTTATTGTACTGTTAATCTTTCTCGGGGCCTTTCCCAAAAAGACTTAACAGCTTTTTACCTGAGTAACTGTCCACTGGGGAAAAGGAAATAATAATAATACCTTTTGAAAACTACTGGACACTGTCTCTGAACTGATCAGGAAAGCCAAAATTTCACTGTGGTCCACCAGAGTAGGAATTTAAGAAGGTCAGATGATCTATGGAGTTTTAGCTTAGGTTCATCTCACAAAGGACCCAGTAGGTCCCTGAACCTATACTACAAGTATCTCCCCAGATCTGGAGTGCACAATTGGAGTAGGCACAGTTAGCAGCTGGCAGAATGCCCATATTAGTTCCCTGAGCTCCACAGTGAGGACTATTATGTTGGAAAAGGCCAAATTTAAGATATTAAAACTGCCTCTCCCTAGAAAAATAGGAAACCAAAAGCAGCATCACATTGCTGGAGAAATTACAGATTTGACACAGGGTGCTAATTTCTACAACATTCTCATTCAAATCTTGTTTGGCCTAGAAGAAGACAGATGGACCTTAGAGAAACACATTAGATTATCATAAGTTTAATGAGATAATGTCTACTATTACAGCTCTGTTCCAAATGTGGTATTACTGCTTCAGTAAATTAACACATCCTCTAGTACCTGGTTTTGCAGTTGGAAAATGTTTTCTTTTCCCTCCAAAAAAGTCATGTGATACCAAATAATGAGGATACAGTCTGAGAGATGAATCATCAGGTGACTTTGTTGTGTAAACATCACAGAATGTATTCTCACAACCCTAGATGGCATAGCCTACTACACATCTAGGCTATATAATACACCCTTTTATGTTGGGAACGAGCCAAACCCCGTACATGGGTGTCCTTAGTCCTGGCTGTGACTTTTCCTTTGAGAAAAGGAAATAAAGACAGAGACACAAGAGTAGAATTTACAGCATGGGTCCAGGGGACCAACGCAAGCATAGGAACTGCATTGGCCGGGAGCTCAGGACTCCAAACACTTTTATTATGTGTATAATCTCACTGATCTTATGGGTATGGAAGGGGAGGATGAAGGGGTAGGGACAATAGCTGGTTCGCAGGTGAGGGGAGAGAGAGCACTTGAGATCCTTCTAAGACGTGCTAAACTACTACTCTGAGTTTATCACTGACTGTTATCAGGGTGCGGCTGCATCAGAAGTATAGCAGATTAGGAGCCACCTGGTCTGACCACACCCAATGCATCAAGGGGTTTTTATCTTCTAAGCATTGAGGACATAGAGTAATTAAAATCACTCCATATTCTGAGAACCTAGGCAGAGCCTGACGTGTTCTGTGATCTCTGCCTTGCAAGGCTTTTCTCCTCCTTGCCAGCAACCATCTGAAAAGACCCCGCTGGATCTTGTGAGCAGAGATTGCCTCAGAGATCTTTGCACAGGCCCTCTTCTCAGAGATCTTTGCATAAGTCCTCTTTTCCAGGCCCTCATACGATCTCCATGCTGAGAAGGCATTCGTGGGACCAGAGCAGTATTTCCTGCTCTGCAACCACCCCGAGGTATTCCCCAGTGTTACTGGGCTCTCGGTTGGTCTTTACCTTAGGCCTCCTGTTGCTGCTTGATTTCTAATTAACCGAGTCAATAATATAGTTCAGTTTGTATAAACTTCAGTGTACTCTGAGCCAAGGAAGCTTATAATTATATAGCTAGAATTAACATAAGTGTCCCCCTGGCCATCTTGACCTACCTTGTTGTCCCTAGGCTGCAAATCTGTTCAGCACGTTACTATACCAAATGCTGTAGGCAATTATAAGACAATCTTACATATGTGTGTATCTAAACATATCTAAATATAGAAAAGGTACACTAAATATATCTACGGTGTCATAATCTTATGAGTCTATTGTTGTATATGTTTTTTTATTGACAGAAACCTTTTTATGAAGTGCATGACCGTACTTGCTATAGATGATCTCCAGAAGCAGCTTTCTTTCAGCTGGCAAGGTCAGCAATATACTTTCATGGTCCTGTTTCAGGGAAGTAGTAACTCTCCTGCTCTATGTCATAATTTTATTCACAGGGATCTTAATCACCTTTTCTTCCATAAAATATTACACTAGCCCGTAACATTAATTAATGCTGTTAGGGCCTAGTGAGCAAGAAGTCACCAATACTGTAGATTTAAAAGTAAATCATCAATATTTCAGAGGATGAAAATAAATATGATAAAAATTCAGGGTAATCCCAAGGGTGATCACCCTGAATTTATGTGGCACATTGATTGAATTGGACTGCTTTTATCACGGAAAAAGCACCATTTTGTTTTTAGAGGAACATTTATAACCTCTGGATATAAATGTGCCTGTTCTGAACACAATGCTTCTGTCTTCTGTAGACTTATGCAATGCCTTATCCACTGTGGTGGTATTCTACACAGCGTTGTTTCTAATACATTCACTTCACAGCAAAAGAAGTGTTATAATGAGCCATGCTCATAAAATGTACCAGTCTTCCCATATTCTCTGCATCATAAAGTTTCTGGCTTGATAGAAGAGTGAAATGACTTTTTGAAGTCCCAGTTACAGTGTCAACTAAGTGATGATATTTTACAGGACTGGAACTAGGTTCCCCAGAAGTCTGTTCATGCTCTAAAACAGATTCCAATATATGATTCTGTTTCTCTTATAGCCAGGATTTGTGGGTCCAGGTATCAATGAGTGGAAATTGGAGTAGCACTACTCATAATGTTAGGAGAGAGGTCACACTGAAGCTGGATTCCTTGATTGCCACCCCAGGTGCTGAACACAGGAGTCGAACCCAGGCTGTCTGGGTGAAAAACCTAGAATCCTGGACAGGTGTGGTGGCTCACACCTGTAATCCCAGCACTTTGGGAGGCCAAGGCAGGTGGATCACCTGAGGTCAGGAGTTCAAGACCAGCCTGGCCAACATGGTGAAACCCCGTCTTTAAAAAAGAAGAAGAAGAAGAAGAAAAACCTAGAGTCCTAACTGCTAGGACACCATGGAAGTAGGAACTAAGACTGCAATTGGAGCTTAGATTCTTGGCCTTCCTAACACGGAAGAATGGGGAAAGGGGCCATGAGGTACAGTAAGTTTTATTGTTGGAACAAAAATTGTGGACTCAAAGAGAATGTAAAAGTGCAGTTTATTAGACAGAGTGAAAGGATAGCTCCCACGATTTCACAGAAGGGGACCAGAAAAAGGACAGTGTCTAGGTAGGGCCCGCTGAAATTTAACTCTTGAGTTATTCCCTCCCCATTCCTGTTCTCATCCTGTGAGAGGAGTTCTTTCAAAGTTCTCCAGATTGACTGATCTTTGACTACGTTACCAGATTGGCTACTTGTTTTATAACCCTGAGTCACAGAGCCCCCTCCTCCAAGTGCCAGCCTGCAAAATTCAGAGACAAAGGGCCCTTCCTGGCTTGCCAGAACAGGAAGGTGAGACAAAAAGCTCTACCTGGCCTGGGTTGTAAACTGAACAAAGAGCCCAAGCTGGCTGGCGGGAAAACCAGAGAATTCCGAACTCTAAACAATGCCCCGCTCCTCACAAGCAGGGAACCCTGGGAAGTTCCTCTAACACAGTCCCACAACTGTTACCACCCATGGATCCATTATAGTAATGATTGCTTTCTATAGCCACAGTCTTATACTCTGCTGGCATGAAGCTCTTAGTTACAAAGAGAGAAGTGCTTCTACTAGAAGACACAAGAATAATTCCACTGAACTGGAAATTAAGACTGCCACTCTGCCAAGTGGAGCTCCTCATGCTTCTGAATCAACAAGCAAAGATAGAAGCTACTATATTATTCTATTTTCTGTTGCTTAAAATATAATATCTATCGCATTTTATAAAATAGATTTCAAAGCAACGAAGATACAGTGGTAAAAGGATCAATGCAACAATAAGAGCTAACGATCCTAACACCCAGATACATAAGACCCATAAAGAGATTTAGACTCAACGAGACAGAAAATAAATAATGATATCCAGGACTTGAATTCAGATCCGGAACAAGTAAACTTAATAAATATGTATAGTGCTCTCCACTTTAAATACACAAAATATTGATCATCATTAATAACCATTCTTAGAATTAAGCAATATTCCTGTTCTCTCTCCCTCTTTTTCTTCCTCTTTCTTCCTCTCCTTCTCTCCTTTTTTTCTTTAAAAAAAATATAATATCTAAAACTGGTTAAATTATAAAGAAAATAAATTTATTTCATACACTCGTGAAAGTTGAGAAGTCCAAGATAGAGGGGCTACATCTGGCGGGAGCCTTTTTGATGGTAAGGATTTTCTACAGAGCCCCAAGCCTGCGCAGGGCATCGCATACAAGGAGGTTGAGTGTGCTAATATGCTAGTTCAGGCCTCCTTTCCTTTTCTTATAAATCTACAAGTTACCCTCTCATGAAAGCTCATTAATCCATTAATCCATGAAAGATTAATTCATTCTCAAGGACAGAATCCTCATGACACTTAGGGCTCCACCTCTCAATATTGCCGTATTGGGAATTAAATTTCAACCTGAATATTGGTGGAGACAGTCACACCCTAGCAGCTACTGGGCTGGCTGAAGTAACTGATCCTGAATAACTAAGGGAAATTAGACTACTACTCCACAATGAACACAAAGACGAATATGTCTGAAATACAGGATATTCCTTAGGGAATTGCTTAGTATTACCATTCCCTGTGATTAAGGGAATGGAAAGCTAAAACCACCCAATCCAGAGAGGACTAGTAATGTCCAGACACTTCAAGAATGAGGATTTGGGTCACTCCACTGAGTAAAAAAAACGTGATTAGCCAAAGTGCTTGCTGGAGGCAAAGGGAATACAGAATGGGTAGTAGAAGAAGGTACTTCTAAATACCCGTTATCATTAAGCAACCAGTTATAGAAATGAGGGCTGGAATTATCATGAGTATTTCCTCCTTATATTATTATAGGTATGTTTGTGTATTTGTACACATATTAAGCCAATATCTCTGTTTTCTTTCCTTTCTTATTCTTTTATATAACATGTTCATTTTACATTGTAGTATTTAAGTATGGTTAATTTTCATCATAATATTTAAGTTGCAGAATATTGAGAAAGTATACTTTGCTCAATGACTTCTTCTTTTCTGGGAAAAGGCTTAGTATCTTTTTAGTTGTCCATGGGATATTTGTATCATATTGGTCATGTTATTGTCTTTATTTGGAGATTGAGTATGGTTTAAGAAGATCCATTTAAGTACCCCATTGACAGTGGGTGGACTTATGAATTATTTTTATGATTCAACTTGATCGGGTCACTGGGTATACAGACATCTGATGAAACATTGTGAGAGTGTCTTTGAACGTCTTTCTGGATGAGACTGACCCTGCAAAGTATTGTCTGTGTTACCCTACCGCTCTTAGCTCTTTACCACCTCAGTTTCTTAACAGATAATCAAGTTTTATTTTATTTGTATGCTTACAGTATCTTAAAAGCAATGTGAGGCTGGGCGCGGTGGCTCAAGCCTGTAATCCCAGAACTTTGGTAGGCCGAGGCAGGTGGATCACGAGGTCAAGAGATGGAGACCATCCTGTCACCATTGTGAAACCCTGTCTCTACTAAAAATACAAAACATTAGCTGGGCATGGTGGCATGCACCTGTGATCCCTGCTACTCAGGAGGCTGAGGCAGGAGAATTGCCTGAACCCAGGAGGCGGAGGTTGCGGTGAGCCTAGATCACTCCATTGCACTCCAGTCTGGGTAACAAGAGCGAAACTCCGTCTCAAAAAAAAAAAAGCACATGTGGTGTTATGAATGATATGGATGTATATGGTTTTTCCTTTGGTTTCTGGTTTATAGTTTCCATAAGCTCCTATTACAGACTTTTGTTAGAACATTGGGTGTGTTAGGCCTCAGGGGCAGGCCTCAAGAAACTGAATCTCTTTGACCTTCTGCCTTCCTTTCACCTGCCCTAAGGCAGGAATTTAATATTCCCTTGGCTTTCTACTTATGGGTCTTAAGACCCTCCCCAGAGAAAAATCTCATCCTATACCCTGAGGGAATAAATGCTGACATCATGAAACTTCCACAAAAACTGAAGAGGACTGGTTTGGGAGAGCTTTCCGTGAGCTGAACACAGGAAGGTTCCTGAAGGATGGGCATGGAAGGGAGAGCATAGAAGCTCCCAGTCCCTTCCCCCATACCTCACCCTATGTATTCATTCATCTGCATCCTTTGTAATATCCTATCTGATAAACCAGCACATATGTATCCCTCAGTTTTGTGAGCTGCTCCAGCAAATTAATCAAATCCAAAGATGGCATTATGGGAGCTCCAACTTGAAGCCAGCTGATCAGAAATTCTAGAGATCTAGACTTCTGACAGATGGGGCAGGGACAGGTCTTGGAGACTGTGCCCTTACTCTGTGGGATCTGACACAATCTTCAGGTAGATAGTGACAGAATTTTATTGGAGGATACCTAGCTGGTATCTACTGTTCGATGTGGGTTTGGGGGGAAAGTCTTTCCTGAAATCGCATTTAACAATTCAGTACATTAATTGATTTACTTTCTTTTCTTATTACTATGTTATCTGTTAGTATTTTGAAGAAAGTCAGGGTAGAATGTAGAAACCTTTAACAAACAGAAAAAGAAATAATTTGTTTGCCATTTATAAAGACAATTAATTCTACAGTTTTGAGGTAGAAAATAACATACTGAAAAACCGGGTTTCCCAAAGTAGGAAACAAATACAGAGTTTTTGTAAAAGGCATAGTCAAAAAGAAAAAAGAAAGTTGTCATAGGAAAAGCAACACATAGTTTAACTTCTTCACAATTTTGGTTTAAGGAGAACATCTTTATAAGCATACAGGTCTCTTACAGAAATGGGGAATTATTCTATCATCACTTGATCTTTTGCACATCATGAGATTGGAAATACCATAAAAATTAAAGCCATTACTGTTAACCCTCAGATTAGATATGGTAGTAGTATGAAATTTACTGAATTAAAATGGAGTCTTAAAATAGAAGCCTTTTTACCAGATTATGTTTTTAGCAGCCTGTGGTATGAATATATAAAAGATTTAAATATATATATATGTGTGTGTGTGTGTATATATATACATATATATATATATATATATATATATATATATGTATTTCCTTCAAGAAAAAATGGGACTCTCAATGGAAGTTATATACCTCAATCTAACCAATATTATCCCCAAAGGGTCAAACATCCCTTCTAACCAATAAGTCTTTTTGATATCTTCTTAATTGGCTGTTTGGAATTGAAGAATAGGAATAAAGAAAAGAGATTCTTCTCTATTTAGAGTCAAAGGCAGATTTGCTTTATCCAGACCAGCCAATGTAAAAGCTATTTCTATCTTTTGTGATTATTTTTTCTCCCATGAGATGATGCATAATACAATTGTCTACTTTTATTGTGTTAAACAATTTGATTCTCATAAATATAAATTTAGTTTTGAGTTTAAGCCAGAAATATATAAAAAAAGCATTTATATTTAAAGTAAAGTAAGAAAAGAGTTAAAATAGTTTACTGATATTCAATATCAAAAGAAGAGCATAGCCTGATTTTTAAAGATTTAAAAAATATTTCTTCAAATTTTTGTAATAATCACATGATCTACTACAGAGCTTAAAACATTATTTTCTTGTTATTTATTTAGTCATATTTCAAGCTTAATTATTCTTCTTTAGAAATGGTGAAAAATATTAAAGAATATCCTGTGCTATTTCTATTACCATAGTTATTATCCAGGCAAATGAAGCAGGAAAATTTTTGAATGAAATCCTCTTTGTATACCTCACTATGAAAGATTCTTCCACTAATAGAATACAGTTCTAGAGCATGGAAGGGAGCGTTCTTCCACTAGAAGAATCTTTTGTAGTGAGGTATACAAAGAGGATTTCATTATAAAATTTACTAGTTCTTCCAATCAGTATTTACTTTAAAAAACATTTCACAATGTCAGAAGACGTTTCTAGTTGACAAACTGGAGTAGGTAGGTGGAAAATGACGCTATTGGAATATAGTAGGCAGAAGCCTACTACATGAAGTAGTAGGTAGATGGTGTAACATTTTACCAGTGCACAGAAAAGTACTCGCCTAACAATAAATTATTCACTTCAAATATCAATAATACTGAGATTAGTTTCTTTCAATAAATGAAATAAAGGGAATTGATTTGTATTTGGAAAATTATTATCATACTAATGACAGAATGCTATATTAAACATGCTTCAATAAGAACAAAATAACATACAAGTGCATGCATTTTTAATATTTTTTCTAAATAGATTCTGTTATTTTTAATAACTCCAAAAAATCCTTATTTTAATATCATTTTTATTTCTTCAATCTATTTTCATAGATCCTTATTTCCTAAATACACAAGACATTTTAAGCAACACAAGTCTAAATCCTCCCTTTGCTTGTTTTTCTTTGCTTTACTTCAATTATTTTATACATGGAGGTTAATTTTCTGGCTTCTAAATCTTCTATGAATAAATTCAAAAACAATTTCTTAGATATCTTTTATTATGGAGAATTTATGTACATCTGGGTATTAATTATGAATGAAATAAGAATAGAGTATTATAAGGATGTTTGTAACTTGGAAAGATTTCACAGTAAATCAGCTATGAAATAGGTGCTGAAGTTGAAGTCATAAAGTGAAAATGTAAAGGAGGGCAGATATTAATTCGGAATTAAAGTGAAAGGGAGGATGAGGGCTGTGAGTTGGTGATATGTATTTCAGAAACAGAAACAAATGAGCTTGAATGAATACATTTTTTTCATATGTTGATAATGGCCACGTTGAAAAAGTTGTTGAGTGCCAAGCTAAGAAGCCTTACATTTTTTGGTTTCTATTTTCAAATAGAGAAGTGTCATCAGAAGGAATTGTTCTAGAATGACTAATTTGTTTGTTGAAATATGTAGAATTGATTTTACATTGCAGAAGAAGATGGAAACAAATTAGATATTGGAGAATAAATTTTAAGAGGAATACCAACTTTGGAGATAAATATAGAAATTCAAGGCATTAGATTTTATCTCCTTGGAAAAAATATAGATCAGCCAAGCAAAAATACTGAATGTTGATATATACTATACTTAAGATGTGAGAGAAAGAATAGAATAATGAAGAATTCAAGTAGTTATTAAAAAACAAATACAGAGTAAGATCAGTTAGCTAAGTCTAAGCTTATGGTGTCTTAGTTATTATAACATCATATTGGTTATAACCGAAAAATATTTTATTTATAATTGTTTTTCTATATTAATAAAAATATTGGTTTAGAGTTTGTCATTGCATATAAACTGTCTCTCTATAATGAACTGAGAATGGACTGAGAAAATGTGCACTTTTTAATCCATGTTGGAAATATTTAGAAGGAACGAATTTATGTTGTCCTTGATTTTTCTTTAATTTTCACAGAAAATCTTCAGGCAGATGTGTGCAGAAGTTAAAAGTTTAGAAGGGCTTAAACTTTTTAAATATATATACATTGGTCAATTTAGCTTTTCTAAGAGAGTTTAATACATATACTCATAATTCATTTATTCTTTTAAAACTATAATTCATCTAGAATGCAAAATTAATAATTTTATTATATATTTTATAATATATAATAATATATATTTATATATTATTATATATATAATTATGATATATAATAATTTCATTATATATAATATATAATTTATTATATAATAATAATAATAAATATGTAATTGAACATAATATCTTTCAATCAGAGTCAGATTAATGAGCATTAATATATTGGCACTTTTCTGTATGCACATTATAGTCCATCAATTTTTCTGTTAAAGTAAGTACTATCAAAATAGAGCATAATAGTTTCATCAACCCTTTTCCTGTTTAGAAAAAAAGTTCTGCTAGCTGCCAGTGCTCATTTCATTTTACATAAACAGGCCCTTGGAGGCTGAAGAAAATGTGACTGCTTTTAATGTGAAAATATAAAATAAAAACTGCTTGGAGTTATTTCTAAACAGAGCTAACATCAGAATCATCCAAATCATCAGAATTGTCTATTTTGGAAAAATCAAATTCATCAAATGGATTTTTACCCAACAACTATCTGAGAACGATGTTAACATAATGTATAGGAATGCTATGTTTTCCAGGATTTAACATTTTCAGGGACCAAGAATTACTATATTTTGTAAATAGAAATACCATCACTAAAAACAGAATGTTATAAATATAATGATATCTTTTTTTCCCAAACTTGACATACTATAGCGATGAGAAAATAATAAAAAAGCAAAATATTTTGTGACAAAGTTATCTCAGGGTAAATGTTGCAGCCTCAAGCAATGCCAATAAGTATTCATAGGGCAAATGGAAAAAAAAAATAATGTATCTATCTTCTTTCTAATTCTTGTTATGGTCACTTGTGAAAAGAATATGTTCAAGTGACTTTATTTTACATCCCTCTGAGCCCCTTTCTTCTGCTTTAACATACTTACTTGCCACTCAGTGGGCCATTTTATTCTAAATGTTCTGTTCTAAACAGTAAAATGTTCTTCAACTCAGAGAAATTGCCCTCGTTTATAGGATAAACCACCCCTCTTTGCTCCTGCTTGTGTTCTCTTTTTCTGAAATTTGTCTTAAATGTTTTCTCAGTTTTATCTCATGGATTATAGTTTATATGCTCTGCTTAACAGAGCCTAGGGAGAGAAACAAGTTTCTGTGTTAATTGAAATTGTCAACATATCTTTCAGTGAGCTCCATTCTGTCTAAAGGGTTGCCCTAAGGTGATCTTTTCTGCAAATTGGCTGAGTAGGGTATAGACTGTTAGAGTGGGAATAGGTTTCAATTGATATAGTAAAAACTATGTTATCATGGTAGGTAAATTCAGGAAGTTTCTACTGTACCCAGCATCTAGAATCTAATTTTCTCCTCTTGGCTATTTTATGATGAGACAGAGCTGCCTGAGTCTGATCTGGTATTTATACCACCAAAATACCTGTATTTGACACGTATATGGCAGACACCAATATACAGAAGGAACTACTCCTAACAGTTCAGATTAACAATCACAGTCACAGTCTCTGAGTATATTGATTAGTTCCTGGTGTTAAGATTAGTGTAAAGCTGCCTCCTTACATATTTAAATTCAGTCTGAAGGTTTTTCTGTACATCACGAACTATAACAAGTGAAGGTATAAACTGACCACAACCCACACCTTCGCCAATCACTGAGTTTTGGTCAAATGTAGTCAATTGTCTGAACTGTGTTTAAATAACGCAAAGGCCAACCAATAACTAACCAGCTGTTTCTGTGCTTCACTTCCGATTTTTGTGTGTCATTTCCGGTTTTTGTCTATAAATCTTCTTCCACCACACGGCTGCTCTAGTCTCTCAGAATCTCCTATGATTCTGGGGGCTTCCTGATTTGTGAATCATTCATTGCTCAATTAAACTTCTTTAAATTTAATTCCGCTGAAGTTTTTTCTTTTAACAGGTGGTGTCGAAGCAAGGTTCCACGAAGACCTTCTAACAACCCCAGGAGCACTGAGTGACCAAGCAAATTACCTGCGGGACCCACTTGTGTCCACTGGTCTCTCAGAACAGCTGGAGATTATAGGTAAGTTCTTTCTTGGATTTCCGACCTCCACAGATTTGTGTTTTAGGCTCTCTGAGTTTCTTTGAGCAAATTTCTGACCCAAACTCGGTTTGGAAGTTGTAACAGAAACTGGACTGGGTTCAGAATTAACTGCTCTGGATCCAGTTAGAGGCCTCTTACATCTGACGGGGTCAGAAAGAAACTGGTAGTAAATGTTAATATTTCGGAGGTTGTAATATTTGGCTTTAAAAAATTCACAGGGATCTTTGTGTTCTACTCATTTGTTTCATTGTCCTTGCAGGCTAAGGCAGAAAAAAAAATCATGGACTAAGTTAATTAAGGGAACCTGAGAGAAAAACCAATGCTTTAGGTAAAAAAGGGATCCTTAATTTTTGAAAAACTGAGTTCCTTCCAGCTTATACATTAGTCCCAGGAAGCAGTGAAGTCTCGCAGAAATGGCAAACTCTTACTAAAAATAGCTTACAGTGGAATGTTCTGAATTAAAAGAAAAAGAAGGTCCCGAATTAGGCCCATCTAGGAAAGCCAAATGATATGGAGAAGCTTCTAAAAATTTTCCATATTTTGCTCTGGCTAGAATGGAAAATATTAGAATTTGGGTCCCCCATGAAGCCAGTTGGGCAGCATCTTGCAAAATTGAGAGAATTTTGCCTGTGGTTCCATCATTTTCCTTTGTGTTGCAGCTTGATCCTAGGAGTGGTGTGGTAAGCAGGTTTGGTAAGAGGGTCATTGGGGCCACTCATGAAACAGGAACGCAGAAACTTGATATGCCAGCAAAAGGGTAAGAATTTCTTCCCAGTCAGACTTCTGGCCTCTCTCTCTCTCTCTCTTTCTGTGCAAACTGGTTGAATGAATGGTAACACTTACTGTTTATTTCCTGTAAACTACTGATTAATGGAAAAAGTATTTGTGAAGCTAGTCTTAAACTGTACCCAATCTGGTGTGCTTTGTGTGTCTATCCTGTATGGCTCTGTCATAAGAAGAATTACCTTAAGATAGAACACGGCTTAGGATAGAACAGGGGGCTTATAAGCCTTCGGTTCAAGTCAGCACAGCAAAGTGGGCAGTTACATACTTTGCCATAAGTCTCTGAAGAGAAAACAAAAAACAAAACAAAAAAACTGGGTGAGGTCTCTGTCGTGTTTTATGTCCTTGGGAAATTGACCTTGTAATGACATGGCAGTATATATACAGATTCAGTTGTAGGAAAGTTGTAGTAATTAGACCCTTTATCTAACTTATTTGATCTATGTGATTTTAGGTGGTTTGCTTTATGGGTAAGGGGCACATTCCAAACTCTTGGTATTACCCTTCTGATAGTCATAATAGTAGTCTCCCCGGTTTGCCTGTATGCTCTCGAATGTTTTGAATGTTGCATGCAGCAAACTCTAGAATGTTAAATGGTGTCTCTTCAACTGCAATGACAAGGGCTGAAAGGAATGCATGACCATAATGACACCATAACCTATAAATGATACACTGAGATAAAAAACCCAAAATGATTATCACTGGCACTAAGGACCTAGGTTTTGGTAACACTCTCACCTAAGTGAGAACCTGACCCAAAAGGGGAAATTTAAATATATATATAGAGGAAGCCATTATTTAGGACTGAGCTCAGGCACTAGGCCCCAGCAGAGCAAACCAAACCAAAATGGAGTTTCTCATGCTAAATGTAACATAATCAAACTAAGACTTTAAGGAAACACATAGGTTCTAGAAAAGACCAGGTTTTGTTTTCCTCCTGCAAACGGACCTTCCGGCATAGGAAAATACTCTGTACTTCGTTTTTGTTCCCACCTTACAGAATTGACTGTACTACTGTTCCCCAGTGGGTTTCAAGACCAATAGTGATAGCAGCATTAAGAACTAAACTTTTGGTTAACCTCTCAAAATTCAGAAAATGGCCAAAATGGGAGGACTGTCAATCATGTTTAGCCTAAACCTGACTCTTTACATATTTAAGTTCAGCCTAAATGCTTTGCTATATACTGTGACCTATAAAAAGTGCAGGTACAAACTGACCATAGTCTGTACCTGTGCCAATCACTGCATTTTGGCCAATCAAATGTAGTCAACTATTTGAACTGTGCTCAAATAAGGCAAACATCAACCTGTAACCAATCTAGTTGTTTCTTTACCAGACTTCTGATTTCTGTATGTCAGTTTCCCTTATTTTGTCTATAAATCATCTTCTACTACGTAGCTACACTAGAGTTTCTTTGAATCTGTTGAGGTTCTTGGGGCTATTCAATTCACAAGTCATTCATTGCTCAATTAAACTCCTTTAAATTTAATTTGACTGAAGTTTTTCTTTTAACACTGACTAGTTCTTTGCCTATTTTATTTACTTTATGAGTGAAGTAAGAACTCCATGCTCCGCTAACATTTTATTTATTTATTTTAATTTTATTCTTGGTGTTAGAGGAAAATCAATGACCACTTGTAAAAACTTTCCTTTCTCCTTTCTGTTCTGTCAATATTTTTCTGACTGCTTTACAAACTAGCCCCTTTTCTTAAGATTTCTGATTTTCCTTGGTGCGATTACATTTTTGTAGTAATATGAATTAGTTTACATTTTTATATTTCTTTAATGATCTTGTTGCTATGGCTTGAATGTCCCTTCCAAAACTCAGGTTGAAATTTAATTGCCATTGTAACAGTACTAAGAGTTGGAGCCTTTAAACAGTGATTATGTAATGAAGGCTTTCCTTCATGAATGGGTTAATGTCATTATTTCCAGGGTGGGTTCATTATTGTGGAAGTGGACTCTTAAAAAAAGATGCAATTTAATCTCTTTTTCTTGCTCTGTCTCTCCCACTTTCAGTCTTCACTTTCCACGGTGAGATGATCTTTGTCAGATGCTGGTGTCATATGCTTAAACTTCCCAGCTTCCAGAATCATGAGTCAAATAAATATTTTTATCTTCATTAATTATTCAATCTGTGGTATATGTTGTAGTGGCAGAAAATGGACTAAGATGGAAAATTGGTACCAGAAGTGGAATTGTTTCTATAACAAATACATGATAAAATGTAGAAGCAGCTTTTGAAGTGGGTAATGGGCACAAGCAAAAATTTGGAGAAGCAGACTAAAAATACCCTGCACTGCTGTGAGTGCAACATTAAGAATAAATCTAATAGGGGTTCAGAAGAAAAATGAAGAACTAGGGGAAGCCTGAATCTTCTTAGAAATTTCTTCAGTGGTAGTGATCAGAACATTGGTAGAAATATGGACAGTAAAGGCAATTTTTTTGAGGTCTCATGAAAATGAGCAACAAATTGTTGGAAAGTAGAATAAGCCCCATCTTTGTTATAAAGTAACAAATTGTTGGCCCAATTGTCCATGTCCTTTTATGGACTACAGAACTTAAGAGTGATGAAATACTAGGGTATCTGGCAGAAGAAATATCCAGGCAGAAAAGCATTCTGACAGCTGCATAGCTACTTTTAATTACATGCTATGAGACGAGTGAGGATGATAATGACTTGATACAATTTATAATTAAAGGAGAAACAGAACAAAACTATTTAAAAATTTTGCAGACTGGTCACCTGAAGAGTGAAGTGTGTTCAGGAAAAAAATACTACAAGTGTGTATAAGATTTATTGCCGAAGTAAAATGAGGAAACTGAGGCAGGTATAAAAAAGTGAGAAGCCAATTTATTCAGCTCCTGGGCAACCTTCAGTGGTCCAAGACGGGGCCAGAGAAGTCTCGCCTGGCTGTTCAGGGGTGGGGTTTTATGGGGAGTGCAGGCAATTGATTGGTTACTGGGGAAACAAAGAGAAGGCATTTCTATTGGCTGTTGAGGAGCAGGAAGTACATGGAGTCAAAGTAGGAAGTACATGAAACTAGCTGCCATTGGTAGGCGGGCAGGACCTTGGGTAAGAGGGCCTGCCCCGGGGTGTGTAAGGGGCAGGCTGTTGCTGGGCAGGGAACAGTGGGGCTTCTTTTAAAAAAAAATTCTCTGCAGGGTTTTTTAACAGCGGGCTGGAGGTTGGATGCATAATTTAGTGCTGAGAGTGGGCTTGGGCATGGTATGCAGAGGCAGGTGTGGGGAAGCTTTGTGGGGAAATAAGATAATAGGCTCGGGTGATGAGGCAGTTATCAGGTGCGGGGAGAGTGCTGATGTGTCTGTTTGACTCCCGGCAAGGCAACCGGCCTTACAGTGTGGCCAAGCAACTCTTTGTTAAGTAAATTATTATGAATATAAGAAACACAGCTGTTATTTATCAAGACAATGGGTGAAAGACCCTGAAGGCACTTCAAAGATCTTCAAGCTTGTTCCTCTCATCCTGCTGCTACCTGTACTCTGGCACAGAACTCTTCAGTCACCCCAGCTGCCACTCAATGTGCCACTCTGGAAAGCACAAGCCATAAGAATCCATATTGTGCTAATTCTGTAGGCATACAGAATGCAAGAACTATGAAAACATGGCTTCCTTCATCTAGATTTCAAAGCGTGTTGTGAACCTCTTGGAAGTACATAAAGAAACCTGTCACAGCAATGGAACTGCCACAGAAAGTCCCCACTAGGGTAATATTTATTGGAACTATAGCAGTGAGGCCACCTTTGAGATTCCCGAACTACCAGTGTGCAATGCCAATATGGGAAAACTACAGGGACAAGATGTCAAACTGTGAGAGCTTCTGCCTGGCTAAGCCCAGCTAAGTCCAGCATGATGAACATACAGAGTCAAAAGGGACTATTACTCAGCTCTAAGACTTAAATTGCTTTTGTTTTCTATCTTTGGGACTGTTACATAGGGACTATTACTGCTTTCTTTTTGTCCATTTCTTTCTTTTGGATTGGAAATTCCGATCTCATTCTTATCTCACTATTGTATTTCTAAAATACAATTCTTAAAAGTAGATAGCTTGGTTTAATTTTCAGGTTCACAGACTGAGGAATTTGCCTTAGGATAAATCAGACCTTGTTTCTCACCCATATCTGATTTAGATGAGATTCTGGACTTTGACTTTTTGAATTGTTGCTGAAGTGAGTTATAATGTGGGGTTTAATGAGATGGAATAAATGTATTTTTATCTGAGAAGGACATGAATCTGGGGCAAGAGGGAAAAACATTATGGTTTGAGTGTCCCCTCCAAACTCATGTTGTCATTTAATTGCCATTGTAACATATTAAATAAGGGAGTCTTTAAGAGGTTGTGAGGACTCTGCTCTCATAAATGAGTTAATGCCATTATTATGGGAGTGGGTTGGTTATTGTAGGAGTGGGCTTCTGATAAAAAGGTGAAGTTTGGCTCAATGTTCTCTTTCTCTCTAGCATGCACTTGCCCTTTCACCTTCTACCATGATGCTCGCACAATGCTCTTGGACTTTTAGCCTCCAGAATTGTAAGCCAAATAAATCTTTTTTCTTTATAAATTACCCAGTCTATGGTATTTTTTTATAGCAGCAGAAAATGGGATAAGTCACTTATAGATCATACTTGGGAGAAATATAACATCAGTTTAAAACAAAGTTATTACCTTAGAAATCTTAATCTTTAATATTCTGTATTTTAATGGGCATTAAAATGCTATTATATTTCAAAGAAATCTGGCTTTCTTCAGTTATCTCTTTCATGTCATAATACCCCAAATAAACTGTTTTAACCATTATCTGAGTTATTTATAACTGTTCTAATATTTAAACCCTATATAGCTTGGATTTTTCTTAAAAGTCTTATATTTCTAATATTTGGCTTTTAGTTTAATTGATACACAGTTCTATATATCTAACCTGATTATTGGTTGGAAAATGTGTCCACCAATTAAGTCAAATCATTCATGAAATTGTCCCAAAAGACAGAACACAACTCAGAGGAAGAAAAATTGTTGGCAGGACCATCAGAATTTCTATGGGGAGATCATTTATAAACTTTTTTAGTAAAGTGTTGTTTTGGAATATCAAAATAACACTCCTAAAAATAATAAAACTTCAAAGTTTCAATTTTACCTTTTGATAAGCATCTGCTAGGAATAAAACAAATAGAAGTCACACACCAATGATGTCAGCATGAAGCTGACCATTTAGTGAGAGCAAGGCGTATAAAAACAACGAATAGTGATTTTAATCCTGAGTTCTAGTTAAAGCACTGTTAGTTAATAATTGATAACCATTGAAAAGGCATCAGTTATTTGATGAGATTCAGCTGAAACTCTCAAATCTTTACTTTCTTGTAAATATGGTGATAGTGTCTGCACTTTCTGTGTGAGATAACTAGAAAGATCAAAAGAAAAATTATGGAAATCAGTTTTAAACATGTCAATATATTATATAAATGTGAATATAATGTTTTAATGAAAATATTTTTATTTTACTGAAAACTTTCTAGATCTAGTTTTGCACTGGATTATATCTGACAACTAAGAAAACAAACAGCAAAAACACCTTAGACATTTAGAAGAATGCAAAATTTTATTTGGTTAGTGAGAGGCAGAGATTCAGACAAGTGTTCTTACATTAATACACCAAGCCTGTGGTCATGAAAGCATACTTTAACTTTTTTTAAATTGGTAAGCCTAACCATTAACCATGGATGTGCTACTTTTAGCTCTCCCTCATATCTTAGCCCTCTCTCACATTAATAAACCAAGCCTATGAACACAAAAGCATAGTTTACCTTCTTTTGTTAATAAGCCTAACATTGACCATGGATATACTACTTATTAGCTCACCTTCCTGTTTTTTATAGTTTATAAAATTCAAACAGAATGGCATTGGGACACTGACATCTTGGATTTTACCTTTGCCTTAAAAGAATCAGAGATAGGTTTGAAGAGTACAGACAAAATATTGAAAAGTGCTTGTCTGCTTATTCCTATAAAGACAAGTTCTTCCAAAACCATCTGCCATGTAATCAGATTTTCTGGTCATCACAGACAAACTCAGTCAAATCAAAGTACAGATGGTCGTTTATTACAAAACAACACAGGAGGCTTAGAATAGATGATACATTTGGTCATCTTTGCACATGAAGTCTCTGATTAAGTATGAAAAATGTGAACATTTGTTTATCTTGGAAAAACTGCTATTACTTGTCAGGCATGACCAATTAGTTATTTCTAAACTGTTATCCATATAATTAAGAAAAACAGCCATCTGTAAAGTCAGAAGTTTGTGTCTCTTTTCTGAACCACATGTAAATGTAATTTCTGTAGTCTGATTTACTTAAAAGAAAATTAACAGTCAGAACAAGACAGATAATAGAAACTGATGTATTTTTTACAATTTTCGTTTTGTCATTATTTATCCACTGATTGAGAGTATATAGCAAATATAGCTGGAATTTTTTTAAAGAGCATTAAAAATGTTCCTAGAATATCTTTCAAACTTAAACAACGATTGTTATAAAGAAATGTATAAATGTCACATAAGAAAGTTTATATTATTTATCACCCTTTTGAATTTTAAGTACTGTGTTAGTCACGGTTCCTCAGATAAAAAGAACCAAAACAAAAATATAGATATGTTGCAGAAGTTAGCTTATGTGATTATGGAGACCCAAGAAGCTGATGTGTAATTCAGTGTGAGTTCAAAGGCATGATAAACAGAAGAGGTGATGGCGTAGGTGCCAGTCTGAAAGCTGGCAAACTTAAAGATGGGCCAAAGTTTCCATCTGAGCCAGAAACCTGGGAAAGACCAATGTCCGAGCTCTTGCGGTCAGGCAGAAGGAATTCTCCTGACTTCAGCCTTTTTGTCTGTTTCAGGTCTTCAGTTTTTTGGATGAGGCCCACCCACATTACAGAGGGCAACCTGCTTTACTTTATCTACCAATACAAATGTTAATCTCATCCAGAAACGCCTTCACAGTCACAACAAAAATAATGTTTGGCCAAATGTCTGGATATATGGTCCAGTTGAGTTGACACACAAAATCAACCATCACATATACTTAACAAAGAAAAAAAAAGTGAAACATGACCAAATTTCAAAAAATAGCTTTATTGGAATACAGTTTTAAATTAAATTCTATGTATTAGTAGGTATGTAAATTTAATTGATGTTAATAAACATAACTTTAAAGGGACAGAGCAAGATTGTGGAACAGAAGCCTACACCATGTGTTCCCTCCTATCAAACATCAATTTTTTTTTTTTGAGACAGAATGTTGCGCTTTCACCAGGTGCCAGGCGCGAGTGCAGTGGCACGATCTTGGCTCACTGCAACCTCCAAATCCCGGGTTCAAGCAGTTCTCCTGCCTCAGCCTCCCAAGTAGCTGGGAGTACAGGCGCATGCCACCATGCCCAGCTAATTTTTGTATTTTAGTAGAGACGGGGTTTTACCATGTTGGACAGGATGCTCTCGATCTCTTAACCTCGTGATCCACCCGCCTCGGCTTCCCAAAGTGCTGGGATTACAGGCGTCAGCTACCAAGCCTGGCCGAACACCAAATTTAAACCATTATCTGCACACTGGAAAGACACCTTCAGAAGAACTAGAAATAACGTGAGAAATTGTAGTACCTGGATTTAACTCCACATTGCTGAAAGAGGCATTGAAGAGGACAGGAAAGACAGTCCTGGATTGCTAACAGATGTCTCACATCCCCATATAGTGGCTGCATGGCATGGAGAGAGAACTTGTGCTTTATTTGAGAGGGTAGAGTGCAGTGACTGAAGGTACTTTATGTTGGACTCAGTGCTGCCCTATCACGATGGAGAATAAAGCCATATTGGTCTCAGTCAGTGCCTGTGCAGGGAGAGAGCATTTGAACTAGCCCTATCCAAAGGGGAATCACCAATCTCAGCCATCAGATCTTGAGTTTCTTGTCAAGCCTCACCACCACAAGCTAAAATGATCTGGGGTGATAGGTAAACTTGAAAGGTGGATCTTGATCACAAGGACTGCCATTCCTGAACAAATTGTTGGTGCTAGACTGGGTTTAGAGCTAGCAGACTAGAGTGGCACATTACCTGGGGAGCCATAAGCTAGTGTGGCTAATGGAGTGTTTACACTATCCCTCACCCAACCCAGGGCAGTGCAGCAGTAACAAAAATGACTCCTTCTTTCCACTAAAAGAGAGCAGAGCAAAGAGTAAAGAAGACTTTGTTTTGCATCTTGGATACTAACTCAGCCACAGTAAGATAGGGCACTAGGCAGAGTCATGAGGAACCAATATAGGCCCTAGCTCCTTGATGACATTTCTAGACACACGCTGGGCCAAAAAGGAATCCCCTGCCTAGCAGGGAAGGAGTCAATCCTGGCAGGATTTGTCACCTGCTGACTAAGGAGCCCTTGGGCCATGAGTAACAAGCAGCAACACACAGGGAATAGACTGAGGACCTCAAGCTCTGGAATGTGCTGTCCTCAGGGGTGACCCATCACATTCTAAGCTGTGGTGGCTATGGTGAATTATTTCTTCTATTTGAGAAAACAGAGGGAAAAGTAAAGGGGAGTATGTCTTGCATGTCAGGTATAACTCAGTTACACCAGGGTAGAGCAACAACAGGTTCTTGGTGTCCTCAAGTCCAGACCTATGCTTTTGGATTGTAATTCTGTACCTATTCTGGGCCAGAGAGGAGCCCAATGTCCTGAAGGGTGAGTCCCAGGCCTAGCAGCATTCACCACAAACTGACAGAAAAGCCCTTGGGCTTTAAGTGAACATTAGCAGTGGCCTAAGAGAACCCCTGTGAAATGGTGGCTGCAGGGAGAGGCTCCTCTGTCTCTGTAAAGGGGAGGGAAGAACAAAATGCCTTTGTATTCTGGTCTCAGTTTCAGCTTAGCCACAGTAGGATAGAATACTGGGTAAGCAGCTACGACTTTCTACTTCAGACTCTGGCTCCCAGACATTATCTCTGGTTAGGCTCAGGACCTGAGGGAATTTGCTGCCCTGAAGGGAAGGACCTTGGGCAAGACCCAGTGCTGTGCTGGCTTCAGGTGTGATCCAGTGCAGTCCCAGTGGTGGGGGCACACAGGTGCTTGAAGGACCACACTCCCAGTTCCAGGAGGCTTAGCACAGAGAGAAAAAGAGACACTCCATATTTTAGGGAAAAAATAAGAGAAAACCATAAGAGCCTTGGTTAGTAATTTAGAGATCTTATTTAAGATCACCAAGGTAGTACCTCTACAAGTCTTCTAAAACCATAGCATTATTAGACATGGGGCCCCAGTCCCTTCAAATACCTGAAAAGCCTTTTCAAGAAAGACAGACAAGGGTCAGGTGTGGTGGCTCATGACTATAATCCCAGCAGTTTGGGAGGCCTAGGCAAGTGGATTACCTGAGGTCACGAGTTTGAAACCAACCTGGCCAACATGGCAAAACCCAGTCTCTACTAAAAATACAAGAATTAACCAGGTGTGATGGCAGGTGCCTATAATCCCAGCTATTCAGGAAGCTGAGTCAGGAGAATAGCTTGAACCCAGGAGGTGGAGGTTGCAGTAAGCTAAGATCATGCCATTTCACCTCAGCTTGGGTGAAGGAGCAAAATTCAAGAAAGAAAAGACAGAGAGAGAGAGAAAAGAAAGAAAGAAAGAAGAAAGGAAGGAAGGAAGGAAGGAAGGAAGGAAGGAAGGAAGGAAAGAAGGAAAGACAGGAAAGAAAGAGAAAGAGGAAGGAAGGAAGGAAGAAAAGTAGGAAGGAAGAGCAGGAGAGAGGGAGGGGAGGGAGGGAAGGAAAAGAAGGAAAGAAGGAAGGAAGGAGGGGAGAGAAGGAAAAGAAGGAAGAGAGGGAGGGAGGGAGGGAAGGAAGGAGGGAGTGGGAGAAAGGGGCACAAACAAGCCCACACTCTGAAGGCTACAATATATACTTCACTCTTCAATGCTCAGACAATGAAGAACATCTACCAGCATCGACACCAATCAGGAAAACATGACCTCACCAAATGAACTAAATAAGGCACATGGATTAATCCTGGAAAAACAGAGACATATGTTTCAGACAGAGAATTGAAAAGAGTTCCACTGAAAAGCCCAAAGAAATTCAAGTAGACACAGAGAAGGAATTCATAATTCTATAAGATAAATTTACCATAGATATTAAAATAAAAAGAATCAACCAGAAATTCTAAAATTGAAAAATGCAATGGACATGCTGAAGAATGCATTAGAGTCTCTTAATAGCAAAATGATCAAGCAGAAGAATGACTTAGTGAGCCTGAAGACATGTTATTTGAAAGTATACAGCCAGAGGCAACAAAAGAAAAAAGAATACAAAAAAATTAACACGGCCAGGCGCGGTGGCTCAAGCCTGTAATCCCAGCACTTTGGGAGGCCGAGGCGGGTGGATCACGAGGTCAAGAGATGGAGACAATCCTGGTCAACATGGTGAAACCCCGTCTCTACTAAAAATACAAAAAATTAGCTGGGCATGGTGGCTCGTGCCTGTAATACCAGGACTCAGGAGGCTGAGGCAGGAGAATTGCCTGGACCCAGGAGGTGGAGGTTGCGGTGAGCCGAGATCGCGCCATTGCACTCCAGCCTGGGTAACAAGAGCGAAACTCCGTCTCAAAAAAAAAAATTAAATTCCCAAAGGTCAAGGATAAAGAAAAGATTCTAAAAGTAACAAGAGAAAAGAAAAGCAAATACAATGGAGTTCCAATTTGTCTGGTTGCAGACTTTACAGGGGAAACCCCACAAGCCAGGAGTGAGTGACATGACATATTTACAGTGCTGAAGGAAATAAACTTTTACCCTAGAATAGTGTATCCAGTTTGAAAATATCATTCAAACATGAAGGAGAAATAAAGACCTTCCCTGAGAAGAAAAAGCTGAGGGATTTCAGCAACACCAGACCTGTTCTGCAAGAAATGTTAAAGGAGGATCTTTGATCTGAAAGAACAGAATGTGAAAGAGCAAAAGAAATTATTGAAACATACAAAACTCACTGGTAATAGTAAAGACAGAAAAACACAGAACAATACGTTTTTTTAATGGTGGTATGTAAAATAGTCTTAGACACATACAACCTACCAAGATGTAATCAGGAACAAATCCAAAACCTGAACAGACCAATAACAAGTAACAAGATCCAAGCCATAATAAAAAGTTTCTTAGCAAAGAGAAGTTTAGGACCTGATGGCTTTATTGCGTACATTTTACCAAAACTTTCAAGAAGAATGAATACCAATCCTACTCAAACTATTCTAAAGAACATCTGAGGAGGGACTGCTTCCAAATAAGTAAAAGAGCTGGTTTTTATCCAAAGTCAGGCAATGACAAATGCTGGCCAGGACATGGAGGAAAGAGAACACTTGCACACTGTTGGTGGGAATGTGACTGAGTTTAACCACTATTGAGAAGAGTTTGGAGGTTTCTCAAAAACAAACAAGCAAACAAAAAAACTGAAAATATAACTAACATACAATCCAGCAATCTCACTCTGGATATAGAGCCAAAAATAGAGGAAATCAGTATATTGAAAAGGTATCTGCACTCCCATGTTTGTGAAAAACATTGTTCACAATAGACAAGAGTTGGAAGTAACCTAAGTGTCCAGCAACATATGAATGGGTAGAGGAAATGTGGTACATATACATAATGGAATACTCTTCAACCATATAAAAAGAATGTGATCCAGTTGTTTGCAACAACACGGATGGAACTGGAGATCATTATGTTAACAGAAATAAGCCAACCAGAGAAAGACAATCATTGCATGTTCTCACTTACTTGTTGGATCAAAAAAAAAAAAAAAACAATTGAACTCATAGAGGTAGAAAGGTAGAGAATAGAAGGATGGTTCCCTGAGGCTGGGATGGGTAGTGGGGAGGAGGGATAATGATTACCAAAAAAACTAGCTAGAAAGAATGAATAAGACTTAGTATTTGGTAATACAACTGGGGTGCTACAGTCTATAATAATTTAATTGTACATTTTAAAATAAGTAAAAGAGTATAATCGGATTATTTGAAACAAAAGGGTAAATGCTTGAAGGGATGGGTAGCCAATATTCCATGATTGATTATTTTACATTGTACGCCTATATCAGAACACCTCATGTACACCATAAATATATACACCTAATATATACCCACATAATTTAAAATAAAATATGTATATTTATAACTTTATGATGTATTAATTATAACTTTTACATTCAGCTAATTAGTAAATGTTTTTTAAATGTTACTTTCAATTTATCAATCAGCATTTACTTCAAGCAATAGTCCTACATTATAGGAGTCAAAATCAAATTGTGAGCAAATGAATTAGTCTTATTAATGCAAATTTTTAATTTTCTTTTTTTTTTTTTGAGACGCAGTCTCATTCTGTCACCTAGGCTGGAGTGCAGTGGCAGGATCTCAGCTCACTGGAACCTCTGCCTCACAGGTTCAAGTGATTCTCCTGCCTCAGTCTTTTCAGTAGCTGGGATTACAGGCATGCACCACCATGCCTGGCTAATTTTTGTATTTTTAGTAGAGATGGGGTTTCACCATTTTGGTCAGGCTAGTCTCGAACTCCAGACCTCATGATCCACCTGCCTTGGTCTCTCAAAGTGCTCGGATTAAAGGCATGAGCCACCTCACCCAGCCTATAAATGCAATTTTTATGTTTTTAGCCCAGTTGTAATTAATTATTTCTTGAATTCCCAGAATGGTGGTACATGTCACAAAACAAAAATGTATGCATTACTTACCAATGCCAGATCTAACCCACTATTCTTGCTATTTAGTAATATTCTCAGCTGTCTTTTATTCATTTTATTTAAACTTTATAAATGTTAAGTATTTAAAAAAGATTATAGACTCTATTTTAATTAACATTATCCATGAAAAAAACAAGTTTTTTTAATAATAAACTACTCTTGAATTGCATATTATTTTGATTTTAAATGTCTAGTAAAAAGTAAAATTTTGTGGGCCGCTGTCATCAGAATAAATTGTTTATTTAATGACTTTCAATTATTTTTAATCAGGCTCACAATAAGGAAGTTCAAGATTCTGGTAACAGGCCATTTATAGCATATATGTAAGCAGCAACATTTATATAACCAGAATATTTAGCCAACTTTATTTTTTCTGCATTTAATGTCATATAATATATTTGAATTTACTTTTAAATAAAAATACTTTCTAAAAATTAAATCCAGCTTGGCATGGTGGCTCACCCCTATAATCTCAGCACTTTAGGAGGCTGAGATGAGCGGATCACCTGAGATCAGGAGTTGGAGACCAGTCTGGCCAAGATGGTGAAACCCTGCCTCCACTAAAAACACAAAAAATAGCCAGGTGGGGTGGTGCATGCCTGTAATTCCAACTACTCAGGCGGCTGAGGCAGGAGAATTGCTTGAATCTGGGAGGCAGAGGTTACAGGGAGCAGAGATAGCACCACTGCACTCCAGCCTGGGTGACAGAGCAAGATTCGGTCTCATAAAAAAAGAAAATTTACATCAATTTTTAACTATTAAAAAATATAACATGGAGAATACTAATATGACAGAGAAAACTGAATTCCCATGTTCACGATAAATGCAGGTGCTATGGAAACAGATTGTTAGACATTTGTCTAGCAGTACTTATTTTTTGTATTATCACAGCACATCTCAAGTCCATGAGACAGCAGTCCCTGTGCTGCCCACTTCAGTTAAATTCCAGGAAAATTGAGAAAAAAAATTTCCGAACTTTTACATATAACCAAAATCAAGTTTTATGTAAAAGTTGTAAAATGAATATTTCTTACTAAGAAATTACTGTGTAAAAGAAAAATTCAATGAGATAGAAGAAATAATCATATTAATAAAACATGAACAAATTAAGAAAAGACTGTTGTTTTATCCTCTATAATTAGTCAGCATTAAAACAATTAAAATTCTTAAAACATTCATCTATTTGGCTGCCTTTTAGAACAGCTTTTTTGAAACATTTTGATCTCGGAGTTTTTTCCTTAAAAACCGTTAAGTGTAACGATGAACTTTTGCTTTACTCTCTCTCTCTGTCTCTCTCTCTCTCTCTCTCTCTTCAGTTTGTATTTGTTAGAATTATATTTTTCCAACTTTACTGAGGTATATTTTACAAATAAAATTGAAAGTATTTAAAGTGTGCAATGTAATATTTTAATATATCTATACACTGTGAAATAATTACCAAAATCAAGCGACTTAATATATCATCATCTCACATAGTTTACCATTTTGGTGTAAGTGGTGAGAATATTTATAATTTAGTCTCTTAGTAATTTCAAGTATACAGTACTTACTATTAAATACAGTTGATAGTTTACGCAATAAACCTCCAGAGCATATTCTTGTCTAACTAAAGTTTGTATTCTTTCCTCAACATCTCCCTATTGTACCTTACCCCCAACCAGATTTTGACAACCACTATTTAACCCTCTGAATCTGTAAGTTAGACTTTTTTAGATTCCACATAAAAATGAGATTTTGTGTGAGATTATGTGGGTTTTGTCTTTTGGCACCTGGCTTATTTCACTTAGAATAATGTCCTTCAGGTTTATTCAAGTTGTCACAAATGACAGGAATTCTTTCTATTTTAAGGCTCAATAGTATGACATTGTGTTGTGTATGTGTGTGTGTATAACATTTTCTTTACAATTCATTTTTCAATGGACAATTAAAGTTGTTTCTATATATTGGCTATTTGAATAATGCTGGGAGTGAAGACTATTTCTTTGACACATTGATTTCCTTTCTTTTGGATAGATACCTAGTAGCAGAATTGCTGGCTCATATAGTAGTTCTATTTTTACTCTTATTAGAAATCTCCATACTGTTTTCCATAATGGCTGCACTAATTTACACTCCTCCTAACAGCATATAAGTGTTTCTTTTTCTCCACATCCTCACCAAGGCTTGATATCTTTTACCTTTTTAGTAATAGCCATTCTAATAGGCACAAGGTGATATTCTCATTGTGGTTTTAATTTGCATTTTCCTGATGATTAGTGATGTTGACCATTGTTTCAAATGCCTGTTCATCATTTGTATTTCTTCCTTGAAGAAATGTCTATTCAGGTCAATTGCTAATTTTTTAGTTGAGTTGTTTTCTTGCTATTGAGTTGTTAAGATTCCAGATATTTTGGATATGAACTCCTTATCAGATATGTGAATTATTTTTTTCCCATTCCAAAAGTTTTCTCTACACTGTGTTGATTATTTCCTTTGTTATGCAGGAGATTTTTAGTTTGATCCAATCTTATTTTGGTTTTTGTTACCTGTGTTTGGGGATTTTATCCAAAAAGTTCTTGCTCAGACCAATATTGAGAAACCTTTTTGCTGTATTGTCTTCTAGCAGCCACATACTTTCAGATCTTTGCTTAATTTAATTTATTTTGAGTTGATTCTTTTATATGATGTGAGATAAGTTTCAAATTTTATTCTTTTGGATTTGTATATCTGGCTTTCACAAGAGCACTCAAAGAGTCAATCTTTTTTCCCATTATGTGTTCTAGACACGATTGTCAAATAACAGGCATGGATTTATTTTGGGGTGCTCTAGTCTGTTCCAATGTTTGTTTCATTGTTTGTTTCAATGTTTGTTTCATTTCACCTTGCTGTTTGTTTACTATAGCTTTGTAATATATTTGGAAATTCAGTAATACAGTGTCTCCAGCTTTGTTCTTGCATGATACTGTTTTGGCTATTCAGGGTCTTTTGTGATTACATATGAATTTTCAGATTGTTTTTTCTACTTATGTGAAAAATGGCTTTGGAATTTAACAATGATTCCAAAGATCACTTTGGGTAGTATAGATATTTTTAAAATATTAATTCTTCTAATTTGTTAACACAGAGTGTTTTTCACTTATTTTTGTCTCCTTCAATTTATCAATACTTTACAGATTTCAGTGTATAGATCTTTTAACTTCTTGGATGAATTCATTTCCAAGTATTGTATTTTGATGCTACTTTAAATATGATGTTTTCTTGAGTTTTTTCTTGGTTAGCTCATTGTTAGCATATAGATTCACTTCTAATTTTAGTATATTGATTTTCTATTCTGTAACTTTACTGAATTTTTTTATTAATTCTAATAGATTTGGGAAGATTTTTGTTTTGTTTTGAAATAAGAACTCTGTTCCTCAGGCTGGCCTGAAGCCCCTGGTCTCAAGTGATCCTTCTGCCTTGGCCTTCTTGGTCTTGCCTCTTGAGTAGCTGAGACCTCAGGTGTGTGCCACCACACTAAGCTCAACTCTAATATATTTTTATAAACTCCTAAATTGTGACTTAATTTTACTTTAAAGTTGAATTGTTTAATTTATATTCATTATATACATATATGATGAATGGGAAATATATACACATACATATAATAAATGTGAAATAAACCATTCAATTTTAAATTCCAAGATTTAAATATACATATTTATTTAATACATATATTATTTATTTATATATGTAAACTCCTAAAGATTCCACCAAATATGTATTATTTGGTTTTCCACCAAATATGTATTATTACACATTTATGATATAAAATTATCATGTATATATATGCATATGTAGTATAGTACATATATATATATATAGTATATATAAAACTCTCTCTTTTTATAGTTAGTCTAGTTAACGTTTTGTCAATGTTGTTTCCTTTTAGAAAACCAACTCTTAATTTCATTGGTCTTTCCTATTTCTTTTATCGATCTATATTTTATTTATTTCTGCTCTAAATATTATTTTATTTATTTTATTTTTTGACTTTAGGCTTAGTTTATTCTTCATTTTCTAGCGTCTTGGTATTTAAAGTTGAATGGTTTATTTTTACATTTATCTTTTGTCTTCAGGTAGGCATTTATTTTTATAAATTCCTTGATTACAACTGTTTTTAGTGCACCAAGAAGCTTTTGCTTACATGGCTTATATTTACTCTACTAGAAATTAAAACTAAAAATTTATAATTATGTATTTATTAATTTATTAAAGACAACATTAATATATAAATAGCAAGTTAATAAAAAATAACTGTAATGTCATAGACAATACAAAATTTAAAAAGCAGCATTGGTTTATATATTTTCAAATTTTCTTAATGTTTGGGTTACAAGAAGCGAGACAGAGTGAAGTGAAAGAGGATAAATGAATTGATGTACTTCAACTGTATAACTGCATCTGGCGGCAGACTTTAAGTCAGAGTCCAACACATTTTAGTCCATGTGTGGCCCATCACTTCTATCTGTGTCTCTTTCCCACAATGCACACTAGTTTCTGTCACAGTTTCGATAAGCTCACAAGCTAATCCTGGCCAAAATGAGTGAAAGACAAAGGTAACTGATAAGCTTCTTTGAAAAGGGGAAATGACCCAATGATAAGATAGCAGAAGACTCTAAGACTGACAACAAAAAGAAAGCTGTGTTTAAAATAAAATACCAAGAATCCTACTTAAATTATGGGTTCATGGCAACAGGCGATTCACATTCTTAAAGCTCCCTTTGTATAATATGTGCTCATCAGCTATCCCATAAAGCCACAAAACATGATTCAGAACTGCTTTGCCACATGGAGACCAAGCACCCTGAATTAAAGACAAGCCTTTGACATTATTAAAAAAAATATATGAACCTGAAGATCAAAAGCAATTATTGAAATGTGTCTGCACTGAGAGCATCATTCTTAGTGGCTGGCTACATTGCTAAAGCTAAGAAACCCTTTACTATTGGTGAAGAGTTCACACTGCTTGCTGCCAAGGACATTTGTCACAAACATTTAGGATAGTCTACAGTTTAAAAGGTGTCACGTGTTCCTTTTTTGGCTAGCACCAAAACTAGATGAATTGATGAAATAGCAGATGATACTGAGGCACAATTGTTAGAGAGGATTAGTGAGTCACCATGATATGCAGTCCAGGCTGATGAGTCTACCAGTGTTGACAACAAAGCAACAATGCTTGTTTTTGTGGGATACATATTTTCAGAAGGATTTATATGAAGAAATGTTGCATGAATTTTTGCTGTCAACCAACACCACAGCTACAGAACTATACAAATCTGAATGATTACATATCAGAAAACCTAAATTGGTCATTTTCTGTCATTATATGCATGGATGGAACAGCTGTCATGACTTGATGGCTTTCTGGTTTCATTACTCCTGTCAATGAGGTCACTTGTGAATGTGAATCTAGGCACTGTGTCATCCATAGAGAAATGCTGGCTAGCCAAAAAAATGTCACCCAAACTTAACAATGTTTTGCAGGATGTGGTTAAAATTATTAATCATATTAAAGTACGTGCCCTTAACTCATGTCTGCTTGTTGAAGCTCTGTGAGGAGATGGATGCACAACACACATATCTTCTCTTATACACAGGTGTGAAATGCTTTGTAAAGGCAAATCACCGGCCAGAGTTTTTGAGTTATGAAAGATGCTCCAGATATTTATTTTAGAAAATAGTCACCACTGGCAGCACATTGTAGTGACACAGAGTGGGTAACAAAATTTGCTTACTTGTGTGACATATTCAACCTGCTCCAGGAACTCAATATGTAATTTCAGGAGAATATGACAACTGTGTTGAAGTCAGTAGATAAAGTTGCTGCATTCAAAGCCAAACTGGAGGTACAGGGGCATGAGTGAATATTGGGATTTTGACATGTTTCAAACATTAGCAGAGATTTTGAAAGAGCCTGAGGTAGGCCTGCCTTTTTCCCAGCTGGCACATGGTCACCTATCTCAGCTTTCAAAAGAGTTTGAGTATGATTCATCAACCAGAAAAGATCCCCGTACTGGGAAGGGAAGGATCCATGCACCATTTGTGAATAAGCCAGGTGAATCAACTTTGTTTGTGCTAGAAGAGGATCAACTGCTTGAGGTCTCAAATCATGGTGGCCATAAAAGTATGTTCAAGACAACTTTAAATCTCCATCATTCTGGATTAAAGTCAAGGAGAAATATCTTGAAATTGCCACAAAAGCACTGAAAAACCTGCTTCCATTTCCAACAAGCTATTTTTGAGAACCAGCGTTTTCTGCAGTGACGGTAAGCAAAACAAGATTATGGAGTTGCTGGACATAAGCAACACACTTTGAGTGTCACTGTCTCCCATCATCCCCAGATGGGGCCATCTAGTTGCAGGAAAACAAGCTCAGGGCTCCCACTGACTCCACATTATGATGAATTGTATAATTATTTTTTATGTATTACAAAGTAATATTAATAGAAATAAATAACTTTAATATGCACAATAAATTTAATATGCTTGAGTCATCCAAAAACCATCCCCATATGCCACCCTAATCTGTGGAAAAACTGTCTCCCTTGAAATTTGTCCTTCATGCCAAAATGGTTTAAATATATAGTATGCACTACACAATCAACTCTTTAGTTAACGTCCTCAGCTTAAAACATTAACAGCTGCTGCTTTTCTTTTGCAGAACCATGAAATATTGACACACTTACCTTCATTTATTGTTATAACATTAAAAATGAGTTTGCAAAACTCTCAGATATAATCAGCTATGGTAAAACTACAATACAGAACACTTACAGTTATAGTACTCACAATGTTAAATTCTAACGAACAACAGACATCACCTATTATGTTAATTCACATTATTTTACTATCAGTTAGCCTGCTAGAAAGCAAGGGAATATTACCTTTAGGTTTTTAGAGAAATGAATTAATTCTTCAGTGATGAATGAAGTAGAAAATGGAATGCATTACTGAAAAATTTTCATAGAAATCTCATAGAATAATCCTTATATTAAAATTGTGTAATAATGACATGCTCATCAAAGAAGAATGTTTAAAGAGTAAGTAATTAATGAAGAAGCTGATAGACCAAAGAAAAATAGATATGAATTTACTGACTAGGTCTAGGACCATTTGATGAGTAAGTGAAAACTGAATCAGTATGAGGGAAAAACATAAAGCAGCAAAAGACCTGTTACGGCATCTGAAAAAATGTGAAATATGCTAAACTAAGTGAGCCTTACCAAATGGGAACTATTTAAGCCAGCCAAAGAACAGCAAAAGCCTCCTGAATGGAGGGTTCATTTAATGGACAAAATATTACTCTCTAAATCAAAACTCATAGTTAACACCACCTAATTTTTTTTTCCATTTTATGCAATCTTTAACTATGGTATATTTTCCCTTGCAAATGTACTTTACAAGTCAATATGGAAAAATGCCAAAATGGTAAGTAAGTTTTTCTCATTAAAAACTAAATTAAAGGATCTTTGAGATGCCTGACAGGAGTTATTTGGTACTAGAGTGCTCCATGAAGAAGAACAAAAAGAGCAAGTAGATAATCACACTGAATAGATCTAAAAGAGATCACTGGAATTCAGTACAGAAGTTACGAGAAACAGTTAAAGCAAGGAAAGAGAAAGAACTCATCCATTTGGGATCAGGTAGAAGCTTGTAGAGTCTCCTCAATGACAAATAAAAGTAAGTATAAGACCCCAGCACTCTCTAGTCCCTCCATGGACTCTTGTAATCCTTGCCATGAGAGAGCCCCTAGACCCTTCCAAGCCCTGAAACTAACTGCTTGGGGACCATACAATGGCATTGCCCCAGAAAGGGAGTTCAAGATGGGTCCCACCCATCACCTGAGTCATAAGCAGCTACAGTAAGTTTTCATGAAGGCCTTAGCCTTCATCGGAATTTATCCTGCCTGGGGAACCCAACACCTTCTGCATCTCCACATCTCCAGAGCTTCATTGATATTCCCTACTCACAGCCATTGCTATAGCTGGCTGCCACTGCTAGGGCCAAAACATGAGTGATACAGATGCTCCTCAGCTGCCTATAAATGACTGCTGCCACTGAAAGCCATTTTTACCCTCCCCAGTAACAAGGTTACAGAGCATCTGCTGCCACACCTTCTTGAGTATCATACCAAGAGCCTGGGGATCATCCTATCCCTGGATATTACCCAGCCCACTTCACCACCTTTGGAACTTAAGTACTCCTTCTAGGGTCCTGCAGTCAGGTCCCCAGCCTGCCAAAACAGCTGGCACCCACCTACCCATGCCACCTGTAGGTGGGACTGGTCCACACATTCCATTGTAGATACCACTAACACCATCATGGACCACTCAGGAGCCAGAGGGTTGGCCAGACACTGCAACTGCTATTGCCTACATCATACCTGCTATCCAGGGGTCCATCTGACTCATCACTCCCCCTAATGGCAATTGAGCAAGTTGCCAGGAGGCCCAAGAATTGGACCTACAGAACCAACTAATGCTGGTGTCAGCATACGTTATTCTGAAGCCCAAAGACAGGCCTGCCTGGACCACTGCTACCACTACTAGGGCCCAAAAACAGACCAGCTGTCACTTTGTCTCCGAGTAAAACTTCACTACAGCCTCCACTATTAACCATATCCGCAAGCTACTGTGGAAATCAGACACAACTGATACTATTTACAGCTGAATAAAACAAAGAAAGACTGAATGAATGTTTAAAATTACCCAGCTATATGCTGCCTACAGAAAACTTCACCCATAAAAACATGTAAACTGATAAGGAAAGAATGCAAAAAGATACTCTATGTAAATAAAAACAAAAAGCAAGCAGAACCAGCTATACTTAGGTCAGATGAAACAGACTTTAAGGCACAAAGTGTAAAAAGAGAAAAAGAATGTCATTATATAATGATAAAGAAATTAATTTAGACAGAGGATGTAACAATTTTAAGCATATATGCTCCAGACTGGAGCACTGATACATATCAAGCAAGTATTATTAGATCTAAAAGGAGACTATAGTTAATGACAATGTATTGTGTATTTCAAAATGGCTAGAATAGAGGACTTGAAACTTTCCCCAAACATAGATATTTTACCCGAGGTAATAAATGCCCCAAATACTCTACTGATCACTACTAAGACTATGCATGTAACAAAATATCACATGTATTATCTAAGTACATACAAATATTATGTACAAGAAAATTAGATCGACTATTCAATACACTCATTTCATTTATTATTTTCAAAAGCTAAGTTGTAGAGTAGACAAAGTGATCAAATTAATTACATTTAAAAGTGAGCTCTTAATCCTAATTAAAATGCCACAATTTGTTTCTATGAGTCTGATTATTGTACTTTTTGTTTATCATTGTTACAAAAATTAAACCCAAGGAGAAAACTATACTTGAAATATAACACAATGAAATTATATTTGCTAATATTTAATCTTATTAGCCATAATTTTTATTGTTCAAACACACTCTCTTGCTCTCTTCCACACACTATATTGCTGATATAAAAAACTATATCACACACTATATTGCTGATATAAAAAACTAAACACTAGTGTGTTTATATATAAACACACTATATTGCTGATATAAAAAATCCTGAAATTAAAATGTGGCCAAAAACATCACTGAAATGGTGTACATCACTGAAATGGATAACAGAAGACCAAGCCAATTAGATTCTGGCTGCAGTGATTGCTAAATACTCAAGATATAATCATGAATAAGAATTAGGCTTAGTTATTCCAGAAAATAAATGATTAAAAGAACCAAACTTTAGATAAGCCTATAGATGACAGAATTTCCTCATTACTTCTTACCAACATTTTAATTGACACCTTTTCTTTGCTATATATGCATTGAGTAAGGCATATCAGACATCTTCTGTGTTTAGGATGGATGAAAAGAAAGGAGGAGAAAGTACATGTGATTTTAGGAGAGAGATGAATGAAGTCTAGTTTCTATTTTCTATGTTATGTGGGTTTAGCCTTTATAGTTGGTCAGAGAGTTCAAGGAAGATGAATATCACTAAACTGAAATTGCAGATCTTCTTGACATGTAACTAACTTCAGAACCCAGGACTTCTTAGCTCATATGTCTGCCACACTGACCACTTTTCTTTTTATGTTACTGTCACAATTAAGCGTGATACTCCTGCCTTTTGTTCTCTTGAAAAAAAATACTCCCAACAGCTTAGGGTGGTCATTCTAGCTTATTGACTTTAAGAGGTAGCAGAATTCCTTATTTTAAAATAATAAGGATTTTTACAAATTTGAATTTGGAAGCTGGAAATATTGAACTTATAGTAATATATGAAATCTAAAAATTTATAACATCTCAGAGATAAAAGGCATTACCCGTTACAGCCACACAACACTTAACAAGTGGAATACATTCTGAAAAATGTGTCTTTTGGCAATTTTGTCATTGCATAAACATTAGAGGATGTACTTACACAAACCTACCACAAACCTAGGCATTTAGTACAGCCTAGTGCTTCTAGGCTACAAAACGGTACAATCATTACTGTACTAAATTCTGTAGGCTATTGTAGGACAATAGTAAGTATTGTGTGTTAACTATCTAAACATAGAAAAAGTAATGTGTTGTGCTATGACATTATGACAACTACAGTGTCACTTGGTGATAGGAATTGTCAGCTCCATTAGAATCTTATGTGACCATAGTCTTATGTGCAGTCCATCACTGATCAAAACATTGTCATGCAATACATAACTGTACCCTAAAATTAATATTTTAAGGATTGATGTCTGTGGATGAAATTTTAACTGGATGTTCTAATCTCTCAGAAAGTTAAAAATCAAATTCCCCCCAAAATTGACCAACAATAGTAGAAATTAGGTTGAAATGTCTTCAAATTTTTATTTCAAATTACAGATAAGGTAAAAAGCCAAAAATTATCAAATAATATAGGTATTTATTATAATAAGTATTTCTATCAACTAAAGAGTTAACTAAAAGAAGTGAACAAGAAAGCAAATAAGCATTTTTAAAATGTTTATAATATAATAATTGCCAATTTGGAGGGGCAATATTGTTTGCCATATTTCTGTATGTATATCATTATATTAGACTAGAGGGAAAGCTAAATGCTACAAATATCAATATTTACAGAAAGCATAAACTTTATTAACACCTAAGGATTCATTTCTGTTTTGACAATGACATAGTTTAAAAAAGTAGAATAAAAAGATTCACTTTGAAAAAAGGAGACACAAAATTGTAACCTGGTTACCTACAGAACAGTATATGGTGACATAAAGGATATAACGTATTTTCCATATTCCAATTCCTTTAGGAAAGCAATTGTTCCATTTGTAGACACTGTCAATGTTTTGAATGTATAGTACACAATGTAATCTCAAAGACCACCAAAAGACTACTTGCAACCCACAGAAGAGCACCTTAGATCTGTTCAACCTCTTCATCAATGTCTCATATTCTACAGACAAATTTTGGATAGAATTTGAGATTCATTAAATGTAGCTACCTTGGGTGATAACAAAAAAATTGATGTAATTCATACTCACCTATAAGCAAATTTATGATTTTTTTGCTAAGAGAAGATTTGCATTTAGATATTATGAAGAGTAAAAGTCATAATCTGTATTTGTTTTAGGCATATTTATCTCCACTATATGTGCTTTCCTTGGGTGAAATCTTTAGCAATGACAAGTGCTAATCTTCTCTAAGACTGAGGCATGGTAAAGATAATAAAGAGTAGATACCACTTTCAAAAAAGATTTTATTTTGTCTGCATTCAGAGTAATCTGGATGTCACATCTGTAATAGTCTCTTTAGGCTGTAGCAGTTATGCTGATTAATGCTTTAGGGACAACTGCAAAGAAGAAAAGCATTCATTTGAGAGGGAAAAAATGAGATATATATTTCATCTTTAAACGTATATATTTGTTTTGTCCATTATGAAAATCCATATAGCAATCATAATTAATCAAAAGAGGTGGCTGGCGAGAATGAAAGAAAAGGAAAAGAGAACACTTTGTATTATGAAAAGAGTAGAAATAAGGAAATTTGTTTGATGTAGTCAATTGTTTTCCATGAGCCTGATAGAGAGGTAGCATGAACAATTGTTTTTCATGCCTGTCTTATGTCCTTATATAAATCCTCATCAAAGGACATGTCATGAATGTAACATATGGCTTTAAGGCAGATTGTAGGGCATGTGATTATGATGCTAAAAGTTCTTATGCCTGGAGAAGAGTGATGATAAAGTTTTCTCATCACTCCAATTTAAAAAGCTGAAATTCTCCCATAAAAAACACTTTGGTTTCAATATTTAACAATATCTAACAGAAAATAAACATTAATTTATACCTCAAGTATTAAATAGTAATGCTAGAAATAGCATTCTATCAGTATTGAATATTTTGGACATTTCAGAATGCAATTTTTATAGTATGATTTTGAAAACGTGGACATCAGCACTTAATTGGTCAGTGCCTTAATTGTAAAAAGACAGGTGTATAGTTATCTTGAAATTGTGTTTCATGGGCCTATCATCTTGACAGCTTTTAGAAATGTTTCTAAATCATAAATTCAGTAATTCTAAATAGTCACATTTTAATGTATATCTTATTTTACCTGATTATATCTGCCATTAATTAAGTATCCTGAAAAAAATTTGGTATTTTAAAATTCATTCATTGGTAGGAATAAGCAAGATGGTGGATTAGAAGTGAAACAACCTCATTATCTGGGGTAAATGCCTGGATTTTGTTGTCTCGTGCCAAGAAGACTAAGGATGGACACACAAGGAGTGAGTGTAGGAGTGGAGATTTCATAGGCAAAAGAAGGAGGAAGGAGAGAAACTCTCTATCTCTTGTGAGAGAGAGGGGCACCTGAAAGTGAACAGCCAGTCTGCCATGAACTGTGCCAGATTTTATAGGCAGACTTGAGGAGGTTGTGTCTGATTTATGTAGGTAGCACAGATTGGGTGGGCCAGCTGTGACGTTTACAGATCACCCAGCAAAGGCTTGTTCTGCACCCTACCCTTACTATGCAAATGGGGTCTTTGGTTGGCCAGGGCCATATTATCTTCTCCTTACTGTACACGTGATTTGACAAAAAGAAGGGAGGATGGAGCCACCACTTTGAACATGCCTAATCCTAGGTAGCCTTTGCCCATTGGCATAGATGCCGACATTCACCCCTGCAAGCTTCCAGCTTGTTTGTCTATGTCTGCAGCTCAATTTTACAGGCTGCTCTTTGTTAGAAAAAAAAATGATTTGGGAGTTGCTTTTCATTAAAAGGAAAACCTTACCGAGGACTCCTGTGTGTACCCTCACTATCTGCCTATGTAGTTTTTCTTCTTAACTCCCATATCAGAAGCAGCTAGTGGGCACTGCTCTCATGGAGAGGAAGAAAAGTGGTGAGTAAACACTGACCCAGCAGGCTATCTAAGAAACCATGTCAGCGGCCATCAAAGGGGCAGGGAGACACAAACAGAAAACCATGAAGCTGGGCAGCAGCCCACTGCAGATCAGCACCAAGCCAGGAGAACTCCCCAACGCAGGGAAAGGGTGACTAAGGGAGAGCCTCTGCGGAATCCACACTTCTCACAGGAACCCGAGCAATCCTGGGAGCAAGAGAATACCCTGACCCCATTGGGCCTCTAGACTGATACAGAGAGCTGCCATTTGTTTTTGTGGAGGCAACAATGAAGTCCATGGGGACCCCCAGAGATCTTGTTTTCCAGAGCAGCACAGCACCAGCTGTCATAGCCTCAATAGTGGCCCCGATCACGGTGTTTGGGGCAGTACAATTTCTTTACTCCCACTCGCCAGACAAGGCTCAGCAACAGCTTCCAGCAGAGCAGTCCTACTTCTGCCTGAACTCTGCCAGAGGACACTGCTATGTGTTCCCCAGGAAGCACCTGGACATTTTAGTGAGTGACTCCATCCATCCCCACTGTATGTAGCTAGGAAAGACATGTCTGCTCAGGCTTCCAGCATAACAGATCCACTTGTGTCTGAACTCTGTAGGTAGGCACAGCCCTGTGTTTCCCCAAGAAGCACCTAGACAGCAAAATGTTGACTCTATCGACTCCTGTTGCTCCTAGCTAGGGAAGACACACCAACTGTGGCTTCCGGTACAGTGCCCCATATCTGCCCATTCTGCAGATGAGTATACTCCTTATTCCCCTGGGAAGCACCAGGACAGCAGACCAGATAACTCTACCCACTCCCACTGGTCCTAGCTGGGTAGGACTCACCAGAGTGGACAGCACATAAGCAGGGAAGGAGCCCTCATTTTCAGAATGCTGAAGAAAGTGACACCCAGATTTGTCAGCCAGTGGGAAACTGGGACATACCTCCCTCCACAGGGCTGGTATGGGAAGGAGACAGCCAGTCTGTCAATCACAGCCCCCGCCTGAGGCAGCCCCACAGCCCAGAATACCTAACAAAGAAAATGTGAGCATGAAGCCAGTGATCAGACAGGGCTCCTCCAAGGCCCAGGATCAGATCAAATGAGGGGATCATCCCTCTTTTGTTCACAATACACTATTGCCAATGTGCCAAAATACAAAAAAGTCATGCAGCTAAGAGCCCATCCCTGGCTTGTGAAAACTCAGGCAAAAATCCAGCCACACATAAAGATTCTATATAAAGTCTTGTGTCTTGGGCAGCACCTAAAATGAAGCTAACTAACTACACTCAATTTACATCGCAATTAAAGGAGCAGCAGCCCTCATACAGGAGAAGGAATCAGTGCAAAATTTCTGATAACTCAAAAAGCTGATGTGTCCCCTTACCTTCAAACAAACACGCTTGTCTCCCAGAAATGATTTTTAACTATATTGAGATGACTAAAATGACAGATACAGAATTGTGAATCTGGGTGTCAAGGAAGCTCGTTTTGATTAAGGAGACAGTTAAAACCCAATCCATAAATCCAGTACAATGATCCAAGAGCTGCAAGATAAAATGGGCTTTTTTAGAAAGAATCACGATGGCTGGGCATGGTGGCTCATGCCTGTAATTCTAGCACATTGGGAGGCCGAGACTGGTGGATCACCTGAGGTCAGGAGTTCAAGACCACCCTGACATGGTGAAATCCTGTCTCTACTAAAAATACAAAAAAAAATCCCAGCTGTCTGTGGTGGCAGGTGCCTGTAATCCCAGCTAATCAGGAGGCTGAGGCAAGAGAATTGCTTGAACCCAGGAGTCAAATGTTGCAGTGAGCTGAAATTGTGCCATTGAATTCCAGGCTGGGCGATCAGGCAAGACCCCACCGAAAAATGAAAAAAAAAAAAAAAAAGAAAGAAAGAAAGAAAGGAAAAGAAAAGAAGGAACCACAATGAACTTCTGGAACTGAAGAATTCACTTCAGGAACTTTATAATATAATTGGAAGTACTAACAGCAGAATAGATATAGCTGAGACCGTAATTTCAGAGCTTAAAGACTGTTTTTGTTTGTTTGTTTGTTTGCTTGTTTAAATCAATCAATCACAGAAAAGTAAAGAGAAAAGAATTTTAAAATGAACAAAACCTCTGAGAAATAAGAGGTGATGTAAAGATATCAAATCTATGACTTACTGGCATTCCTGAAAGATGAGAGTGAGCAACTTGGAAAACATATTTGAAGATATAATCCATAAAAATATCTTCAAACTTGAAAGAAATGAAGACATACAAATTGAAGAAATACAGAGAACCCCTGCTAGATACCATACAAGATGACCATCCCCAAGGTACAGAGTTATCAGACTCATCAAAGTCAATGCAAAAAAAAAAAATCTTAAAGGCAGCTAGAAAGGGAACCCCATCAGGTTAGCAGCAGGCCTCTAAGGAGAAACCATACAAGATAGAAATTGCTGGGGGGCAGTTTTCTGCACTCTTAAAGGAAATCTATTCCAACCAAGAATCATATATGCTGCCAAATTAAGCTTCATACATGAAGGAGAAATTAAATACCTTCATTAAAAGTTCGATCTCAAATTCATGATCTGACATTACACCTAGAAGAACTAGAAAAAAGAACTCAAGCTCCAAGCTAGTAGAAGAAAAAAAATGACTAACATTAGAGAAGAATTAAAATTGAGACCAGAAGTCCATACAGAGAATCAATAAAACTCAGTTGATTTTTCAAAAGAATAAACAAAATTTATAGACCACTAGCAGATTAATAGGTTAAAAAAAGAGAAGATTCAAATAAGCCCAATAAGAAATTGAAAAGATATCACAGAAATACGAAAGATCCTCCGAGACTTAGGAACATCTCTATGCACACATATTAGAAAATAGAGATAAAATGAATAACACACAACTTCCTGAAAACACACAACTTCTCAAGATTAAACCAGAAAGAAAGTGAAAACCTAAATGGACCAATAACAAGTTTCAAAATTAAATTGATAATAACAAACTTACCAAGAAAAAAAGAGCATTGGACTAGATGACTGTATAGCCAAATTCTACCAGATGTACAAGGAAGAACTGATACCAATCTTACTGAAACTATTCCAAAAATTCAAGGAAGAGGGGTTACTCCCTAACTCATTCTATTAAGCCATTATCATCCTGATATGAACATCTAGTAGCGAGACACAACATAAAAGGAAAACTTCAAGCTGATATTCTTGATAAACACAGATGCAAAAATCCTCAACAAAACACTGACAAACTCAATCCAGCAGCACACCAAAAAATTAATTCACCAGAATCACGTAGGCCTGGTTCAACATACACAAATCAATAAATATGATTCACCACACAAACAGAATCAAAAAACAAAACCATATGGTCATCTCAATAGAAGCTGAAAAAGCCTTCATTAAAATCTCACATCCTTTCATGACAAAAACCCTTGGGAGACTAGGCATTAGAGGAGCATGCCTCAAAACAGTAAGAGGCATCTATAACAAACCCACAGCCAACATCATATTGAATGGGCAAAAGTTGGAATCATTCACCTTGAGAATCAGAGTAAGACAAGAATGCCTACTCTCACTACTCCTCTTCAACATGTTACTGGAAGTTCTACCCAGAGTAATCAAGCAAGAGAAAGAAAGAAAAGCATCCAAACAGGAACTGAAGAAGTAAAATTATCTCTCTTTGCTGAATGTATAGTTTTATACTCAGAAAACCCTAAAGACTTTGCCATAAGGTTCCTAAACCTAAAAAGTGTTTTCAGTAAAGTTCAGGATACAAAAATCAATGTACAAAAATAAGTAGCATTTCAACACACCAACAGTGTTTTAGCTGAAAACCAAATCAAGAACACGACTCTATTCACAATAGCCACAAAAAATATGAAATACTTAGGAATTCATCTAACCACAGAGGCGAAAGATCTCTACAAGAAAACTAAAAATACTGCTGAAAGAAATCAGAGACAGCACAAGTAAATTAAAAATTATTCCATGCTCAAGGATTGTAAGAATCAATATTGTAAATATGGCCATACTGCCCAAAGATATTTATAGATTCAATGCCATTCCTGTCAAAACAACAACACTGTTCTTCACAGAATTAGAAAAATGTCTATTCTAAAATTTAGATGGCACCAAAAAGGGATCCACAATAAACAAAGCAGTCCTATACAAAGAATACAAAGTTAGGGGCATCATATTAACCAGCTTCAGACTATACTGCAAGACTACAGTAACCAAGACAGCATGGTACTTGTACAAATACATATGTATGGACCAATGGAATAGAACAGAGAACTCAGAAATAAACTTGCATAACTACAGCCATCTAATTAAAAAAAATGACAAAAACAAGCAATGGGGAAAGAACATCCTATTCAACAAATGGTTCTGGGATAACTGGATAGCCATATGCAGGAGAATAAAACTAGAGCCCTACCCCTGCTTATACCTAAAAATTAATTCAAGTTGGATTAAAGATTTAAATGTAAGATGTCAGGCTATATAAATTTTAAAAGAAAACCTATGAAATACCCTTCTCAACATTCTAGCTTTGGCAAAGAATGTATGGCTAAATCCTGAAAAGCAATTGCAACAAAAACTAAAATTGACAAGTAGAACCTCATTAAACTATACAGAGTTTCTACACAGAAAAATAAATTACCAGCAGAGTGATCACATAAGTCTATAGAATGGGAGAATACAGTCACATATTATGCACCTGACAAAGGTCTCATATCCAGAATCTATAAAGAACTTTAAAAAATCAACAAGAAAAAGCAAATAATCCAGTTAAAAATGGACAAAGGACATGAACAGATAGTTCTCAAAAGAAAACATAAAGACAGCCAAGAAATATATGAAAATCCTCAACATCACTAATTATCAGAGAAATGGACGTCAAAACCACAATAAGATACCATCTCATACCAGTAAGAATGGCAATTATTTAAAGGTCAAAAAATAGCCTGTGCTAGGGAGGCTGCAGGGAATAAAGAGCACTCATACACTGATGAGGGGAATCCAAACTAATTTAGTCACCGTAGAAAACAATTTGGAGATTTCTCAAATAAATTGAAACAGAACTTCCATTTAACCCAGCAATCCCACTACTGGATATATACCAACAGGAAAGAAACATTCTATCAAAAAGAGACATGCACTTATATATTCATTGCACCACTGTTCACAACAGCAAAGATATGGAATCAACATGGCTGCCCTTCAACAGTGGGCGGGATAGAATAAATGTGATACATGTGAACCATGGAATACTACACAACCGTAAAAAGAATGAAATCATGTTATTTGCCACAACATGTATGCAGCTGGGTCCATTATCCTAAGAGAATTAACACTGGAACATAAAACCAAAAAAATGCATGTTTTCACTTATACTTGGGAGCTAAACACTGACTACACATCAACTGAAGATGGGAATAATAGGCACTGGGGATTACTAGAAGGGAGAGGGGGAAGAGGGAAATGGGCTGAAAAACCATCTATTAGGTTGTTAGATTCCAGGCTCATTAACAGGACAATGAGATTGTTTGTACTCAAATGTCAGCATCACACAATATACCCAGTTACAAACCTGCACTTGTACGCCTTAATCTATAATAAAACTTGAAATTATATTTAAAAAAAAGAAAATTCACTCATTTGTAAATGTTTTGTTTTTGACTCTGGCAAGCATACATAACATATTTGAGGTGTTCCTTAATGTGTATTTCTGCTCCCTGTTTTTTCCATGGTGTCTCACATTCAATAATTTACTCATTTGCTTACGTGATAGTTCTTTATATCCTACTCAAAGATGTAAATCATATGAGAGCTGATAGTGTGTGTGTGTGTATATATATA
>CM052650.1:122274890-122501105 GCA_028533165.1 Leontopithecus rosalia
TAAAATGGACAAAAGTTGATTTATTCAGTGGTTATCATGGACTTTTGAGAATCAGTGCACTTGAAAAGGGAAAAATGATAACAATGGAAAAATACTAGTACCTAATTCTGTTTTTATAAGAACTAAATAATATTCACAAATGATATGTAAATACAACCTTGTTGAGTAGTATGATTATTATTACCGTGTATTATACGATTACTGTAGATTTGAGAATACCATACAACTTAATAGAGTAGGCTTCTGAGAAAACATTTCTCAATCTCTGAAAAAAAAAATAAAAAACATGAGTTTCTTCTTACCTCTGGACATAACTGTGTAGTAAGAACTACTTGGCACTAAGAAGATAGCTCTTGACCTTTAGAGAATAACTAAGATACTGACTGTAGTGGATTAAGATGACCAAAATGTCTTTAACAATCTTGCCATTGAGAGATAGGCAGGATGACCACATCTCCTTTGATAAGACCCTGTATTGCTTTGACTAACACCTTGGACTTTTCAGAGATCAATAGATTCAACTTCTATCTCTCAGATATCCAGCCCTTAGAACCATTAGCTGCCTCATGAGTTATTCAAGTAGTAATCCAAGTAATCCAAACTTAGGAGGCCACATGAAGAGAGACTGCAACTATGTTGACAAAGTTGCTTAGCTGATCCCTGTCACATGGATGTCTAACTATCCTTGCCAAACTATCAGGCATTTGAGTGAGAACTTTTTGGACCTTTTAAGCCAAATCAGGCATGAATTAAATACCACCAAACCATTAAGAAAGAAGCATTACCTACCTAGCTATGCCTTGCCAGAATTCCTGGCTCACAGATTATGGAACATGATAAAATGATTGTTGTTTTAAGCCACTAAGTTTTGGATGATTCGTTTTGCAGCAATAACATCAATACAAAACCAGAGCCATGTTTCTGAACCACGTAATTAGTCAACTTTCAAACTGCCTGTACTAGTCATCTTTTGCTGCATAACAATATTTCTATAAACTAATTTCCATAAATAAAGCATTTATTACAGTTTCTGTAAGTCCAGTGTCTGGCTATGGAATGGCTGGATCCTCTGGTCCAGCATCTCATATGACTGCAATCAGGGTGTTGTCAGAACCACGTTCTCATCTGAAATTCAGCTGGGGAAGAATCTACTTTAAAGTTCACATGTTTGTTGGAAGAATTAAGTTCCTTTGGGATGTCAAACTGAGGGCTTCAGTATTTATTAGCTATCAGCTGAATGACACCTTAAGTTCCTTGTTAGATAGGCCTTGCTAACATGACTACTTGCTTTCTCAAAAGCATCAAGGAAATAATCTAGGACATGGCTTACAGTTTTATGCTGTATAATCATGTATACAACACCACATACATCTGTTTCCTTTATTCTGTTGATTAGAAGAGGTCACAATTTCTGCCTATGGGTAGGAGAACTTACAAGGGCATGAACACAAAGTGGCATGTGGGCCACTCTAGAGCCTATCTGGCAGACTGTGCTAAATCTAGACTTCTGTTTATGTGATAAAATACATTCTTAAAGATCTTAGATAATTTTTATTTGATTTTACCTTTACTTGTGTCTGGAAGTATTTTAAGTGGCACAGTTATCAAAACTGCTATAGATTAACAGAAGACTAGTTAGAAAGTTCTGGTGTTTGAAATGTAGTAGTAAATGTGGATGCTATATCACTGACCTAAATAATTTTCAATTCATATAGTTTTGCCTCCATCAGAATCAGAATTGATATGCTCTAATTTATACTTAAAATGAGTGTCCTTGCTCCCTGTGTGGAATTCTCCTAACCATTGAATATGTAAAAATATAGTATAAAAGTAAGAGAAGGTGAAGAAGAGAATGGCTGTTTCCTCAATACAATGAGAAAAATCAGGAAAAAAGTAACGTTTCACACAGTAGGTTAGCCCATAGTGGCAGGGAAAGAAAAAACGTATTCTAGTTAACAGTGAACACCCCAAAATGTTCAGACCTTTGAAAAGCAAGATGTAAGAATTCTTATGACTCTGCAACTGCAGGCTGCCCTATGGTGTAGTGTCTGTGCCCACCCTAAACTGTGGTCTGCTTTTGACATGTTGTTGATGGGATAGCCTCAAGCATAGACTATAAACCAACTTTAGAGTCTGAGACCAGGTACTAACATTTTTGTTTTTTAGATGAAATCTGTCTTTGTCGTCCAGGCTGCAGTGCAGTGGTGTGGTAGGCTCACCTCAACCTCCACCTCCTGGGTTCAAGCAATTCTCCTGCCTCAGCCTCCCAAGTAGCTGCGATTACAGGCTCCCACCACCACACTCGGCTAATTTTTCTATTTTTAGTATATCCGGGTTTCACCATCTTGGCCAGGCTGAGAAGGGGTACTATCTTAACCAGGAAAGTGTACTGATACCCTCAAGGAATGATGACAAAATCAATGCTTTGTCTTTCGGGTTTCTCTTTAGAAAAATCAGCATTTTATAAAGCTACATGAATAAACAGCCCCCTAACACTAGATCAGAAGCTTAGCTAGCCTAGATGGGGGCCAGGCTATGGTCTTAGGAACATCAGAGAAATGTCAACTGGCGAATGCACTGGACTCTGTAGCTCCCGTCTGTCCTTTGTGCTGGCAGAGTATCCTAAATTGGGTGAGATATAAAGCTCAAACATGACATGTTGATCACTACTGACACAGTCTGCCCTTGAACAAAACTTAGCCAGATCCTCAGAGCCCTCTTCTTGACTAGGTGTAGACCTCAGCCCCCATCCTCTCTCTGTCCTGCCCATTCCAGTTTTATCAAGAATCCTACTATTTCCATTTCTAGACTCCCCCACCCTCCATGTTTGATCATGATAACTGAGAAAATTCTTCATCCCCCACCTTTGATGTATAATCCTTTGGTCTACCTTCAAGAAAAGTTCTATTAAGATGGATTAGCAAAAATCCCCATTACCCTAATCCAATTCTTCCTACATTGATGCCTTTATTCTATTAACTGGCTATAAATCCCTAGCTGTCTTTACTGCATTCAGAGCTGAGCCTGATCTCTCTTCCTATTGTGATGGTCTTCACACCTATGGCAACAGTTCTGAATAGAGTCTTTCTTACCATTTTAACAAATATCTGAACCTTTTTTTAACACTAGCATCCCTGTTAATGTGAGTAGGGCCAGACACAAGTATATGTATAAAGCCAAGACTGGAGAAATGGTGACTTGAGGTATCAAGAAGACATTGATGGAGATGAGATGGACAGCCACGTCACTTAACTTGCCCAGATGGAATTTCTATGAGGCTACTTCTGGCTTCATCTCAAGATTTAGAGATGCATATGTTTATATAGACTCACAGTAAAGTCTTTTAAATGTTTAGATCTTTGGATGATTGAAACCATTTCTGAAAAAATAATATACTCTATGAAGTATTCTTTCAAAAATTAGGAAGAGGATTCACCTTTTTTCCTGAGGAGCATGTGGAAATCACTACTCCAAAAATGTATATGATATATGTAGACAATTTTGACTATTTTTAATAGAAAAGTGTGCTAGGAATAATAAATAGCTCATTTTTGAAATATTCATTTATTGGCAAATAAGTTTTATTTTACTGATGAAAATGTAAGATATGTTAATTTAAATCATTTTTACACTTAAGTGATTTCTCAATATACAAACTATACCTGAAATTATTTCTTTATAAAGTAAACTTCAGCAGAAAATTTTTTCAGATATATATCATGTACTAGAAAATGTTTCTTAGCTGTATCTGCATTTAATGTCTTATTATTCATACCTTTCTCTAGAATTTAAATCTTTTTAAATGGTCTTAATAGTTTGTATTTTTTGAAATGTCACCAACAGTCTCTCTAAAGTTACACTTAATAAATAATAAATGTAATATTCTTGGCCATTTCAAGAAATTCCACTCTATATCATAATCCTGCTTTTAGTTATACTGCAAAAGGGAATGCTAACCTTTATTGTCATTGTCAGCAATATCACGATCATCAGGTGGTGTTCAGTAGCTGGTGGAGATAAAAACGGTGCAATGTAGATCATTATTGAAGCTGAGTTATGGGTACATAGTATAGGTTATACTATTACATTTATATTAATACATTTGAAATTTGCATAATAAAATGTTATTCAAAAAGAAAATAACAATCTAAAATCTTTATTGCATACTCTCCATTTATGTTTTTAAATTCTCACAAGACGTATATCTTCACAAACTAAAGATAAGCTTGAGTGGGGTACATGACTTAGTCATGCATGGGAAAAAAAGCTGCATAAGGTCACTAAGTTTCTAGAATGGGAATTAAAACATATAGGCCTAAACAATTATCTTGTTAAATTTTATAGGTAACATTCAAGAATGCATTAACAGTCAGCACTGAAAAATATTCTCTGAGATGCGATTTTCTCCGAGATAAAAATCAACTTTTTATAAGATGACTGATATATTTGCTCATACCATAAAAAGAGAGAGATGTGTATACCTTGGCAAATGTTAAAAATTAAATTATCTCTATTATAAATCAGATTTCTATTGAACATAAAATTGTATATACATATGTATGCTATACTGTAATAGATATGTATATGTTATATATGTATATATTTAGATACACATGTATATATATAGAGATTTTACATTTTGGGGGGAGAAAATATTTTTGCCTGTTTTCTGACAATAAAAGATCAGAGTTTTCATCAGGTTTAGAGTAAATACAAAACATTTAGTTTTCCACGTCTGGGAATATTTTATTTTCTGTCACTTTGGCATAGGATGTAGAAACTATTATAACTCATCCATTTTGTCATTGTTTGACTTCCCTTTCTTCTTCAATTTTCCTCTGCATCCATCTTAATCTTTTTTATTTTTTGAGATCTTGTTATTTATCAAATTAATTATTTAAAAATAGTCAATTCCAGATGGCTGTTGTCAAATTTCCCTCTGAAGGATGATCTTGAAGTAGATCATCATGATGTATCAGTAGAGGGAGGCTTAGAATGACGGACTCGGGAACACCCACACTAAGGGCACAGCAAGACATATCTTATCAGGTCAGTGCAATGGGTAACTGACCCACTTAGAAAAGAAACTCTTGTGGCATACATGTGTGAAAACATGGGAAAGTTCAAAAGCTTGCCAGGTTTTCTAGGACTCCATCTGGTTGCATATTATGGGCCATCCTTGTGCACATTTTAAAACTGATAGGCAAATTATAGCACAGAAAATTCAGAGCTCAAATGGTCAACCTGCAACTGTAGAGTTAAGTAAAGCTCTCTGTTTCTCTTTCCTTTTTTGCCTGCTTTGAATCTGCTGATATTCAGCTACTGATGTTGAGATAAAACTCACTGTTTATAGTACTACTAATTTAAGGCTACTTTGAGATTTTGTTTTTCTTATACAGTTCAGACTGTTCTAGCTAAAATGTGAAGATTGGAAACATTTGAAACGAAAGGAGAAAAGGCGTAAAGCAGGTTTTTGATAATGAAACTGACATGGATAATGTGTTAAGCAAAATTTTGGTTCACAGCCATCACTGGTTTACCTGTCAGGGAAAACAAAGTTTAGCCATGTGAACAAGAACAACTTTGTAGACATAATTTGGATACACCTGCCTTTTAAAAAAATTGATTTACAGAAACATTGTGACCTGACCTGTGTTATCTGAAGTCAGCTGACCAAGAACAAAGAAGTTTCACAGCTTCCCCAGAACGTCACTGGTGCTCATGCCTGCAGTTGATCGTCACCTCTTGACTTGAATCTCCTCCTCTTCCCCTTTCCTTAACATAAAAGGGAGTCTAAAGTTTATACTAACTTAAGCTGTTCTTTAGGATGCTAGACTGCCATGTTCTCAGTTTACTGGCTTTCTGAATAAAGTTGCTTTCCTTGTTCCAACACCTGTCTCTTGACTTACTGGCTGTCATGCAGCAAGTAGTATATGTAGACTTGCTTACAATGTGGCTATTAACCTAGACCTCAGGCTTTCCTACCCAAGTATAAAATATGGAATGACTAGAAGCAGCTAGCATGCATCACTTTTACAAAGAGAATAAGGCATGGTAGTTAAACACAAGCTCTTCAACGGGATCATCCAGGTGGACACACTGGGATTCATCGAGGAATATTGATTCCCCAATGCAACCCATGGATAACAAAGTAGAGATAGGACAGCCACCTACCCAGAAGCAGTGTAGAACCAGGGGAGACCCCTCACTGTGGGGAAATGGTGAATGAGTGACAGGACCTGGGGACCCACACTTCTGCCATGAACCTTTGCAAACCTGATCTCTAGAGATCCCCCATGATCCTCCCTGCACTAGGGTTTCCAGACTAATGTGGAGAACTACATGAAGTCTCAGCAGAGCTGCCACTCAGGCACATGCAAAGTCCCCTGGATCCCTGGGACAACCCACAACCCTCAGAACAACTGGCTGCAGATCCAGCAATGAGGGAGGCCAGGCTCCCTCGCACATCCCTAGAGTAGGGGCAGAATCCGTAGGGACTGAGCAGCAGATGAACAGCAGGCTTCTCCCTGACTGCACCTCTCTGAATAAGACCAACTGGCCTGGGACCCTAGCATGGCCTCCCCAGCCCCACCTGAGCTCTCAGACCAGGAGCAGCTTTGCATTTCCCTGAGATGTAGCTTCCAGAGGTAAGCAAGCAGAGCACCATTTTTGCTTCTCTACAGCACTCACTCCTGTTGTCCTCTGGCTCGGGAGAGAGAGCAATGATGAGGGACTAGTGCAGACCCCCAGCACAATACAGCTGTCTCACAGAAAAGCAGCCAAAGTTTTCCACATGGGACTTGTCCCTGCTACTCCTAACTGTGCAGAGCCTCCCAACCTGGAACCCCAGGCACCTCTCGCCTGGGATCTCAGGCTAGTAGCAGCTCTGCACTTTCTTAGGACAGGCTGCCAGAAGTAGCAGGCAGGCCACTAGTTTTGCCGCTCCACGGCCCTCACTCCTGTTGCCGTCATTATTGGGAGGGACCACAGTGACTAGGGACTAATATGGTCCTCCAGCACAACAGGATGGTTTATGAAAAAGGAGCTAGAAAGGTGTCAGTTTTATAATACCCTAAGCAGACATCTCAATCATGCATTGCTTGACTTCTGACCTACAGAGACTGCAAGGTAATAGTTTCCTGCTTTGAGCTGCTAAAGTGTTGGTAATTTATTATATGGCAATAGAAATATAACATACCTATTCACATTTTTCATCTATGAGCTATTCGCAATCTTCATATATACAACGTATTTTCAAGCAATATCTGTATTATAAATATTGAAGAATGTGTAACAGTTTTCACATTTCAAAAAAATTCCTTGTAGATATACTGTTTAAACATTGTTTAATATGGACATGCCATAATCAGAATTATCTTAATCTTTTCCTCATGTCCGTGTTTTAGTGCTATTATAAATATTGTATCACCTCCTAGTCATTGTGCTATGTAGCTACTGAAAAAAATTATAAAATTCTAAACTTTGACCATTTTTCCAAGCTTGTAATAAAATAATATAATAAAAGTCACCTAACTTGCTGCTAAAAGAGATTGTTATGATTCTCCTTGATAACTTTCCAGTAACACTCTGTAAGTAACTAGTTTTGGGTAAAAATAAAAATATATTTACATTATTTAATTCATATTCTGTGTAATTTCTAAACAGACAAATATTTAGTAAGCTAAATTGAACTGTATATCATGAAATGTTTACTTCTTATGTTTATCTAATATTAACTGTCAACACTTCTGTATGTGTTGTCGATTGAACTTATATTAGGTTATATTCAGTTTTATGACTATAGATACTTAATTTGCCAAGTATAATCTTAAATATGGTGACAGTAAAAATTTAATTTGTTTGAAATGCATTGTTTCATGATGGATGCCACATAGAAACTTACAGACTTTTACTATGGACACCACATAAAAGATGATGCTTCCAAATACCAGCTAAAAAAGTCCAAAAAAAAGTTTTGTTATAATAGATGTTGTCATCTACTACTTATCTGTGCATTCAGTTTACTTTAAAATTCCTGTTTGAAAATTCCATTGTCAAGTTGATGATGTTTTAAAGTAATGAAGAAAGGGTACTTAATAGTTCTAATTATGACACATAGTTTGACAGGAAGTCATTATCATTTTATGCTCACTAGATGGACCTTTAATATACTTCCAAATGAATGAAACCTTCCCAGGACCAGAATATAGGCTGACATCAAACTTTTCAATATTTTACAAATCATAAAACTTTTAAGATAATTCTATACAGTTTTTAAGATGTGTAGTATTCAGTTACTGCCTCAGGAAATTGGGATTACATTTATGATTTCCTATCATTTTCATCAACTGAGGATGCTATTTGGGTAACAATAAATAGAATAAGTAGCCTAGTAGAGTTCTTTATAACAGCCTAAACTCCATAGCTGAAAATCTGAACACATAGAAGATTGTAAATATGAATGTAAATCACAGATACATTCAACATATCTGCATTTAAATATACTGGTATTTTAATCTCTATTAAATGTACTTTTTAAATCTTAGCTCTACCCTACTATAATAATTGCAGGGGAGCCATTGAGAGGTCAATTAAAGTTAAATAACTAAGTTCCAGCCCAACATTTTTAAGGAATCAGGGTTCTACTTTACTACATATTAAAAGCAGTTCATTAAACAATTTAGAGTAATGGCTTAGAGTTGTGTTGTTAGCTATTAGTATTACTGACTGTGAAGCAGCTGCTTGATTTAATTGGCAAACACTTGTTCTTTTCATTTACAAGCAAAATTAGCACCTACACTCTTGCCAATAAATTAGACATTGTACCTATTTTGCAATAAGCACCACTAACTACTGATTGTAATTACAGCAGATAACCTATCATACTTGCCAAAGGCCTCTGGTTCTGGTGCTTATACTCACCTTAGAAAATACAAGGAATTGATGTATCTTTGATATAACAAGTTCCTTTGCAAATGTCACACTTTTTGGTAAACATTTGATGAAGTAATGCACCAAATAATATTTCATTGTACAGTATATTTTGAATGGAGTTCTGTGTGTAAGACAGTAGATACACAATATAATATAATTTAGTGGAAGTTGCTATATAATTTACTTTTCAAGTATATAAGGAATAGTTTTGCCTGGAGCGGTGGCTCAAGCCTGTAATTCCAGCACTTTGGGAGGCCGAGGTGGGTGGATCACGAGGTCAAGAGATCGAGACCATCCTGGTCAACATGGTGAAACCTCGTCTCTACTAAAAATACAAAAAATTAGCTAGGCATGGTGATGCGTGCCTATAATCCCAGCTACTCATGAGGCTGAGGCAGGAGAATTGCCTGAACCCAGGAGGCGGAGGTTGCAGTGAGCCGAGATCACGCCATTGCACTCCAGCCTGGGTAACAAGAGCGAAACTCTGTCTCAAAAAAAATAATAATAATAAAATAAAAAAATAAGGAATAGTTTTATTCATACGTCTGCCTAAAATCTTAAGAGTACAGCTTGCTCATATCCTTTTAGAAAACAGTACTAGCGAGAGGAGAAGAGTGGGGAGGAGGAGGAGGGAGGTAGCGGCATGGCAGAGGAGGAGGAGCAGTGGGGTATTGAGAGGAGAAGGCTCCTGGGTGGCATGGCACTCCTGCTCCTCCAGGCACTGCCCAGCCCCGTGTTAGCCAGGGTGAACCCATGCAGGATAAGGAAGCCTGTGTGGGTATCAAAGTTACATCTGTGACACAGGACACTGCTGTGGACAGTCTCAGTGCTGCAACTGCTACAATGAACTCTGGTGGTTCTGGCTGGTGTGGACCATCATCATCATCCTGAGCTGCTGCTGTGTCTGCCACCACTGCTGAGCGAAGCACCACCTTCAGGCCCAGCAGTGGCAACATGAAATCAACCTGATCACCTACTGAGAAGCCCACAATTACTCAGCACTGCCATTTTATTTCAGGTTTTTGCCAAACTATTTACCTCCTTATGAAGAAGTGGTGAACCGATCTCCAACTCCTCCCCCACCATACCGTGTCTTCCAGCTACAGCAGCAGGAGCTGCTGCCTCCACAGTGTGGCGCTGCAGGTGGCAGTCCTCCGGGCAGCGCTGATCCCACAAGGGGATCCCAGGGGGCATAGAGCGGCCCCTTGTCTGGGCCCTGGAGAAGCAGCACAAGACCCCCCAGCATTGCTGACCCTGAGCCCTCTGACCTATTAGTTGACTGAGTAGCCACCAAAGCTCCAGGGACAGAGCCCAGTGTCTCTGCGGCTGGCCTTGGGGAGCTGAACCCAGGGGCCGTCCTGGACAAGGATGCAGAGTGTAGGGAGGAGCTGCTGAAAGATGACAGCTGTGAACCTGGCAGCGAACCACCCGACAGCAAAGAGAAGATGCCTGGGAGACATTGCCGCTTCCTGGGTGACTCGGGCATTGAAGTGTGTGTGTGCAACCGGGGCCACCCTGACGATGACCTCAAAGAGTTCAACACGCTCATCGACGATGCTCTGGATGGGCCCCTGGACTTCTGCGACAGCTGCCATGTGTGGCCCCCTGGTGATGAGGAAGGCCTCTGCCAGCTTTCTGAGGAGCAGGATCGAGAGCCTGGGCACCCACACCTGCCATGGCCGCCCACATACCTGTTTCTGAATACCATCAACGAGCAGGACTCTCCCAACCCCCAGAGCAGCATCTCCCCCAGCTAGAGCAGCCTTGCCAGCACCCAGGAACTCAGCAAAGCAACCAGGGTAGGGGAGAACCATGAGAGAAGCATTAAATGACTTTCAGAGACTTTCAGAGTACAGCCACCTCGTTCCTTTTTTTCATTTATTTTCCTTCTTTCCTGCATTTTCCTCCATCACCAGGTACAGTTCGAGGTGTGGATGCCTCTCCCCCAACAAGGGCACAGTGTCATAGAGGGCTGAGTTGGTTCTGGGACTCATTCCTCATCTCCCAACTCCATCCCCTTTCTTTAAAGTCAAATCTTACCTACCTACCTGAGTCAGAGAGATGGGAAGAGAAATGTGTTTTAAAAGCCCCCAAGGAAGGAGGCTGGGACTGTGCCCTGACATGATTCTTGGTGACGGAGTAGGCTTGTGCCCTGATTCTAGTTTAAGAGAACATCACTGTGTCTCAGTCCAGGAGAGGCAGCCCATCTTGGCCCTGGATGAAGAAGGAAGCCCACAGAGGCCCAGGGCTTGTCACTGTGGCTGCAGCAGCTGCCAAGCCAGCATTGAGCAAATCCTGTGGAAGGATGAGAGCTGCCAGGCCGTTGTATGATAGGTTGGTAGGGGGCTGGTCGATCTGCCAAATTCCAGGTGACAAGATCGATGCACTCCATGTGTCCTTGAGGGGCCTCTTCTCTGGGGATCTGGCTGGCTGCAGGCTGGTTCTGGTGTGAAAGATTATACTGCTTTTTCTTCCTTTTTTTTTTTTCCTGTAAAAACAAACAACAAAAGACAGCTGAAAATAAGAACGTCACCGGTGGGCAGGCAAAATTCTCTTCTGGAAAATGACGTTTGTGGCTCTTTCCCAAGTTGGCCTTCAAAGAGCCTGGCTGCTGTTGAGCCAGAAGGAGATGTCTCTTGTGAAGGCTCTCAGAGCATCCGTGAGCAGGAGGCCCTAAGCCACAGCCATGGGTAGAGGTGCTGCTCTCGGCCTCTCTGCCCTTTGGCCCTTTGGTCTGTGTCCACAGGTGACCCGTGTCAGTCTGCGTCCCAAACACACACTCTGTGACCCTTTATGTCTCACGGTTCCGTATAAGGAAACAGTAGACTGAGGAAGCAATGGCCCCTGAGAAAGGGCCTCTGTAGCCTGGCTCTCGCGCAGTATTTTGTCTTTGATTCTGAATATTTTTTGTGTTTTTTTTTTTTTGTGTGTGTGGTGGTTGTTTGTTTTGAACTGACCACGTGGAAGAAATACCTTGGTTATCTGTAGTTTTCATGCCTTGTCCCTGCCTCTGCCCTTACCCCTTTTGAGTCGGGTGACTCATTTTTCTTTGTGGAGATTCGGTAGCCCAGGCAGGAGGTGAAAGCGACCATCCAGAAGGCCCTGAGGATGCCTGTGCCTGTTGCTCAGCTTTAGGTCACCAGCTGAGCTGTGATAGGAAAATCTGATTGGAGGCAGCCACAAGCCAAAACGAACATTCCCTGCCCAGCCCTGTGCATATGAAGTGTCTGTTTTTTCCTCCAACTCTTGAACGATGATGATATTCAGACAAACCATTGACGTTACGGAAGAAGGAAAGGAAAGCATTTGGACTCCACAAAACCAAAATCCACATTGAACAAAGTCAAATCCGTACACAGTGACTTTCTGGGTGAGCTGTGTGTGTGTCTGTTGTATGTGAGTCTCGAGCCCAGTTTTCCTGTGAAGATACTTTGAGTGGCAGCCATTCTCCCCATGTGAACCATACGCCTGGAGCGCAGATGGTCCTCTCAAGGTAATTGATTTTTCCCATTTACTGTTTACTGAACAAATGTCTGACTGTGTACTCGGGTGTATTCCACAGCATTGTCGACTGCAGTCCTCTGTGTTTGCCAGAGATACTGTGCTCGAAGTAGAAGTTTTACTCTACGCATCACTGTGATTTGCACATTGCTCCATGGACACTCAGAGGACTGTATTCTGTTCCCTGTAAATGGAAGCGTGCTCTGAGCCCGTCTGCATCCCTCGGCTGCTGCTGGTACTCGGTACCAGCCCCCGGGGGTGTCCATAACCACTTAGGACAGAAGAAGGTGGAATTTTAAACAGAAGCTTGATTGGGTGTTCAAGGACAGGCTTGGACTAGCTGTGGCCCAGACGTCAGCCCTGCCCAGAATTGCCAGGAGAAGGCTTTGTGGGCACCAGAGGAACCGCAGGGCCTGCCTCCCTTTGCTGAGTTTAGCAGGTGCAAACGAGTTGGCTTGTGGCCAGAGGTGGCTGGAGTGTGTCACGGCCCTCAGATGCCTTTCCTTCCACCTTTTTTTTTTTAAGAATCCCAAATAACTCACTGAAGTGTCTCAAAGGCAAACAAGTTTTTCCAAAAGGAATCCTTTTTCAGTCAGTAGATCAAATGGATGAGTTCTGACCCTCTCAAGTTCCTTTCCCCAGTGAGAGTGGGGAACTGGTCAAAAGTTAACCATGGGATTCACTGCAGCATCCTACCCTAACGGCTTGAGAAGACGGAAATGCAACCTGCGGAGCCGGGCTTGGTTCCCGAGTTGCCGTCTGGTCCCCGCTACAGGCCACCCTGCTCAGAGAGAGATTTAATTGGGAGCTGAAGGAATCATTTGGGAGCCAGGGAGATGTGGCTGAGGCTGGTTTTCCAGGTGAATGAGACAGGGTTGGTGGAGGGTTTGGTGCTCCAACCAGTCGGAAGATTTGCAAATGTGAACACATTCCTGTGTGAGGCACGTTACCCTTTGTCAGTTGTTGTGAATATGTGTATTTTAAGCAATAAGATTCAGCTGGTCAAACTTTTCTGGGCAGTCTCGGTGACATTTCCTGTGCTGTGACTGTTCTGAAGACAGAGTGGCTCTAACCACTGTGAGAAGCCCAAATAAAAATTGATCCCAAAAAAGAAAATAATAATAGCCTCGTGTTGTTTAGGAGCAAAGTGGTAGATTTAAGATTTTGAAATTTTATACTAAACACATGCACACACACACACGGTAAAAAAAATTAATCTAAGCCACATCTAAGAAAATACGTTCATATTCAGAATAAATTTTCTAAATGGCGAATTACTAGTCCACTAGCTAGTTTGGGACAATGCAGTCTAAATATCTATATATATATGGCAATCCCTGGAGTGATTCTTTACATGTCTTTAAAGAAGAAAATGAAGATGATAAAACATTTAAGTGAGAATGTCTGGACACAAACTTTTTAATTACTGCAAAGAGATAATAACTCACATAGAAATTTATCTGTTTTTAAAACTAAAATAAATAACTACAATATTAATTTCTGACTGTATACAGTGTTTAGTCATCAAATTTTAATTCTCCCTGACCACGGCCTACACAGCATTTGGATTTGACCTCATTTGAACCACTAAATGGGAGAGAGCTGGGCTTCATTGAGTCAGTATAGTGAGACATTGAGCAGGGTTTGAGATTTTTTGCTACTCTGGTTCCCTATGGTTACTTGCGATGCTGCTATTATAGTGTCCTGGGCTTAGGACTGTTCTCTGTCCCTTCTCCAAGGGCAGGCTTATTGTTGTTTATTTTGTTGTTTTTTTTCTCTTCTATGAGAGAAACTTCCAGGTAAGACTGAGGCCATGCGCCTTTCCCACAGCTGCAGGCATTGTTCCTTCATACCTGCACCACTGAGAGAGGCTTTCTGGTTATTTCTACTTCCCCGTGTTTTTCTCATTTTCCCATGAATACTAGGTGGACATTCATGAGAAAATAATCTGCAATGAGCTCTTCTGTCTGGTGCTTTCAGGGGTCTCATACAGGCATACTGCCTCACACCTGGTCTTTAGCAATTTGTTAAAACTTTATTTGATTTCTTCTTGCCTATTCTTAGAGTGGCCTACACTATTTTCTACCACGTTATGTCTCAGGGAGTCACTGCTTGTGCCTGGTCATTGGTTGTTCTGTCAGTTTCAATAGTACTGACTTTCTGTTAGTACTGGGCAGAAAGTACTGCCCTGTCAGTTTCAAGAATAGTACTGACATTGCATGTTATTCTGCTTTTGTTTTTTTGCTTCAAGGTGCAGAGTTTCTTTTCAATTTTATGTATCCTAGACAGAAATGACCTATGCATTTTAATCATTGAAACCTCTATTTTAAAAGGATTTTGAGTTAAATTAGAAGAATTTCATCTGGAATTTCAATTAATGTGACACTTGCTTCAATTGTAAATCAATGAAGTACTAAATAGCCTCATGACAATTTTAATATTTATATCATTGCAATGATAACTTGAACACTGGCTTTATATATTACACATTTAAAAACACATAAGAAGAATTGTGTGATTTTATTAACTTTTCTATATATGTTGTTTTGCAACATAAATTAGAAGAATTATGATCACCAGTTTCCATTAATTTTAAGGAATATAGGAAAAATATTCTATTAATATTGTAATATTTTCTCATAATTTTTTGAAAAACTTTCTGTCATTTGAAATGGTATGTCTTAGTTGCAATACTGCATTTCTCTGATGTGTTAAATACTGTCTTTACAATGGAAACAAATATGTGGCAAACATACACAATGAAATATTATTCAGCCACAAAAAAAGAATGGAATTCTATCATTTGCAGTAACATGGATGAGGCTGGAGGATATGTTAAGTGCAAAAAAACAGACACAGAAAGCCAAATATTGCAAGTTCTCACTCATATGTGGAACTGAAAAATAGTTGATTTCATGGATATAGAATGGAATGCTGGTTACCAAAGGTGAGGAAGGGTAGTGGGGAGATGGGAATAAAGACAGGTTGGTAAATGGATATAAAATACAGTTCGATAGAAGGAATACGCTCTAGTGTTCAATAGCACAGTAGGGTGACTGTAGTTACCAATAATTATTGTATGTCTCCAAATAGCTAGAAGAGAAAATTTAGAATATTCCCAACACAAAGCAATAATAAATATTTGAGATGATAGATATCCTAATTACCCTGATTTCACCACTCTACATTGTATTAATATAACACATTATCACATGCACTCATAAATACAAATAATTCTTATGTGTTAATAACAAAATAGATTCTACCACAATACTTCTGATACAATATTTTGATTAAGCTTGTTGTACTTACAAACAATTTTATTTGTTGAATCAATTCAAGACCATCTATATTGCTCAATCCTTCCTTATTTCTAAAAGTTTCTCTCTTTATGGTCACAAAACATTTTTTCTCTGCAATCTAAATACATCCTTGTCATTCTTATTTTGTATCTTTGTTAAATGTTACGAATTTGACTGTCACCTATCATTATTCCTTATATCTTTAATTTTCCTAATATTTTCTTTCAGGATTTATCTAAATTATCACATTTCATAAATCTTTCCCCACTTACTTTATTTCACGTTATTCTCTCTTGGCTAAATTATCACTTTATTATTCTGTAGTTTATAGTTTCTGATTAGTAGTCTAATTCGGCATATTTCTCTCCAAGTGCTGATATGTTAGTTATGTCTTCTCATGGAGAATGTGAGGCTCCTGGAAAGCAGGTAATGCATATATTTTAATTAAAGCATATAATTCCCTAAGAGTATAAGTACTAACTAAACACTCACCACCATTTAACAGCCAGTAATTAATTTATGATCATTTGTTAATTATATAGTAAAATTACATAAATATTTTTATTGTGGTGTAAAATAAAATTTGTCTCTGTACACATAAAAAATTTAGTTGCTATAAGGTTCAAATCTATTCAGCAAAAGCAAATATATATATATATATATATATATATATATATATATATATATATAATTTGAACCAGTGTACTTATAATACTTACAGTCTGAATCATTGTATCTTTATTATTTTCAATCACTGATTTAGTAACATTTATAGAACTGCTATTTGTGAATAGATAAATATCAGATCTATCTTGATCTAACTGAACTAAAGTTCAAAGCTTAAAGGCTCTGGTTACCAAAGAAAATTTATAATAAAGCATTAAAATAGTTTAAGTAGACTCAAATTCTTCTAAGAAGTAAGTCATTGTTTTCTGAAATGATAACAGGAATTACGTTTAAAATCAACTTTAATAAAAGCTTGATTGCCAAATCATAAGTTAATGTCTCCCAAATTTTACTTCATATTTTATTAAACTCATTTCTATATAGATATTTGAATGGCCATATCATTAATTGTACTTGTTTCTCTATTTCTATTTGCAGTAAAGCTTTTATTTTCGTATACTTTTACATTTATAGAAAAGTTTTGAAAATACTAAAGAATCCCCATACAACAAAAAAGCCAGTATATCTTAACATCTTACATAAATATCATGCATGAGTTTTTAAACCATACCTATTTTTCCACAAAATTTGATTCTAAACTTCTGTAAAAGGAACTGGTTAAGTCTTGGAGCCATAAATTTGTCTTTATATCAGTATAGATTGCGTACCATAATATGCAAAGTTAAGACTGTGGCAAATTGAATAGATTAATATGCATTTAATAATGATAAATACATTTATCCAAATGTCAAATTCGTATAGTTAATGGGAAAATATCTTTGCCTTAACATTGCTTTCTTTATGTTATATCTTAGTATATATTTTAAGGAGTTCAACTGTAATCACATTATAAAAGTTGTAGAAGTTTAGCATTTTTGTAAACTGTGACTTTGTAAACTCTGACTGTGGACAGATAGAAAGAGTAAGAGACAGGCAAAGTTAAAGATGGAAGAAGGGCCAAAGAGATACAACTTTGTTGACTTTAAAAAATGGAAAAAGAGGCCGGGCGCGGTGGCTCAAGCCTGTAATCCCAGCACTTTGGGAGGCTGAGGCGGGTGGATCACGAGAGCATGAGATCGAGACCATCCTGGTCAACATGGTGAAACCCCGTCTCTACTAAAGATACAAAAAATTAGCTGGGCATGGTGGCGCGTGCCTGTAATCCCAGCTACTTGGGAGGCTGAGGCGGGAGAATTGCCTGAGCCCAGGAGGCAGAGGTTGCGGTGAGCCGCGATCGCGCCGTTGCACTCCAGCCTGGGTAACGAGAGCGAAACTGCGTCTCAGAAAAAAAGTGGAAAAAGAAGGCCATGAGCCAAAGATTTCAGAAAGACTCTAGAGGCTGGAAAAGAAATGGATTCTCTCATACAGCCTCCAGAAAAAAAATAAATGAAAAACAGTCCTGCTAAAACCTCAATTTTAGTACAAAGAGGCCATGTCATACTGTTGATTTAGAAACAAGACGACAAATTGCTACCATTTTAAGCTTTTAAATTTATAGTACTTTAAGGCAGCAAGAGCAAACTAGTATTCTCTCATTTAAAAGATTGCCCCAAACCATCTAAAGTTGAATTGGACAAGAAAGTGAAATAAAGTCACAAAGAAGTTCAAGTTGATTGCTATTGTTAGCATGACTTAGCACCAGAGTACTGTTTGGATTCATTTTATGGATTCCCAAGAAAAGGACTCTTTCATTGCAGGAGAGCACTCACTCCCACATTCATATAAACAAATGTTTTTGCTTGCTTTGTCTCTGTAGCTTTGCTTAGGCATCAGCAGTGTCCTTCCACGTTTTTTTCTCCTATGTTTTTTTCAATACCTCAGGCAACCTTGAAGCTGATCTGAGGGAATTACAGGCTATCGTTTAATCATGTATCATACTGCTAATTAGTGGGAGCCATCCTCTATACTCTTGCCTATGACAGAGTATAGAGTATGAAACTAACTATAACTTGAGAGTTTGCTCAAAAATTATCATTTGATCTCCTACTTAATCATTCTGTTGCTTCTATGAATTTTTCTTTGACAGTCCTGCATAATGGTCAATTTAGATTATAAAGAAAATTCTTATCTACTGTTTTGGGGTCACGTCTAAGATTTAAATTGTATCAGTTACAAATGATTTTGGTTACCAATAACACTCTTCACCATTGCGGATACTAAAGACATTTAACAGTTTTACATAATTAGAGATCAGAAGACAGGATACATCATATTTGGCACAGTGCCAAAACAGTGTTATTGAGAACCTTGCTCTTTTAACACTTTCATTAAATTTTACTTTATATGTTTCTTTTTTTTAATCACTTGGAATGTTTGTCTGGAGGATGAACTAAGCAAAACATAAGCAAAAAGAATAGGTGAAAAGGCTGAAAGAAACAAATATTCTTATTCATCTGCCTTTGTTACCAGGAAGCAAAATACATTCCAGAAGTGTTGTAATGTGAAACTTCCTTTTAGAACTTACTGACAAAAGCAATGCTATATGACCACTTTATCACGGAATGAATATTTTAAACATTTAATTGAGCTAAATTTCACACCTCTGTAATGGTTAATTTTATAATAAATACTGAGTGAGAATATAAAGAAAGAATAATTTTGATGAAAGATTAATCTTCATCATTAAATAAAGTAAAAAGTATAAAATATAATGTTTCAAAACATGGTATATGGATTAGATAGGTCATAAGAAATTGTTTCTAAAAAACCTGAAAGATAAATTATATGTTCTTACTTTCAAGATACTATTACAAACTAAAACCAAATTTCATTATTCATAAACTTTTATATATCCAAAACATTTTCATTACTATTTTGTGATAACTAGACTACCAGTAATACCATCAAGGACACATAGAAAATGTCTTTTCTTCAAATTAGCTTTTATCAAGTTAACTACAGCTCTAACACATACATTAGTTTAGGAGAAGATAATTTATATAGATTCCAATAATAGTCCTGCTGTTCTGGATACCAATCAATAGAGACTCTTTCTATTATTATTCACTTGACTTTGTCATTTATGCTGACATGCAGCCAAAGATCATTGTGCAAGTTCTTAAAGAGAGTTTTGGTATGAGAATAATACTTTTAAAAAGAACTTTCAATGTTAGTAACATATATTTTAAGGAGCTAATAGAATCAACTCACAATGTTTTAAATAACAGCAAGATGTCTAACTTCTTTACCTCATTTAGATATTCCCCCATAAAGAATCTTCCTCATTAATTCTTTGCCAGTTTGAACTACAGAATACAATTCAGTGCAAATTTTAAAATAGTAATAGCAGTGAAAATATGCCTACTGTATACATATAACACTGAAACAATAAGATTGCATTACTGAAAAATAATTCTGAAATTATTTCAGAATTATTTTTAAACAAAGTAAGTTGTGTTGTGGGGGGAAAGGGAGGGGACAAATTGAAAGAGGTTGAGAATTACCTTCCTATCTAATAAAATATATTATTTGTACTTCCATACTTCTGTCCACACTCCTACTCAATCCTCTTTATTCAGATAAATCTCTTAAATGAGGTCAATGTACTTTAATAAGTCAACAAAATCAATTTTTAAGATAAAAATACATTATTGCTAAAAATTGTTCAATTTGCTAAGCTTATTTTACATAGAGGTAAAATAGGCAAAAGTACAGAAAAAATATGTGTGTGTATGTGTGTAGTGGTTATTGCAATTATTTTATTTTATTTTGAGACTGGTTCTTGCTCTGTTGCTCAAGGCTGGAGTGTAGTGACGTGATCATAGCTCACTGCAGCCTCAGCTTCTCAGGCTCAGGGATCCTCCTCCCTCAGCCCCTAAAGTAGCTGAGGCCACAGGTTCATGCTGCCTCTCCTGGGTAATATTTTTAAAATTATTTGTACAGATGAGGTCTCCTGGTATTGCCCAGGCTGGTTGTGAACTCCCAGGCTCAAGTAATCCTCTTGCCTCAGCCTTCCAAAATGCTGGAATTATAGGCATGAGCCACGGTGCCCAGCCTTTGTCATTCTTTTATAAAATAATTTAAAATGTAATATATTCCACCTGAAGTCCAAAATATTACAGGCTTCTTCATATAATTCAAGGCTTACTTATAAAAAAAAGTCTAATAATGGCTATTAGGAAGATTCCAATCATTGAATTAATAAATTCATGTATATTATACAAATTTTATTTTCATAAAAGAATACAAAAATTATTTTTGTAACATGAAATACAGTAGAAATAAACCACAAACAGAAAAATACCCAATATCTTCACATGAAGGTATAAAATATTGGAAAACTATTTTATAAGGTAACTTCCATAAGTCTTGGGAAATACAATTCTCACAATTAAAAAAAAAATGTGTATACACCCTGTGGCTTTGGGATAGAGTTGCCATAACTTCATACCTTAGGCCAGTAGCAACTACAAAAGAAAGCAGAGTATTCAATTCTGGTTAGCAAGTACCTGAGCATTTTTACTACAGTGTTTTCATCTCATCTCATTATAGTTGAAAACTTGAAATATTTTAACATCACAAATAATATATCAGTAAAGGAAATGGTTATGATAGTAAATCTGCTTAAAAAAAAGAGCACAAATAATTGAGAAATCCCCTGCCTCTTATTTTTAAAATATAGTACTCCTCCTTTTTCAAGTATTGAGGAAATTAAAAAAATAGATTATATATTTATATAATGAAATTTTTTTTTTTTTTTTTGAGACGGAGTTTCGCTTTTGATACCCAGGGTGGAGTGCAATGGCGCAATCTCGGCTCACCGCAACCTCCGCCTCCTGGGTTCAGGCAATTCTCCTACCTCAGCCTCCTGAGTGACTGGGATTACAGGCACGCGCCACCATGCCCAGCTAATTTTTTGTATTTTTAGTAGAGACGGGGTTTCACCATGTTGACCAGGATGGTCTTGATCTCTTGAATTCGTGATCCACCCACCTCTGCCTCCCAATGTGCTGGGATTACAGGCTCCAGCCACTGCGCCCGGCCCGAAATATTTATATTTTATAAATATATTTTACCACCCAGAGATAATTTACATTTTATATTTCAAACTATTTAAAGTATTTCATGTTCTAAAATATTTCATATTTTAACATGTTATCCTTCCTCTCTCACAGACACACAAAATATTTTTGTTCATAAATTGCTTAAAAATGTTTGATGTGTGCAGAAATTCTTGCCTGTTTCTGAAGATAGTAGCTGTGACATCTGATTTTAAATTAGCGAGTAGCTATCTTAAAGGGTTACCCAATGGTCCTAAGAAGACTATTCTATTTCCTAGTATATTCCTCATTTCCAACTGTGCTAAATGACTTTTGCATATCTTCATTTCTTTTTAAACTTTCCAACACCCCTTACACTTTTCATATATTTGTCTGATGCTTGTTCCTCTTAATTAACAGAGAAACTATAAATAATCGTTCAATTATCATCTAATCACTCATCCACCATCAAATCAATCAGCAAACCAGTATTCATATTCAAAATGAATAAATCTCTTTCGTCTTTGTCAGAGATGTCCTTACATCAATGCCATAATAGTTTTAAAAAATTTCAATGGCTTAAAATAACAAAGTTCATTCTTTACTCTTACTATAAGCCCATCAAATAACTGCTGGTTCTTCTGTTTTCAAACCATAATTGTTCTTACAGAATCAAAGCTCAAAGAGCATCGAGTATCTGGAATATTGTCTAATAACATGAAAGAAGATAAAACAAAGACATAAACATGCACTATCTCTTAGAGTCCTTGCCCACAGGAAACACACATCACTTTCCCTCACATATCCTTGGCAAAGCAAGTTACATTGCCACACATGACTTCAAGAAGATAGTGAAATATAACCATACATCATGTGCCAGGATGAAGAGAAAGCTGAAATAACTGTAAATATTTTTTTTTAATTATTTCTCCAGGTATCATCCCAACACATCTCTAGGAACATTGCTGCTAAATTCCTTCCTCAACAGGAATAAGGAAACAAAATTTCCTTATTTATGAAATTATTGTATAAATATAAAACACACATTAGTAGTTCTCATCTTAAATAAAACAATAAAGGGAAATGCAAAATAGGAAAATCCTTACCTTCCTTAAATTATACCATACCATCATCAACATATTTGTTCTGCTATTATGCTGTACTAAATTTGTTACATGTTGTATAGCCTTCCTGTCACATATCCTCATTTCCCCTTCTCTTCAATCCATTTTAATCAGATTTCCTATCATTCCAGTGAAATGTTGCTTATCATTTTACAATGATTTTTTTGAAATCTCAATGATTTATATTTTATCGTCACCTACTTAAACTTTTTTTTTTTTTTTTTTTTGAGACGGAGTTTCGCTGTTGTTACTCAGACTGGAGTGCAATGGTGCGATCCAGGCTCACTGAGACCTCTGCCTTCTGGGTTCAAGCAATTCTCCTGCCTCACCCTCCCGAGTAGCTGGGATTACAGGCACGCGCCACCATGCCCAGCTAATTTTTGTATTTTTAGTAGAGACCGGGTTTCACCATGTTGACCAGGGTGGTCTCGATCTCTTGACCTCGTGATCCACCCGCTTCAGCCTCCCAAAGTGCTGGGATTATAGGCATGAGCCACCCGCCCGGCCCTTGAACTCTTATAGGTTATGGAAAGTTCTATGCACCTTTACTAAGTCTTACCTCAGTTATGAGCCATGTTTTCTTTAACTGGTTTGCCTAAAGAACCCATGTAGTCTGCAAACTCAGAGTTCAGCAACATTGGGACTTAATATCTCATGGTCCACCCCCAAAACACTGAAGATGCAAATGGTGAGTAAATACCCCAGTTTCTCATATTTTAGATGAGCTATTCTTAAGACCATTTTGGATGATACACAGGGTTCAAATTTAGTTAAACCTTCATTACCTACATTATGTAGTATTTATACCTACTTTACAACATAGTATTCATTATGTAGGTAATGAAGTTTAACTAACTTTGAACTCCGTTAAGTAATTCATCTATGTGTTACTGACTTTTTCTAATTATCTGTTTCACTCTTTCTACTACCTCATTGTATAATACTTTCAGGCTATTACTTATGAAATAATTATTTTTAAACCCTTAGCATAGGAATTGAGTAATGCAAACTAAAACAATTGATATTAAGAGTGACCCCAGACAACAGACATGCAGAATGGCTCTCTGAAAGTGGGCCTTTCATTCATCAGATGGCAGCAAGGGCTGATCGTCATTGACAAGGCAAGAACTTCTAGCATGCTGCAGCATCACTTGCAGCAGGAATGAGCCACAGGTGGAAAGAAAAACATTGGCTTATGCAGAAGCCCTAGTACTTGAATGGTATGGGGACAAAGTTAAGGACTGTGAAAATATGACTAAGCTGACTAATTTAGAATCTTTGAAAAGAGAGAATGATGTGCTCAAATTAGCCAACTATTACCCACAATATGTTTTCAAACTTGGAAGGTTGGAATCAAAGCATATAAAGAAATCTTCATCTCCTCCAACTACAATACAAACTGTGCTGAAAATCAGGCATGAAAAATTATCATGAGGACAGCAAAGTTGCAAACAGAACTGAATTGTAAGTCTTAAGTGCTAATCTATGATAAAATAAGAGTTCTGAAAGTTGGACACTTAATTTCACAATGTGTATTTACAGAAAATAATAAAGTTGTACAATTCAGTATGTATAATTTTAAATTGTCAACTATATCTCAATAAAGTTAGATAAAAATAGATTGTTTAAGTGGTTTATGTAACATTGTGGCTATATTCTAAGTTTTAGATTAGCATCAGGTGAGGCTACAACTGAGCAGGGACCTATTTGTATTATTGAGGCCACGTTCAGTAATGTTTGATGATTGATGATGGTAGTTGTAGTTATGAGGAAAGCTTCATTGAAAGCTGATACATGTACATGTCATATTTTTTCTACTATGTATACAAGAGTGGTTATATTAATGCACTTCATGAATGGGAACGTAAAGCAAAGAGCCATTACTATTTTTGCCCCAAAACTAAACAATTTAGAAAAACTGGAGCCAAGATTTTTACCCAGGAATGTTTGTTCCACTGCACCATCTATTAACAAATAATTTGTGACATGTAAATGAGCTTGGGCTTTGCCTTAAGTACTTTTGGAGCCCTCTGGAAGATTGCAACAGCCTTGATTTAGGAGTTTGGAATTTATTTTAGTATTGAGGAAGAGACTGTTGCCCGGTTTTAGAATATTTATGTGAATATTAATGTGAAGATGAAGAAAAGTAGACATATAGCAGGGAGGCTTATGAGTAGAAATTATAGTTCTTGAAGATTGATTGGCTATGGAATAGAATGTAATCAGGTATAATATTCACAGTATTCGCCACAGCATTAAGTACCAATCAATCAGGTTGAATGTCAGATCAATCAGAATAGACAAAAGCAGTTTTACAGTACCAGTCTATCCTGGCTCATTATCAACCTAGATAAAAGTAAGAGACAGAAAGTGTGTAGTTCATGTTTCTGACTTAAATGAGTGGGTGGACAGTAATCTAGTCTTTATGACTAGGACGTGCCTTTGTACTGAATTACAATGTGAGCTTATTACCTTCAGAAAGTAGTTTCTGTATCTTTACTATTTTACCATTTGAAAAAAAGAAACTAATATTGTTAATTTCTTATAGATTTATCTTGAATATCAAATAAAATACAGCATTTCTATCAATTGCCTAGAAAAATGAATCATAAGTGTTTATTATTTGAAGAGCTTTACTTTATGTGTATTTAAAATAATAATGCTCTTTAAAATTTTATAGATTGTACTCTGACATATATTTACCAGGAATTAAATAGAGAAATTTATTTAGAACAAAGACACATATTAATTGTAATACACATTAAAAGAGATGTGACTTCAATGCCCAAATACAGTAGAATAATTTAATAAATTATAAATTAATGTAATGGTATATAAACACCCATATTTCTGGAATCATAAAATTATGTGTCCACACACAAAATATATATATATATTCATTTCATAGCTATTAGTGGATGCACTTATTATCTTGTAGGTTGTCTTAATCCAGCTTCCTATTCTCAACTGACTATCTGAATTAGATATTTGACAGAGGATCACAAAAGAGAAATGAAAATGCAAAGAAAATGAATATTGCACAACTTTCTGGGATTTTTTACTTCAAATTTTACTTTACAATACTAACAAAAGTGTGCATGAGATACAGGAGAAACAACTTTTTTATGGGTTAAAAATTGATATAACTTATTTCAAGTAGTTGATCTATCACAATAAAAATTTAAAAATACCAAAGCATATTTTTAAATGTACTCAAAGAAGCAAATCAACAGACACTCATTACATTATTATTTTTAATAGTATACAATATTAAAATCCACTTATGTATACATGGGTAGATAACAAGTAATATAAATTTTGTATGTCCTGGTACAAATACACAACAAAATACACTCAGCAGTTGAAATGAATTAGTTAAATACAATTGCTGACCTGCTGGATGCTCACAATATATTAAGTCACAAAAGGAATATTTTAAGTATTATATAATGTGAATAATTCCTTTGGTGTAACTGAGAAATAAATTTTATTCTTACAACTCCAATGTTGCTCTGTGTGCCACTATACTCCATTGCCTTCTAGTCACATTAACAAAACTAGCATAAATATAACCCTTGTGCCTTAGATTCTCCTGATACTAGCAACCCCTGATTAATTTCAGATTGAGGCATGGGTGCCTAACAATATAGATCATCCTTAATTTAACTTGAGCTTCTGCCCAATACCCCAAAGAATAAAATAAACGAACAGACTTATTTGTTTACCTTGGCAAATGCATCCAGCACTTATAAGGGAATGCTTATAAAATAATTTCAGAAATAACTCTGATTATAGGAAGGAAACATAACTAAATATTATAATGGAATATTATGACAATTTTTTAAATAATCAGATACATAGAAAAACATTGGAGACAGAGGGGGAAAGGAAGAATGAAAGAAGGAAAAAGCAGGTCGAGAGGAACATAAGGAAGGATGACTAATTTTATTTTTTAAAGTTTTCAATATGTGATTCTCACATGCTTTTCTAATTTATCCCACACCCACACTTCTTTTAAACATGCTATAAACCAGCTAACTGGATTCCTCTCACATTTGCTATTTCCATGACTTTGTTCTTGAGGTAACCTTTGTAGAAATGCCCTTTTCCAAATTTCTGAATGTGTAAATCTTACCTGACCTTGAAGAGCAACTCAGTGGCCACCCATTTCACAAAGACCTTCGTGATCAATCTCTATCCCAACCAAATTCTGAGAATACACAATCATACTTTCAATAGTCATTATAGGGACATTAATATTATTTTATTTGGACTATACTTTTTTGCCTTTAAAAGTTTATTTTATTGAAAATATATCTGATTTGTACTTAGAGTTTTAATAAATTGCCCCAAACTTCATCTATTTTCTGTTTAAGTTATCCCAAAGCTGTAACTAAGCAAAGTTTAATTTTTGCTTATTGAAACAATAACTTTCTAGCATTGTTTATATATGTGTGTATGTGTATATATATCAAATTAAATTGTCTTTTGTTAGCAATAACGTCATCACTGACTGAAAGATGTTTTATACAACATTTTAACTTGATCTTATTAATTCCATACATATGGTAAATCTATGCAAGCTGCTCACTGAAATTCTGCTTTGAGGAATTCTAAAGTTTTAACATAGGCAAAATCAGTTATCTTGTAGATAGACAGAAAATGGGTTCTATGGTTGCCTCTAAATGCAAAAGAGTTTTACCTAATTTATATATATAGATGTGTATATATGTGTGTGTGTGTGTGTGTGTAAGATATATGTATATATGTGGAATATGTTTCTGTGTATATATATACATTATATATAAATAAAATGAGGTTTCTGTTGGTTTTACTTTGTGTATTTTAAAGAACTATTTTTCCTGAGGTGCTGGAATATACAATCTAGACTGTTGATTGTTAGGAGATTTGCTCTATTTTTTGTTTCATTTTATTACTATCTAACAACATTTGTTTACTATTGCCAATACCCCCTTCACCAATGTTGTAGCTACTCTAATAGTTCCCATCACACCAAATGGCACTGCCATGTACTCAGTGTAAAGCCTGTAGCATCTGAATCTTTCTTCTGAGCTTATTGTATAGTATTTTCTATGTCACCATGCTTTAGCCATACTAATCTTTCTTTCACTTCAACCTGAAAATCTCCTTTGTGTATTAAATGATTTGCACTTGTGTGTATTTTTTGATACTTTACTCGAAATTAAACATTAAACTTCCTTCTTTGCTGTATGACTCAACCATGACTTCTTTAGAAAGGGTTTTCTTGGAAATCCTATTTCATAATCTCACCCTTTAGGTCATTTTTATTACTTTTTCTAAGTACTATTTATTTTCTTTGTAGGACTTACCACTGAAATGACACTGGTTGCTAATTTAAATATCTTTTAACTTCATCTCAATGACAAGATCTTTTTAAATAGAGTTGTATATTTTTTATTGTTGAAATTCCAGTCTCTAGAATAGAGTCTGGTACAAAGTAGCTGTACAATAAAAAATTAATGTATAAAGCCATACATATACATACATTGGGAAAAGTTGTAGTGTTTTTGATATTTTTGAAGAGGGTGAGGAGCTGTCGTGATGCAGAAATTGGAAGAGTCCCACATGTCAAAATATTTTTAAGTTAAAAAAATGAAGACTATTTCTTACTTTATTTTATTTTATTATTTTATTTATTTATTTATTTTTTGAGACGGAGTTTCGCTCTTGTTACCCAAGCTGGAGTGCAATGGCGCAATCTCGGCTCACCGTAACCTCTGCCTCCTGGGTTCAGACAATTCTTCTGCCTCAGCCTCCCGAGTAGCTGGGATTACAGGAACGCACCACCATGCCCAGATAATTGCTGTATTTTTAGTAGAGACGGGGTTTCACCATGTTGACCAGGATGGTCTCGATCTCTTGACCTCGTGATCCACCTGCCTCAGCCTCCCAAAGTGCTGGGATTACAGGCGTGAGCCACCGCGGCTGGACTATTTCTTACTTCAAATCTTAAATTACCCTATTCTAAAGATAACAGGTAGTTTTAGATTGTTATACACAGATATGAGGAGAGCAATATTATTGTTTCAGTAAATAATATTCCCACATTTACTTCTTATTGAGAACTATCTACTGTAAATTGCACAGCTTTTGGATAAGATGATAGTGAAGGGGACCCCCATTTGGATTACTCCATAGACAAAGGAAAACATACTTCCTGCTCTGTAATGATGGAGTAGCTGCTGGAGAAGACTAATCACTGTTAGTTATTGCAGCTTTTCCAATTTTAATAGCAACCCTGAAAGAAAAATAGAGGGAAAGTGAGAGAGTAAGAGAGAAAAAATTACTTGTAATGAATTCTAAGGCTGAAATATCTAATTTCAAACAAGAGTGTGGATATGAAAAAGACATAAACATAATGTAGCAACAGGTGAATATTTACTATTTATTCTTTTCTTCATCAGAGGATATCTATCTTCATATACCTATAAAGGCACAATAAAGGGGAAATTTAACTAAAAAATCAAGTCTCTCTCTTTCATTATAGCACGCAAAACAGAGGAGGGAAACATAGACCCTGAAATGAAAATTATGTGCTGTACTACTGCCAGCTGTCTTGAGTGGCTTGCCCAGTTTTTGAGTGCTTAAAAGAAAGTTGTAAACAACACGTCACCTGCTTATTCACATGGGACATTGATGTTGGAACACAGTATCTGTTTTGGCTTGAATAAAATTCACAGGTTTACTTCATTAAGCTCTTTTGGGAAGTTAAGCCACTAAAATTATTATTTTGATCTTAGTTGTGTAATTTTTCAAATAGGAGAATATGAGAAATGTTGAATAAGTGTGCAGTTAATCCTTTGTATTGAGTTCCACACCCACATTTTCAAACAACAGTAGATTAAAAATACTTGAAAGAAATTGTACTTCGTATATACAGGCCTTTTTTTCTTGTTGTTATTTCCTAAACAATACAGTAGAATTATTGACATAGCTGTGCATAGGTGCAAATTATACTATTTTATATAAGGAGCTTGAGTATACTGAAATTTTGGTATTCAAAGGAGGTCCTACAAACAATTTTCCCTGAACACTGAGGGATGAATATATTTTACTTATACCAAAAATTTCTGTAATCTAATTGACTCCTGAGCACGTGATACTAACAGATAAAATATTTGTATAATGTGTCTATTAAGATAGTTATAACAACTATGTTACAAATAGAAAAAACTATTTTGTTAATAAGAATAACCGTCACTAAGTAAATTTGGTTCTTATAATATTAATTTAAATATTATTTTTGAATTGATTAGATACCTTTGTATAAATATTCTTTTCCCTTTCACACTATTATCTATGATGAATATTTCTCCATGTACTACTCTAATACATCCTGTTCAGATAGAATTTTTGAAGAAGATAAAATTACAAATCTAATCACACAGACTGCTTTGCACTGTTCCTACTTAGCAAATATTAACTAGAGCTATTAAATCTGTAGATTGCCAGCAAATTTTCAGTAAGTCATTTAATTCTAAGAGCAGTAAGATAAATGCTTACGTTTCTTTTAAATTTTGAGGTGTTTCCCTTTTTTCCCCTTCAATTACCAAAGTATTTCTTTTGAAAAAAGCCCGGAGAAAGTAAAGTACACTTATGGGCCAGCCTTTTGGTCTTTAAATTGCATTTGTTTTAAAGAGAAATGTTTATGGGGCACATTTGTCTCTCATGTCTTTCATCTATTTTCTAAAAATACTAGCCTTATAAAAATAAACTGTGAAATATTATGTAGGACAGTTTGCATAAGTTTGGAATTCTCTGTTTCTTTATAACTGGGTAGAAAATACCTGTAAAATATGTATATATTCAATTCCTTTATTTTTCATTTTTAAATAATTTATTGATGTAAGATCATAAACAAAAAATAACTGTTTTACAATGAACAATTCTGTGGCATTTAGTACATTCACAATGTCATACAACCACTTTGTTTGTAGACTGTCAAGCACAGCAAAGTAAAACCCTCTAACGATTAAACAGCTGTTTCGTTGTTGTTGTTGTTGTTGTTGCTGCTGTTGTTGTTTTTCCACTTCCCCTTGCCCCCAGTATCAAGCAATCACCCACTGGAGTTCAGTCACCCTGGATTTTCTGGATATTTTGTATAATGGAATCATGGAATATGTGACATTTTGTGTCTTACTTATTTCACTTAGAATCATGTTTTAGAAACTCATTTTTGCTGTAAAATGTATCAGTATTTTATTTCTTCATTCATTATGGCTGAGATATATTCTATTGTATGTATATGCCAGAGTGTTTTTATCCACTCAACCACTGATAGACATTTAGATGGTTGTTAGCTTTTGACTATTATAACTAGTGTTGCTATGAACATGGGTGCACAAATATTTCAAGTGGCTGCTTTCAATTCTTTTAGACATACACCTGGAAATGGGATTGCTGATGATATGGTAGTTTTATTTTAATTTTTTGAGATAGATCAAAGTTTATTTTAGATTTCTCATATAAGTATGATCATGTAGTGTTTGTCTTTAGCATAATGGCCCTCAGGTTCATCCATGTTGCCACAAGTGATTAGATTTTTTTCTTCTTTTTAAAGGCTAAATGATATACCATTGGGTGTATGTCACATTTTAAAAATTTATTCATCTGTCAATAGACTGTTTTTCATACAGGCCGCCCCATTTTGCATTCTTGCCAACAATGCACAAGTTTTCCAATTTCTCTACATCCTCACCAATGCTTATTATGTGTTTTATAGTTTTGAGGTCAGTGGTGTGGGGTGGGGGGGTGTTGGTTGTGGCTTTCATTAGATACCAGCCAACCTGATGGGTGTGAGGTTTGGATTTCATGTTTTTTATTTGAATTTCTCTAATAATTAGTAATAATTAACATCTTTCCATATATATGTTCGCTATACATATATATGGCCTACATTCTCTAGGTTGATGAATAAAAGTTTGTAATTTTCATGAAGTTCTAGGTGTCTGTGTTTTTCCTTTGTTGTCTATGCTTTTGCTGTTTTATCATTGCCAACCCAAATGTTGCAAAGCTTTCCCCTATGGCTTCATCTAGTTTTTTTGTTTGTTTTTTGTTTAAGCCTTACATATAGGTCTTTAAGTCATTTTGAATTAATTTTGTATATGCTATAATATCAGTAAGATGTATATGCTGTAATATCTGTAAGATAAAGGTCAAACTTTATTTTGTTGTATGTGAATATCCATTTTTTTCCCAGCACCATTTTGAAGGGATTGTCATTTCCCCATTGAGTGGCAATTTTTTGAAGCCATTTTACCATAAACAAGAGGTTTATCTCTCAGCTTTGTATTTTATTCAATTGTTTAATTTGTCTTTCTTTAGGCCAAATCTTGTAATATGACTTGAAATGTATTCATTTATTGTATTGATTACTGTATTCTTGTAATACATTTTGAAATTAGGAAGAGTGAGTCATCCAACCTCTTTTTCAAAATTGCTTTGGCTATTCAAGATTCCTTGGGATTCTATATAAATTTTTATGTTTCTGAAAAATTGCTGGTAAACTTGTGATTTAATAGACATCTATAGATCACTTTAGGTAGTGTGGACATCTTAATTGTTACATCTTAACAATTTGAGTTCTTTTATTTCATGAAGATGGGATGTCTATTTCTACTTATTTGTGTCTTAATTTATTTTAATATTCTTTGGTAATTTTCCATGTACAAATCCTTCACCTCCTCGGTTACAGTTATTTTTAAATATTTTATTCTTTTTCATAATATTGTAAATAAGATTGTTTTCTTAGTTTTTTTAGATTGTTCATTGTTAGTATATAGATACACAATTGATTTTTTAATGTTGACTTTATATCCTGCACCTTTGCTCAATGGCTTTACACAATACATTCTTTTGGTGAAGCTGTGGAGAAACAGTGTCATCTTTTGATGGTAATGTCACTGATAGAAGTATGGATCAGAATTTGACAATACATATAAATTTACCTTTCAATTCAGCAATCCCACTTCTAGGAGTTTATTCTGAATATACAGTCTCAATAATATGAAAACACATACTTACCTATCTTTTGATTCCATCATTGACCTATATATATGTCCAGACATAAAAGGCAGATGAATAAAAGATGTCATATAAGTATATTTGAGTATTCTTCAGTTAAAAAAAAGATTGAGGAATACATCTTTGCTAAAACAGAATGATTTCCAGGAGATATTTTTACGTGATAAAGCAAGTTGCAAAGTAAAATATATAATAAAGTTCATTTTGTGTAAAAAAGAACATGCAGTTTTTTTGTCTTTATGAAAAGAAATAGAAAGAATAAGGCAGATAATAATTATATCAGTTAACTACAAGGAGCAAAGTTTGGAAAATAGTTAAGAGTGAGATATTTTTCAAAACAGTCTTTTGTGTAATACTGGCTTTTGGAAGAATCTACACACCATTTATATTTTTCAATTACAATAACATGGTAATAAGATAAAACTAAAAATCAAAATAATCAGTAGCATATGAACCCAAGTATAGTTCAAATGAATAAAATACTCAAGTGAAAATACCTAACTCAAATAACTTCTGAAAACAGTGTTTGTTTAGAAAGTCGGTAAATATTGCGATGTAACCTAAAATGCAATTTAAAAAAAATAATAAATAAATAAAAGAAAGAAAGAAAAAAAGAACAAGAGAAGAAGAAAGAGTTTCAAATATTAAAGGGGAGAAAGGAAAAAAATTGTTGGCCCCATTGAAATTGGAGATGCTTTCATTTCCACATTGAAATTGGCGATGCTTCAATTTTTTTAATTTTAATAATTTTAAAGATGTGTATGTTTATTAATGTGCAAGTAAATAAGCACATGTATGTTTGTGTGTATTGTAAATATGTTTATAAGTGCGAATACAAATATATTTTCTAGGTTTGTACACTGGATAGACCTAAAAGCAAAATGTCAAAAGCAATGAGTAGACTTAACACTTAACACATAGATCATGGTTTCTAGTATGCCTCCCCAGTAAAAACAGTTTATCTCCTTGAGTTAAATTCCAGGGCTGGTTCAGAGAAATACCAGATGATATTGGAATACGTTACTATGCTTGAAGTAAGGAACCACTAAAAAACAAACAAACAACAATAAAAAACAATAACAGGTGCATGTCACGAGGACAAAGGTACAACATTAAATAAGCTTCTGGAGGCCAAATCCGGAATAACATAATGAATGAAAGTGATGAATTATCAACTTTGAAATAAGATGGAAATCTACGAGTCCACATCTATAACAAATAATAGATTGGTAGGTATATGGTTAGATACAATGTGCTTTAGTTCATTTTCTGCTGCTATAACAGACAACAAACTGAATAATTTATAAACAGTAGAAGTTTATGTGGCTTATGGTTCTGGAGGCTGGGAAGTCTAAGAGTATGGTGCTGGCATCAATGAAGACCTTTGTGCTGCATCACGTTATGATAGAAGATGGAAGAGAAAGAAAATATATACAAGAGTGTAGAGAATATAGGCTAAAGGTATCCTCTTATCAGGAACTTCCCCACTCTTTAATAACGAATGCACTCCTGAGATAATGAGCAAAGGGTTAATGAATACTCTGTATTAGTCTTACAATTTTTATGTTTAAATTTATTGAAAAATAAAAGTAAAAATAGAAAAGTAATTTTATTATAATTTTCTATTTTACAAGTATTTTATAAGATTTGATGTTTGGTTTGGTTTTGTGTTTTGTTTTGCTTTGCTTTTTTATAGGACTTCTTTCAGAAGTAAAACATTTTTATGTTTCACCCTATATTTATATTTTAATGTATGGTATAAATTTTTTCACAAAATAGGGTATAGAAAACTATTCTAAAAGTGTCTGAGGAAATTTCTTTTACTTTGGGCTTGATTATAAAGTTTTGCTTTTTTAATGATGTTCTTTTCCATTACTAATTCCATAATCTTCCTTTCAAGTTTGTCATAGTCAAACCAGATTAATTATGCATTTGTATTACTCATCCAATTTTGAGCTAATTAGATTGTAAATAACTTGATCTCTTTCATATTTTAATCTCTATTTTTAAAACCTATGCATAGTTAATTAATGTAGAAACACAGATAAACTAAAATTACGACGTTGTACAGCTTTTTCAGATGCATAAGATACTGTTTCATGTCTTTTCAAATTATCACAAGTTGAAGGATGATAATGTTAAAATAGGTGCACTTATTACACTTATTTCACCTTCTAACACAATGTTAATGCTTTTATGATGAACGGTATTTATGCAAATACCAAATGTTTCAAGCTGATATGTTTGAAAATATAATCATGAGTAGCCTCCAGTAACAAAAAATTATCTGCATATGCACAAATTAATCCACCTGTGTTTCAGTTGGCTCCAATCTTACAATACTCTAGCATAGGCTTGGATGTATTCACATAATAGTCAATTTTTGAACTAATGGAGGAGGAAGTGTGCTTCTAAGCAGCAGAAGGTGAAGATTTCTACCATGTTGGTAAATTATCCTCACATCTTTTAGCTTAAGGAAAAAGGAAACAAAAAGAAAACACATGCACACACACACACTCTCTCTCTCTTTCACACACACACACACCAAATCCTGGTCACCATAGCAGATGTTTTGTAAATTTCAAAGGTTACGGTAGGGGATGTCTGTCTATTACTCTTACAGGATTTGAGCCACGGCATGTAAGGGAATGCCAATCTCTATTTAATGCTATGTATTCTGCAAAAATATAAAAAAGTATGCACAAAGTAAAATCATTTAATATCCTGTTTTTCCTCTTCAAAATACCTTACCCTTTTCATATATTATTCTTGCAATCTATCACCTATTGAAAATTCAATCTCAATTCTGCAGCTTCATTGCTCCTCACCTAAACGTTAGAATAATTTTCATTTTGCCCTCAGAGATTGTACTCCCTGAGCAGTATTTCTTTTAATATTTCATGCTTTAACTGAAGCACACCCTTTCCTTGAGCATTGTTTTACCTTTAGTCCTGTAGTCACTATCCACTGATGATTATTCTCAGCCAAATTTAAGCTGTCTTTTTCTCCATCAAATCAACACTAGCTTTTACACTCAAAACCTTCTGGAGGTTGATTTGGAAGCATGTTTTTGGGTTTCTCAATTATCCTCTGCATTGCTCCCCCATTTCTTTTTTCCTTTTTGTGGTTTTTTTTTTTACATATAAGATTTCACTCTGTCACCTAGGATGGAGTGCAGTGGTGCTATCACAACTCACTGCAACCTTGACCTCCTGGGCTCAGGTGATCTTCCCAACTCCTCAAGCTCCCGAGTAGCTGAGACTATAAGCACGTACCACCACACACAGATAATTTTTCTATTTTTAGTAGGGATGAAGTTTCATCATGTTTCCAGGGCTGATGTCAAATTCTTGGACTCAAGCAATCTGCCTGCCTTTGTCTCCAAAAGTCCCATTACAGGCGTGAGCCACCCCTCCCAGCCACTCTGTTTTTAAAAGAGTTTCTTGAATTTTGCCACTTAAGCTCTATTTACCTTATTCTATTATATCTGGCCCAAGCCTCTTGATCTCTTTTTCTCGATTACCACCTCTATCTTTCTCAACATTGCCTCTCAATATGTAGTGCTGTATTTTTCCTTTTCAATTTCACCTCTTCCATGTTAACAGTTTCCATTACCATCTATATATCATTTATGTACCAGTGGTTTTCAAATTTGTTTTTAAAATTCTTCATTGGCTTTCAGACTTATATTCCAAATGTCTACTAAAACCTAGAGGAGCTAAAAGTTGTTCTGACACATGATGAAATCTTAAATATGTGTTAAATAAAGTCCAAATTAACCTGAAACTGAACATATTGGGATCTCACCTGCCTACCTTCACAACCACAAAAAATTATGCCTCCTCTGGTGGTTTGTGTCTCAGTAACTGACACCAGCCCACCATCCATCTTCATAAGCATGATAGATAGTGAGAAATCACATTTATCTTCACATATCATATGCCATTTTCCACCAAGTCTTATCTTCCAAATGTCACTAAAATCAATTTTATATTTTTTGAACTCACCACGAGTTCAAATATTCCTCACACCCTCCACCATCTTTCCCTATTGACCTAGGTTATAACTTAGACCTAGGTCTACTTTCAAATTTTGTATACCACAGATTCAAAGAAAATTATAGTTTATAATTTTTTTCAAAAATTATAAATGCTTCTTTTTTATATACTTTATTTTGCTTAGGAGACTTTTCTATTGTTTTCCCACACTCTCAATTATTTTTATACTTAACTACTTCTCATTCTTTAAATACCTGCTCAATATTATTTACTTAACAGCTGTTTCTTACCAAGCAAGACAAAATGAATACTTAGCCTTCATGAGATTACAGCTTTGTGAACTTTTGTTCATCTAACATTTATCTTTATGTACTTGCTATACCATAATATTCACAAAAGAATGATATCTATTCTGACTATTTTATTCACAGTGACTAGCACAGTTCCTGGCACATAATAGGAAATTAACTACTGTTTGTAGCATCAATGAATAAATGAGGAGCCATAAATGCTTTGCTATGGGAAGATATAAATATTATATGTAGCTTATATTATCTAATAAAATGGAACAGAGGATTCAGCTAGATATAACATTAACAGAATTCTAGCTTTGAATACTAGCAAAATGCACTATGTGGGTTTTTTTTTTTGTAGTTTTGTTTTATTTTGTTTTTTGAGACAGAGTCTCACTCTATTGTCCAAGCTGGTGTGAACTTGCCTCCCAGGTTCCAGAGATTCTCTTGCCTCAGCCTCCAGAGTAGCTGGGATTGCAGATGCCTGCCATGAGGCCCAGCTAATTTTTGTATTTTTAGTAGAGACAGGGTTTCACCATGTTGGCCAGGCTGGACTTGAACTCCTGACCTCCAGTGATCCACTTGCTTTGGCCTTCCAAAGTGCTGGGATTATGGGCATGAGCCACCATGCCTGCCCTTGTAATTCTCATTTTATTTTATTTTTTTAATTGCATTTTAGGTTTTGGGGTACATGTGAAGAACATGCAAGACTGTTGCATAGGTACACACACGGCAGTGTGATTTGCTGCCTTCCTCCCCATCATCTATATCTGGCATTTCTCCCCATGCTCTCTCTCCCCAATTCCCCACACGGCATAATTCTATTAGGAGAATAAGGGACATTAGATGCAGAGTTTTTTATTGTGTTTTACAAAACAATTAGACATGTTCTTTATATTGGAAACTTGCAGATATTGAAAATATAAGATTAATTCAACTCAGTGAAGATATTTCTACAGAGAATTAGGATGATTTTGGTTGTTGTACTTACAGAACTTAATATAGTAACAGAAATTAGAACACAAGTTCAGAATGCTAAAATGTCAGTCATCTGAAGTAGAACAAATTAAATCTCCTAGGATTAGGAAAGGGATTTGTTTCAGGATCTGGGATGTGGCTGAGTCTGTAAGAAGTGTTAATATTTTAGGTATGCGTATTTAAAAATATTAAGAATAAATAGCCAGGTAAATAATTATAGGTTGTTTCAATGTCTTATGTGAGGTTTATAAAAGTCTTAATTGTAAATAATTCATAGTTAAATCCTTCGGTGCGTTTCTGAAATATAAATATTTGGCCTGTTTGTTTAGAGTGATCCACATGGTTTACATACCAGATGTTCAGGTGACAGAGTAGATAATTCTGTTCTAAAATTTAGAAGCTCACATCAATTTCTTCTCAGTGTGAATGATAGCCTCAAGATGGTAGGCCAGAGAGGTCCCTATGACCTAACATTCATTAAAATGTTTATAAAGGCTTAGAAGGGTGCTTGTTATAAAGCAGCTGATTTATAATGGTACATTGATGATGATGATAATAATTATTAATATACTTTCAGCCAAAATAATCCACGTAGAAAATGTACATTCATTTATTTATTGCATCCTAATTAAAAGCATTGGCTTTACTTTTAATTGTATGCATCTGAACATATTTGTATGTAATTTGAACAGATTTGTTTTAAAATTTACTGAAAAAAGTTCATGGAATAATTACATACTATTTTAAAATTTACTTTTGGTGATTATATGTGTCATTAAAGGTTAATGATGATTATTCAAGATACAAATAAGTCAAGAGTATAGCGTAAGTCAAGAAGTTTTACACTTACTTACACATAAAAAGCTAAGCTTCTGAAAAAAAAATCTATTACTTCAAGGTATAATTATATTCATGAACTTAATTTCAAAATATATTTTAGACTTTTACTATATTCAACATGTAGTAAGAATAATTGAAGAGTGGAAAAATTAATCAAATTGTATCTTTACCCTCAAGAAAATTCAACATCAATCAGAGCAGTCAGGCTCCTGTAAACCTATGAAACTGGTAATTAATCATGATGTTCCTACAAGTGAGTACACAGAAAGATGTATTAGTCTGTTTCTGCTACTATAAAAATACCATAGACTGGCTAATGTATAAAGAGCATAAATTTATTTCTCTGAGTTCTGAAGGCTGAGAAGTCCAAGATCAAGGCTCTGCCAGTTTCAGTATGTAGTGAAGACCCATTTCTCATAGATGGCAATGTGTAGGTGCCCTCATATGGCAGAAAAGACAGAGAGGGCAGAAGTGAATGAATGCTGTATTCTCATATGACAGAAGTGCAGCAGAACAAAAAACGGCCTAAGTTAGTACCTACCAGCACTAATCCATTCATGAGGATGAACCCTCATAATTTTTTCATTTACAAAAAGGCCATACCTCATGATACCACCACCATGAGGATTACGTTTCCATATAAATTTTGGAAGGGATATATACACATTCAAACCATTGTGGAAGCCTACTAACTTTTTTCTTGATTTAGATAAGCAGAAAAGTTTTAGGTCAAGTGAATAAAAATGTAACCTGGATTATAAAAATGGAGTCACAGCCCCTCAATTAGTTCCCAGGTTTGAGCCAGTTTATAGACTAAGACACCCTTTAGTAAAGAGGAGGCCGGATACTTCTGAGAAAAGACTCAAGTATGCTACCAAAAATGTATGCTATTATCCTTTGCCAGGATAATGGTACATTGGGGAAAAACATAATAATCATGCTTTAACTGATACTAATTTTAAGAATCTCAGGAGGCTGAGGCAGGAGAATTGCTTGAACTCGGGAAGTGGAGCCTACAGTGAGCCGAGATCGTGCCACTGCACTCCAGCCTGGCGTCTGGCAACAGAGCAAGACTGTCTCAAAAAAAAAAAAAAAGAAAGAAAAATGAAAAGAATCTCTATATGTCATTGTGGCCTACCAGTCAGAGTAGGGGCTCATGTAGGTCAGGTGGTCCATGGAGTTTTAGCTCAGGTTTACCTTCCAGTGGACCTAGTAGGCCCCCAAATCTACCCTGTGATTAGTTCTCCAACTCCTGAAAGCACAAATGAGTAGATATTTTCAGCAAATAGAAGAATCTCCATATTGGTTCCCTGACCTGTGAAAAGAGGATTATTATGTTGGGAAAGGCCTTATGGAAGGTACTCAACCTACCTCTGCCTAGAAAAATAGTAAATCAAAAGCAATGTCATGTTCCTGGAGGGATTGCAGAGATTAGTGCCACTAACGTGGTGATTCCCACCACATCCTCATTTAACTCTACTCTTTGACCTGTGTGCAAGACAGAATTTTGTAGCATCACAGTGGATTATTGTAAACTTAACACTGACTCCAACAGCAGCTCTCTCCAGATGTGGTTTCATTGCTTCAACAAACTAATATATCCTCAGGTACCTGGTATACAGCTTTTGATCTGGCAAATTTTTTTCCTCTCAACACCTGTTAGTGAAAATTTCCAGAAACAGTTTGCTGTCAGCTGGCAAGGCCAGCAATACACTTTTGTTTTCCTACCTCAAGGGTATATCAACTCTCCAGCTCTATGCTGTGATTTAATTCAGCAGACATCTTGAACAGCTTTCTCTTCCACAAGATGTCACAGGAGTCCATTAACATTGATGTAATTATGCTGATTGGACCTAGTGAGCAAGAAGTAGTCACCACTTTAGAATGATAGGTAACATATTTGCATATCAGAAAGTGAATAATAAATTCAGGGAAAATTCAGGTGCCTTCTATCTCAGTGAAATTTTTAGAAGTCTAGTGGGGTGAGGCATGTTAAACATAACTTTTTTTTTTTGAGATGGAATTTCTTACCCAGGCTGGAGTGCAATAGCGCAACCTCGGCTCACTGCAATACCCGCCTCCTGGGTTCAAGCATTTCTCCTGCCTCAGCCTCCCGAGTAGCTGTGATTATAGGCCTGTGCCACCACATCTGGTTATTTTTTTTTTGTATTTTTAGTAGAGATGGGGTTTCTTTATGTTGATCAGACTGGTCTTGAACTCCTGACCTTAGGTGATCTGCCTGCCTTGGCCTCCAAAAGGGCTGGGATTACAGGCATGAGCCACTGTGCCTGGCTGTTGAATGTATCTTCTAAAGTGAAGGACAAGTTATCTAACCCTTCCCAATAACCAAGAGAAACGTGCAATGCCTATTGAGCATTTTGGATTTGGGAGGTAGCACACATTTCAATGTGTTAATCTAACTCATTTACTGAGTGACTTAAAAAGCTACTTGTTTTGAATGGGGCCCAGAACAAGGAAGGGCTCTGCAATGGTTCCAAGTTGCTAAGTGAGCTGCTCTGTCACTTGGTTCATATAATCTAGTAAATCCAATGATGGTTAAGGTGTCAGTGGCAAATAGAAATGCTGTTTATGCTGGGTGTGGTGGCTCACCCCTATAATCCCAGCACCTTGGGAGGCTGAGGCAAATGGATTGCTTGAGCCCAGAGTTTGAGGCCAGACTGGGCAACATGGTGAAACCCTGTCTCTACAATAACACACAAAAAAGTTAAGGGGCATGGTGGCGTGAGCCTGTAGTCTCAGCTACTCAGGAAGCTGAGGTTAGAGGATCACTTGAGCCCAGAAGGCAGAGGTCACAGTGAGCCTAAATTATGCCACTGAACTCCAGCCTGGGTGACAGAGTGAGCTCCTGTCTCAAAAGAATAAAAAGTACAAATGTAAAAAGAAATGCTGTTTACAGTGGCCTTTGTTGGGCCCCCAAATGTGAATTGCAGCACAGATCTTTGGGATTTTTGGAGCAAGGCCCTGCCATCCTCCACAGGTAATCACTCTCCTTTTGGAAAACAGATCTTGGTCTACTACCAGGCCTTAGCAGAGACTGAACCTTAAACCATGAGCTGCAAAGTTAGCATGTATTATTAGCCACCTACCATGGACTTGGTATTATCTGACTCACTAAGCCATGAAGTTGAACAGGCGTAGCACACTCCATCATGAAATGGAATTGGTATATACATGATCAGGATGGAGCAGACCCTGAAGGGACAAATAAATTACATAAAGAAGTAGTCCAAATGCCTATGGTCCACCTTTTCTCTTTCAGCCTGCACCTGTGTTCTCCTGGGGCAGTCTCTATGGTGAGTTGACAGAGGGAGGGAAGACATGGACCTGGATTACAGATGGTCGTGCATATGCGCAGTCACCACCAAGTGAACTACTGCTGCATGACAGCCCCTCTCTGGTACATCCCTAGAGGACAACAGAAAAGGCAAATCCTCCCATTGGACAGAACACCTAATTTTTCACTTAACTTAGAAGGAACAAATGGCCAGATGTGTGATTATGTATCAATTCATGGGCTGTAGACAAAGGGTTTGGCTGGGTGGTTAGGGACAAGACAGAAGAAACATGACTGGAAATTACTGACAAAAAATTTTAAGGCAATGAAGTGTTACTCCATGGTAGAGGTAAGAATAGCTTTTCCAGAATATAGGAGATTCTTTAAAGTGTCTCATAGTATTCTCACAACCTGTGATTAAGGTGAATAACAATAACCCAATCAAAGAAGGAATACTTCTGACCGAGAGCCTTCAGTTATAAAGGTCTGTGTTAGTCCACCAGCTAAATAACCACAACCAGCTGAGACACTTTCTGAAGATGAAACGGAAACAGGATGGGTAGTGGAAGAAGGTCCCTATTAACATTAGCTGCAACTACACAACCAGTTACAGAAATAACAGCTGTAATTGTCATGGGTATCCCTCCTCATTTTGTTATGAGTTTCTATGTTTAAAGTATAATATATATACTATATATACTTATAAATTATATATGCTTATAAATTATATACATGTATGGATATCTTAGTTTCCTTTCCTCTCATATTCTCTTACCTAACCATGTAAAGTAAGTTGTGATGACTTTATCATTAGCACTTGTTATTAATCTCATATTATAAGCTATAAGTAATAAAAAATTTAAACGTCACTCAAGAGTTTATCTCCAATTCTGGGAAGTAGTTAGTGCATTCTCATTTTTAGGCAAGATAGTCCTATCATGCTATGTGGAATTGTGATCTTGTCATTGCCTTTATTTGAAATTTGAATGTGGTTTAAGAGGATGCTTATGCGTGCCAAGTTGACAAGGCACAGCCCTGTGATGTTTAATTTTATATGCCAACTTGGGTGGGCTAATATTATCATGTATCACAGGGTGCTGATATTAATCACAACTTTTGGGATGTGTCTGTGAGGGTGTTTCTGGATGATATTAGCATTTGAGTGGGTGACTCAGTAAAGCAAATTGCCTTTCCCAATACGGTTGGGCATCATCTAATTGAACATGAATAAGCAAGTAAGATGGAGAGAAAATAAATCTGTGTCTTTTTTTATGCCTCACAACGGAAGCTGATTGTCCCACCTCCTCTTCTCCTGCCCTTGGACTGGTTGTTACAACATCGGCTCCCCTGGTTCTTAGGTCTTTGAACTCACTGAATAATACCATTCGCTTTCAGGGCTTCCTGGTTACAGATACCAGATTTTGGGAATTCCCAGCCTCCATAATCATCACATAATCCAATTCACCATAGTAAATCTCCTTTTATATATGTATATGTCTGACTACACATATGTGATGCTTAGTCATGTGTCACCTAAACATGGGTATATGGTCTGAGTAATTTATTGCTAGGTGACTTTGTCATCGAGTGAACTTCATAGTGTACTGCTTACACAGATCTTGGTGGTATAGCCTAATACACACCTAGGCTATATGGTATAGCCTCCTAAGCTATAAACCTGTAGCAACTTACTCTACTGGATATGGTAGGCAATTGTAACACAATGATAAGTATCTGTGTGAGTAAACATACTGAAACATGAAGATACAGCAAAAATAGAGTATTATAAGCTTATGAGATCACTCTCATATATGCCGTTCATTGGTAACCAAAGTGCCATTATGTGTTGCATAATTGTGTGTATAAATATGTATATACACACATGTATACTACAGGTTCGGTTTGTTTGAAGAAACTTCACTAGTATACAAAGAGTCCTAATAATAATAAAAACAAAGAGAAGAGAAGCACATACATGAACAAAGATTTATGCCCATCTATTCCTTTTCCAAACAGCACCTATCCTATTTTGTACGCACTGTTGTCTATAAATGTGTGTCATTTATCTGGACTGACTTTTACAAGTATTTTATGAGTGTGAGGAAGTCACTGAACACTCCCAAGTGCAAGTAAGTAAAATAATGCTTTTTTCTGATTACTTGCCTGAGAAGCTGGAAGGGCCACATGAAATAATATTTGAGGGCTTTTAGGATTATAATGTGATTGATTTCTAAGCTCTGTTCTGGTTGAAATCCCCTCTGTCAAGCCCCGTATTACTCTTAGCAATTATAATTTGATACTTCAAGAAAACAAACGAATTATTAGACACATATATTTTTAAAAAATAAAAATGACATATGAAGCTGGTGAAATATTTTATTGACATCTCCAGTCCTGTTACTTTTCCCTCCAATATGACAGTTATTAACAGATTCTATGGAAAGCTTCTTTATGCCTTGTTATTTTAAACAGACGCCTCACACCCACAAACATACATACATGCACACACAAAAAAAATTGAAGAATGATTAAGAACATAGATTCCAGAACCAGACCATTTGGGTTCAAATATTGATTCTGCCACCTAATGTGTGCTGACTTAGGCTCAATTATTTATCTTGTATGTTTCAGTATTTTTTTCCATAAAATAGGGAAGGTAAAATTGTCTAAAATACAGAATTATGAGAAGTCAATGAGTTAATGTATGTAAAGTATTGGAAAAGTGATTATACAGTAAATGTTAGCTAATAATTATACAAAATGTGTAATTTTTACATGTAAAAATTATATAAATTATCATATTGTATGTATATTGATGTCTATCTCTCAGTAAGCATGTTGTTACTGAAAATTTATTCCTGTCTATATAAAGTGCTAATTATTTCCATTTAACTACAATACAATATTCTATCTGGTGACTTTAATACTAAAAAATGTGTGAATGGTTTTCAGTGTAGTTTACCAAAAATTCTTATAATATTCTTTGTATTGGAATAAGAAATATTTCTAGCATAAATGAACTGGAATTATTGACTCATAAGTTAAAAATGAAATATCTTTTTCTAAGTAAAAACAACTTGTTTATAAAATTAACTATATTATCTTTTTTCTAAATGTTGGGAAGAATATTTTTAATTGCATATTTATTATTACTTGGTATTATACCTTAGAGTTATCTAAGCTGATTATTAAAATATGTCTTGTTTTTGATCTACTTTTCAAAACTACTAGTGAGGTTGGGTAAATTTTCATAAGTTTCTGAATTGCCTGTCCAAATTAGCTACCAAAATTTAATGAGTTGTCTATTATTTGTATTGATTACAATATTTTTTGTGTTATATATATTAATATTTAATGGGATTTTTTATGAGAATCTTCTCTAGCATTTAAAATTAATTTGGTAGTATTAAAATTATACAAAGAAATAAAAAATTTGTTCAATAAATACCCAGATTTACCACGTCTATCATATAATATAGAACATTCTGGCTGGGCACAGTGGCTCACACCTGTAATTCCAGTACTTTGGGAGACCCAGGTGAGAAGATCTCTTGAGCCCAGGAATTCAAGACCAGCCTGGGCAACATGGCAAAACTCCATCTCTACAAAAAATAAAAAAATTAGCCGAGCGTGGCTATGCATGCCTGTAGTCCCAGCTACGTGTGGGGATGAGGTAAGAGGATTGCTTGAGGCTTGGGAGGTGAGGTAGCAGTGAGCTGAGATCCCGCTGCTGCACTCCAACCTTGGAGACAGAGAGAGACTATTACACCCTTCTCCCACAAAAAAAGACGTGCACATTCAGAGGGTTCAGGACTGCTCCATCCAGACTAAACTGTAAGAGTGATATCAGGATATCAGCAAGTATTTGTCAATCATTTCCTTCAGAGCTACCAAGAGAAAATTATACAAGTCAGTGTTTCTCAAATTTTAATAATACACAGAATCTTTGGAGGACTAAAAAAAAAAATTGTTCCCTGAAATTCCCTTGAGCCCAGGACTTCGAGGCTGCAGTGAGCTGCAATCATGCTACTGCACTCCAGTCTGGATGACAGATCAAGACCCTATCTCTAAAATAAATAAAAATAAAAAATGAAAATAATTGAATATCTAGGCCTGGCTATATGACTCACTCCTATAATCACCGCACTTTGGGAGGCCAAAGTGGGCGGATTGCCTGAGGTCTGGAGTTGAAGACCAGCCTGGCCAACGGAACTCCTTCTCTACTAAAAATACAAAAATTAGCCGGGCATGGTGGTGCACGCCTGTAGTCCCGCTACTCGGGAGGCTGAGGCAGGGGGATATCTTGAACTCAGGAAGTGGCGTTTGCTATGGGCGAGATAGCTCCACTGCACTCCAGCCTGGGTAACAAGAGTGAAACTCCATCTCAAAAAGAGTAAGTATATAAAATAGAACATTTCAATACACTTGAAGCCTCTCGTATACTTCTTCCATCAAAGGTAGCAGTATCTTGTATTTTGAATATCTTTTACATTTTAAATTATGTTAATATCTCTAAAATGTTTCATCTCGTTTTTATCTAAAATTACAGAAATCATATAAAATGCATTTATTTTTCTAGATACTATCTTTTTATTCAACTGTACATATTTAAGATTTATCAGTATTAATATTTATAACTTCATATAGCTATGCAATGTGGTTATACTGCTATATATGTTATTTGAGCTTATCAAATTTACTGATATATTTGAAATTGTTGCACAATCTATTCATCTCTTTCTAGATATTCTTGTTTTCTCATATTCTTTTTTGTATTATTTCAATTTATTTTTAATGTGCTTACTTCTAATTGTTTTATGTCATATCGATAAAATTTTATTTACCAAAAATTTTATTATGTGTTTTTGAATCTCTATTTTTATTTACTTTCCACTCTAAACCTGAAAAATCCAATTCAAATCATTTTAAATTTAATTATTCCACTATGTGTCTTTATTATTATTATTATTTTGCTTTAAGTTCTGGGATACATGTCCAGAATGTGGAGGCTTGTTGCATAGGTATACATGTCCCATGGTGGTTTGCTGCACCCATCAACTCATTGTCCATCCGCTTTGTATCTTTAATGTTCTTACTGTTTATGATATTAGTTCTTACAATATCATATTTATAAATGTATTTTGGCAACTAGTTGCTAATACCTATATTAGGATTTATATACTAAATTCATGAAAAAAATTAATGTCTAAATATTTGTTTTATACTTTCCATGACAACTTTTGGAATTTAAATTAGAATTAGCCTATATAAAATTTCTTTCTTTCCTTTTCTGGAGAAGAGTTTGTTGAAGTTTAGTGTAGTTTCCTTTTTTAGTATTTGGTGGGAAATAATCACTGTTGATGCAATCTGTGTCTGAAAATTTCTCTGTAATAAGAATTGGGAATTTCTTAAGAGAGATAAAAATTTATATTTTATTTTTCTGTTTGTGAATTTCAAAATGTTACTTATATTGTTATTCAAATTCAATGTTATTTAACGTTGCAACCTTTTTAGACTTGATAATCAATTTTATATTTACTGTCAATATTCTATTTGGCTATTTCCTCTATTTTCCTCTTTTACTTCTTTTATGCCTTCTTTGTGACTAACCTATTTTTTTAATTACATTTTTCTTTTTTAGTCACTTGTTAGTTACAATTCACACTATTCTTCTGATGGAGCATCCTTGATTTATCATGGCCTAATATCAATGATTACTTTTATCAATTTTCTGATATTTCTAAAATATCAGAACATCGGAACATATAAATTCTATTTATTTTCCTCGCTGGCATTTAAATTTTACTTATTTGAGTTCTACATATATTTTAAACTCTGTAAAACATTAGATTATTTTGTATAGTCAAACAATTCTAACATTTTTCCAAATGCTTACCACTCCCAATATTCTTCATTTTCTCTTCTATTTTTGTGTTGTAGATCTTACTTACGTTACTTCTGCCTGGTTTCCCTATAGGATTTTCTCCTTACTAATAACAAATTCCCTTGGTATTGTTTATTTGAAATCTTTGCATTCTAGCTCAAATTTGTAAAGTATGCAATTCTACATTAGCAATTATTTCCTTTTTACATATCGCAAATGCCATTCTATTATGTCCTGAATTTCATCATTTCTTTTGAAAAGTCAGCTGTCATGTTCATGGCTTTTACTTTTTAGGCTTTTGTTTACCAGTTTCACCATATCTGGCTGTTTTGAAGATTTTCCTCCATTTTGTCATTGCTTGTCTGCAGGTTTGCTACAATGTTCCCATGTGAGCTCTTCCTGTGTTTATCCTACAGGCTTTTATGAAGCATCCTGATCATGTAGATTGGTACCTTCTATTAGTTACAGATAATTCTCACACTTTATCTTTTTATATATTGCCTTTGTCATTCTTCCTCTACATTTCCTTCCTCTCTTTGTTTCTTACCCTATATATTTTAGTCCCTCTGAGCATGTATAGCATGTCTCTTTATTCTTTTTATTTTTCAATTGATTTAACTCTGTGATACCTAGATATTTTACATTGAAATATTTATGTTATAGCCAGTGTCTAATTTCCTAATAAGCCTTCCTTTATGTTATTCATTTCATTAGCTGTAATTTTGAATTTTATAATTTTAAGAGCTTTTAAGTTTTTAATGTTGAAATTTTCCATCCCTTCTGGTTTTTAATGTTTCTTCAATTTTCTTTAATATATTAATTACAGTTATTTTAGTGTCTTGACCTGCCTGGTCTTCTAACTTGATCATCTTTAGCTATGTCATAGTTCTCTTTTCATTTTTTGTTTAGCAGGTCATATTTCCTTGTCTCTTTGGCATTTACAGTGCATATGAGCACATGTGCACACGTGTGTGTGTGTTTATTGTAAAATAGTTCTTTTTTAATTGATATTTTCCAATGCCAAATGTATTAATCTTTCTGTCATTTCTTTCTTATTTAAGAAAGTCTTTGAAAGTTTTTCTGTTTTTTGAGATGGAGTCTTGCTCATTCATCCAGGCTGGAGTGCAGTGGGCACAGTCTCAGATCACTGCAGACTCTGCCTCCCAGGTTCAAGGCATTTTCCTGTCTCAGTCTCCCGAATAGCTGGGACTGCAGGCAACTGCCACCACATTGGCTAATTTTTGTATTTTTAGTAGAGACAGGGTTTTACCCTGTTGGCCAGGCTGCTCTCTAACTCTTGACCTCAGGTGATTCACCTACCTCGGCCTCCTAAAGTGCTGAGATACAGATGTGAGCCAAAGTGCTCAGCCAAGAAAGTATTTTTTAGTACAGTAACATAGAATACTCCCCTTTCTGTTCCCTGGTAGTTATATGTTTTTACAATTAAGCCATTGAACCACGTAGATGTCTGTTTTGTGTAGCGTATAATTCTGTGATTTCATATTAATGCTTTTATTACATCTGAAGTGCAAATTGTCCTAATAGTATTTATTGGCCAATTAAATCTTCTTTCATTTTTTAGTGCAATTTTATATTATATAGAGATATGTGGTTTATTCCCTTAGCTCTCTATACTGTACATTTTGTTAGGGCTATTTAAATTTATTCATAAATTTGGATTTCTTTATGAACTATTAAATTATTTTAGAATTCTGTTTCTCAGAAGATGTTCTCTTTTATGTACTTCTCAATACAGAGATTATGTAATTACATCTGCAGTATCTTGCCAGGTACTGAGCTTGAATCTGGTCCAAATTGGGAATTCTGACTCTGAACCCTTGGACTATATATTTAGCACAATTTTAATCCCTGAACACAAATGTGATATAAACTGTGATGTGATTGATTAGGTCTTTGATTGAAATAAGGAGAGAGCTAAACTCACAAAGCTGTTTAGAATTATGAGAATGCTTTTCCAAAAAAGTAGGATTGTTCTCACAATTATCTTCAAAATATGGCCACTTGATCTCAAAATAGATTGATAGACCATATCTGGTCCTTGGTCGCAATGCCAGTACCACTATATATTTCCTTTGTTGTCATTAACAGTGAATTTGCATTATTGTGAGTATTGTTCCATGTCAGTGTAATGATGTATATTAATAAGTATACTTTCATACAGAAACCCAAAATGGCTACTCATGTACTCGATCTTCCTGTTGACCAAGATTTTTCCAAATGCGTTTTCACTACAACCGTGAAATAGAACCAAGCTTCCTATATTTATCTTGTGATTTAATTTCTTATCAAAAATAAGCAGAAAAGAAGAAAACTTCAATATTGGAAAAAAACATAAATTATTATTTAAATGTAGTATCAGTAATGTCTCCTAATTGGAAAGTAAACAGAGGTACCAAGATTAAATAATTTTTCAATAATGTCAGAAACTGCTGAGTGCAGTGGCTTATGCCTGTATTCCCAGTGCTTTGGGGAGTCAAGACAGGTGGATCAATTGAGGTCAAAGTTTGAGATGACCTGACCCATATGGTGAAACCCTGTCTTTACCAAAAATACAAAAATTAGCCAGGCATGGTGGCACATGCCTATAATTCCAGCTACTCTGGAGGATGAGACTGGAGAATCTCTTAAACCCAGGAGGTGGAGGTTGCAGTGAGCCAAGTCACATCACTGCACTCTAGCCTGGGCAACAGAGCAAGATTCCATTACAAAAAGGAAAAGAAAAAAAGAAAAGAAAACAGCTATATTTACTCTGTGCTATATATTTATTTCTATAATAGATATGATTATTCATATTCAGAAGCATTTCAATTTCTTCCAAAAGATAATTTTAATTTCCTTGTATATAGGTAGAGTATATGCTACTTTTTTGAACTGAAAAAAACAAAATATCTGTAAGGAATGTATTAATCTGCACAAAAAACAACATATATGCTGACTGTTTTAGTTTCTTAGGCACAAAGTGTGTGGACATATATTTTAAATGGAGAAAGTCTTGGAAGTAAGGTAAATGTAACTATTTGTAATTCATTTAGTAGTTCGCATTTTATCCTGAATCTTGATATATGAGATATATTGGCTTACCCTTGTTTCAATGCTGACAATCCTTAAGCTTTTTAATGTTGCATGTACAAATTGAGGATATAACTGGCAGGCAGCCAAGAATATGCAACTATAGCACTGTGTCTATTTAAATAGCATCATGAATAGTCATTTAAAATTATCCTATTTATGTAATCTTTCTCAAAAAAGAACATAAAATGTATGATTACTTCTACCAGAGATGGACCAATATTTTAGTATGATTATAAGTAAACTCAAGAATGTAAAAACAAATCATGAAAATTTGTCAAAAATTAAAATGAAAACAAACATTTTTTTCCAGAAAAATTTTCAACTCTATTTGCAATAAAGAATATCTTTGACCAAAATAAGAAAATAAAGAGAAATAATAGTAGTTTACACTGGTGTTCAGTATAATACAGATTGGTGGGGCTACTAGGTTTTTTTTTCATATGTATATATTTTACAATCATTTGAAGAAGTTCCACTTCAAAACTATCACTGGTGCTTTTGTAAATTCCCTCTATAGTATTTTGCCCAATGTTTTCCCCTTCTGACAGAAAATCATCTCCTTTGTCAAATGGAATCAAATGGCTGAAGGACAGTGTTAAACAAAATTTGGAAACCTAATCAAGGCCTGAGGGCTGACAGTCCTGGAACAGAGATAAATGCAGTAAGTGTAAGTGAATATCATGGAGGGAGAAATTAGGAACTACATGTGTAATATTTGCTGACCCTGGTTTAGGCCATTACATCACACACTATGAGGCATTTTATCTACTGTATCGGTCAAGTAAACTTCAATCAATGCATATTTCCAAACTTGACATCTATGTTTATTCCTGAGCTATTTGGGGGAATATTTTAAAGTAAAATATGAAATATGAGAAAACACAAGTGACCAATCATCCTAAAAACTATAGGTATCCATTCATTCTTTTCAAAAATTAAAATATGTAAATGTGTTCTTTTTTAACATTGGTATAATTTTAAACTTGTAAAAAACGTTTGCAAAAATACTGCGTGTGTTTGTGTGTGTGTGTTGAGTAGAATAAATAATAGTAATGTATCAATGCTAAGTTTCTGATTTTGCTGGTTGAATTGTAGTCAGATAAATATATGTACTTGTTAAGAAATACAAACTAGAAGATTTAGGGAAAAATGGCATCAGGTGTTTAACTGACTCTCAACAATAATATATATAATTTATATATAAATATATGCCATATAGGTATATATTTTAACACTACCAGGGTTATTAGGCATGTTAAGTGACTTACCTGACATGTATTTTTTTAAAATACTTTAAGATTTGTATTAACATCATATGTATATATTATATTTAAATATGTATAAATATAAATTATCAACTCATTTTCATGTTTATTAGCTGAATACTCTATCTTTATACTGCAATTTTTATCATTTGACATTGTTTCCAATATTTGGCGTTCATCAAAAAACTGTAAACATTTTTTCTGTTATTTTTTGGGGGGAATAGATTCTTAAAGTTAATGTAACTAAAACATAGTGTGACAATTGACCATATTAGAATTCTTTGAAACAAATATCTAGCTGTTCTCTGTTTCTAATTTCCTCTTGATCTTTATATTTTTCAGACAATTATTGCCAGAGTTTTTCATCATTCAACAAATGTAATGAAACACCATATTGAACATCTACTATGTATTAGAGTGGCGTGCATTATTCTAAGCACAACGTTACCAGTATAAATAAGAAATGTTCTTTATATTGAATCAACTTGAAGTTTTCAAATGTTGAATTAAAAGCTGTTGCCAGCATAAAAGTCTCAAATATATCAACATTGCTTGAGGAAACAATACAAAACATTTTTGAATATCATCTGAGGCCTTTGTTACTTTCAACTTTAGATTTTATCACAATCTTTCTTTAAGCAAGTCTTACGTATTTTGATAAATATAATTATGATTACTAGAACTAAGCACACTCATTTTTGCCTTTTTATCTTTTATTAACCCTGCATAAAACTTACCATTAAACTTCCTTGTATACTTAAATTGTCATCTTCCTTTAAAATCTAGTTCATGTAAAGCAAAAGAAATGTTCTAGTTTATTGCAATATTATCCTAATAGGCCCAATATGGAATCTACTCAGTATCCATCAACAAAAATCACTGTGATTAAATAAATTGTAGTATATCCATAAAGTAGAATAAAATGCCACAATAACAGCAACCTAGACAGGTCAACACCCAGAAAATGAGAACACAGAGTAGAAAACCAAGTTATTCACGATGTATTATGGAAAAAACAAATGGAGAGAAACTAACCTGTTTGAAAAGTCAGGAAAAGCCAAATCTTAAAGAAGTAATCAAGAAAATCAAAATAAAGAACAAAAGTTTGAATATCACACAGTTTAAAAAACCAGTGAGCTTAGTCAAAGCGCATATGCAGGAAACACTTGGTGCACAATAGACAATTACAGCAAATTCAGTTATAGTCCATGGCAGAGTGTCTTATAGATGAGACTGAAGAAACATGCAAAATGCAAAAACACATGGGCTCAGAACTTCATAAATAGAAAAGAGGTGATGGAGGTGAGAAGCCGTGCTGTTCCGAAGCAGAGAGAAGAGCATGGGCCATGCATAGGAGATCTGAATTGGAATGGCCTACTGAGGAATCAAAACAGAGAGATACAGATAAGGCAGAAAAAAAAACTGAGTGAGGAGTAGAAATTGAAGAAAAAAAATGTATGTTAGGTACACTGGCAAATGACTCTGTTGCCATATTAGATAAGGGAGAGATAAAGACGTTATTTCAATTGGGAGAGTGAGTTGAATAGATTTTGCTATAAAGTGTCATGGAATTTGTGTGTGTGCAGGATGTATATATCAGGATATGAATTAGCATTGGAAAATCAGTTTTAGACATTTCTTTAAAAAATTAATTCCTTATCATTACAGTTTCTGTCAATGTCTTCACATCCTATTTCTATAGTAAAAAGTAGTTCAAATTTTCAATGTACCAATTAAATTTCTACATACAAAGAATAAGACTATTTTGTGTATTGCTAGTATGTTCTCTGAATAAAATAATTTCAACCCATTAATCCTTCTGGATTTTCATAACTTCTCATTGAATAACTTCTCCATTATTTCTTTAAGGTTTATTATACAAATTAGGTATTTTAACACCTAGTTATAATATAATATTTGGAGATTAAATAAAGAGCTTTACAAACAGTATTTACATATCTATATAGTTTTATTAACTGATGAATAGCATTAGTTTTATGTAGAGACTAAAAGTTTGTTCATTGATAATGTATTGGTATGAGAAAAATCAATGAATGTACTCAAAGCCTTAATAGGTCAAAACAAAATAGAAAATCATTATTGTAGTAAGTTTGGAATATTATTTCTTTATATTTTGAATGATTTACAGTGACATGTGCCCAGTACAAACCTAAGACTTAACCAGCGTGCTGATGTTGTTAAAAATATATTTTCTGCAGTATTCTCATTTATTCTACTTATCATCCAGATGTAAGATAAGGGAATAAATGTATAAGAAAATGGAGGTCTTCAATTACTCTGCAGAAGGGCTATATTCCCTTGAAAGAAAAAAAATTAAGTTACATCTAGTAATTATTTTAAAATGTTTTAATATTTTATTTTTCTCAAGAAATTTATGGTATAGTTTTATTATAAATGCACACCATGACTTACTAACTTTCCAGAAATGCATTCTTTCATTCAAAGTCACATCCAAATACCAGCTCTTCAGAGTACAAATGGGAAAACTTATTCATCTTGGTCATGCCCCTTGGTGGTATTCCCTAAATGGAATTTAAAATGACGGTTCAAGAAATCTAGTGTAGCTAGAGGAATGAAAATGAATAAATAGCTAAATCATAATGTACAGAATAAAAGGGTTTCACTAGGATTGTGGTCATCTGTGGGAAGAGATAAATTATGTTTAAATATTGCCAACAGTATTTCACAAATACCTGCCTCTAACAATTGCTACAAATGAACCCAAATGGTTTTATGTGCCTGTGTAAATGAACAAAACCTCTCCTGTTTCAATGGGAAAGGAACAAAGGCACTCAATTAGAATGTTCTCAATGCTAGCACCAGCAGCTTAAAGGTGTCCAGTTTGGCCTTATCATAAAAAGCAGTCAGGTTCCCACAGTGCAGTATTTCAAGACAAACGGTCTCACCTACATTTCTGTAAAACAGCACCTTTCTAATCTATACAAATACGTAGGTGAAGGGCTTGATAACTAACAACCCAATTATTCAGTATTGTAGGAACTCTTTAGATATAGCCTTTATATGATTCCATTTCTATAAGATCCCTGTGAGAGGTGAGGTATGTGTTCAGAAGGCATGTGGAAAACTGATAACTGATTTAGGTTCTATATACTGCACTGAATCACAAGTTATTTGTAGAGTATCCTTATTTTAAAAGGTAAACATCTTTTAATATTTTATGACATTGAAATTATTTAATATGTTTTCTTTAAAACAAGATAGACAGATTGATAGAGATAAACACCACAAACACTTGAATTCTTATTTTCTGGTTATAGGCTATCTATAAAACCGTGTGTGTATGTAATCTGCAAATTACAAAAGAGTGAATAAAATTCAGTGATTCATATTTGGAATAGATTTGGAAATTTTTTTTGTTTAGGAAAAGAATATTTCTATCACCCAGACATGGATTCTGGAATCCAACTTGCCCAGTAATGTCTCTCAGTTCTGTTGCTCTCTAAACAATGTATAAAAGTCACATTGAGAGCAAATTTAAAAGTTTTATCTGTCCTGTCCCAAAATACTCTGTCAGTAGTTGTACAGTTGAGTATAGGTATGTGAATTTTTTGTAAGACACCTCGGGTGCTCAGACCACCTGAGAGTTGTAGACTTGGAGAATCACTCTTCTAGATGCTGTCGGCCAGATGCTTACTTAGATAGAGTTTCAGGAAAGAAAATTTTCATGTCATATGTATTCTAATGACATGAAATGTCAGCCTGAATATAAAATCAAATGTCAAAAAGATCAAAATAGTTGTTAAACCATGGCTCTTCTTTTCCTCGTTCATTTACTCTGCCAAGCTGTTTTCTCTAAGACCACAGTCCTCAGATGCAGCTTTCGTTAGATAACAAGGTATGAACTGTTCATCACTCCCAGTATCCATCATAACTTTCTTCTTTAGCAAAGTAACCCAGGATTTTAACCCAGGATTTTGATATAGAATACCCAAAATAAAGACCATATTTCCTTACTTTTTGCAAGTGTTTAAGTCTTGTGACTAAGCATTTTACAAATGGCCATGAGGGCCTGTAATCCCAGCACTTTGAGAGGCCGAGGTGGGTGGATCACGAGGTCAAGAGATAGAGACTACCTTGGTCAAAATGGTGAAATCCCGTCTCTACTAAAACTACAAAAAATTAGCTGGGCATGGTGGTGCGTGCTTGTAATCCCAGCTACTCGGGAGGCTGAAGCAAGAGAATTGCCTGAACCCAGGAGAAGGAGGTTGCAGTGAGCCAAGATCGCGCCATTGCACTCCAGCCTGGGTAACAAGAGCATAACTCCATCTCAAAAAAATAAAAAATAATAAATAAATAAAATAAACAAATGGCCATGAGGAGATATGACACTGAAACTCTAAAACATCCTCTAAAAACGGTCACAATAATTTTCCTTCCTTTCTGCTTTCTAATAGATGAAATAAATATGATGGCTGGAACTCAAGTGGCTATCTTAGTTTTTGAGTATGAGCTGCATGCAGAGGAAGCAACAGATTTCTTGAAGACAGATTCTGATTGTTTTCCCTTTTTCATGGCCTTTATTTTCTAAGGCAAGTTCACATCATGAAATACAGCCTATTAATAAATATTTGTTGAAGAAAGAAATAAATCTTTTTCAGATCAGAATTCAATTAAATATTACTTTTTCTACTTTCAAAAATAAATTATTCCTTGACTTTTGTGTTTTTCACTGAAAGAAAGACAGTAGATTGCTACATCTAAAATTCTTTTGGAAATAAAATAAAACCCTTAGGTTTCTTTTTTTGCCAATTATGACTGTCACTATAGTGATTAGATTGAAATTGTGAAGATAATTACATGGTAGTTTGCTGGCGTGTTAACTGGTAATTCTGTCATAGGTTGGTGTTATTATTTGGAAAGAAGCTTATAATTTTTAAAACGGGAATTTTAGCTGTGGCTTCACTCTAATAAATATATAATTCATATCTATATCCAAGTCAAAGAAAGGGAGGGTGGGAGAAATCCATTTAGTATGATAGTGTGCCATTAATAACTGACTTAGCAGATAAAATTAAAATGGGCATTTCATCTGTGGCAATTAAAATTCTTACTTCTGACATGGCTCTATTTTCCCAGCTGTTAAACACAGGAATGTGTTTCAAATTCTGACAGCAACTTTAATTAGACAAAAAATAATTTGGTTGGATATTTATCTATTTCTTAACTACTTATTCACATTTAATCACTTTCTATACAATGTAAAAACTACTGGTTATTCATATGCAATAGTGCAGATTGTGCAAATATTTATAATATAGTGCAATATGCAAAAATATAGTTAATATAGTTTGTAGTGCTTTAGAGAAGGAGAAATGAAAACAAAAAGTTGTCAATTTCTTTTTCTCTCATTTTTTACCTTACCTGAATGAATTTTTCTTTCCTGGAATTTTCTTGCTAATTAAGTTTGTAATTTCTTAGAATTGTGTTTACAAAAGAATAAGCTGTCATAAGCCATGCTTTGAAAAAGATAACAGATTATTCTGTTTATGTTATATTTATGTGAAATAAAATATTAAAGATAACAAGGCAGGCTAAGCTTATTACACAAAATTAATTTTGCTTTTCTTAAAAAAGAGAAGAATGGCAACACATACAAAAAACTAATAACTACTTCAGAAATTATTTTTCTAAGAATGTGACTGGATTTTTTTCCCTCCTTTCACAATTTTGTGCACTTGAGACCATTTGTCACACGTTTCTCAAAACTCTACCTTGGCACCACATTACTCTGGTTCTCTAATCCCTCTTCGACAGTTCCTCCTTGTTTCTTAATTACAGGAGGCAAGCTCCTCAATATCCGCTCTCCTGCACTTCCTACGTTATTTGCATTACTTTGGTCTCTAAGAATAATTCGTATACTGAAACCACAAAATATAACATCTCTCTCAAATTTCAGTATGACTTTTCTTTTGTCTTGGTCTTTGCACCTGAATGAAAGCTAGAATTGTAAACATATCCAAGTATGCAACGAATTTTCTTTCCCTCTCCTACCTTCTAAATCAGCTTCTCTAAATTGCCAATTTCCTTTTTTAAAAAGTGTCTTGATATAAACATTTCATATCCACTTATCTGCACTTAATTCTGCCATTATTTAATTTTGCTAATTCTATTTATTCTAAACTTAAATACAAAATTTTCAACTTTAAATAACGTTAGAAATAAAAAGTTGTATTTCTTCCTTTCTTTCATATTTTATAGTCAGTTATTCCAGAAAACTTGTATTTGTGTTTGAAGTCTGCAATTTCTAATGCTATGTTAATTACTTCTTTAACACGTAAATTATTACAATTATCTTTAAATTAAAATGTTAAATAAATTAGGTTGAATTTTCAAAGTTGTCTGAATTTCCCTCTGTAAATTACTTAACTGACGCTAATTAATGGGTTGATGGGTATAGCAAACCACCATGACACGTGTATACTGGTGTAAAAAATCTGCACATTCTGCTTATGTACCCCAGAACTTAAAGCATAATTTAAAAAGATGCTAAGTAAACTATTTGAAAATAAATCATTTGAAAAATAGGGAGAAAATATACTCTATACATTTGCAGTTAGGCTACAACATGTATTCTTTGTATTATGAAAGTTATGACTTTGAGCACCAGGGCAATTTTTAAATGAATAAGCATGAAAGATCAGATTTATAGCATGAAATGCACCCAAAATATAGTAAGTCTATTTTGCCATATCATTCTAAATTGTAGAACACAGTACATTCTTGTTTAAATTAATAACTAACTCTTAATCAAGTTAGCTCATTGTAATCTCTCTGAGAATACAGTATTCTGATGTCTGAGTCACAGTTTTAAAAATTTTCAGTTAATATGTCTAGAATATTAACTGGGAAGCATCACTTTTGAAAAGGTCCCCAAAATAATTCTAACTGAATAACCCCCTCCCTGACACTTCATCATATTCTCAGCTCTATTCTAAAATAACATCTTGAATTCCAAATTTATAAAATTTTCTTCTCTCTTTATATTTCACATTTTGTATGCTAGTATGTTCTATAGCATGTTTGATAATTAAACTTCTCAAAAATGAAAGAAGTTATTAAATAAAAAATGTTTTAATGTCTTCTAAAAGTGAAAGATAGCCTACAACCTACATTTAAATGTTAAATTTTGGTAGTCTTCACGTTGATAATGATACATTATTTGAGAAATGTTTATTTCTTCAAAATAATGTAGGTTATGTTTGTTAGAAATATTTCCATTCAGTATTTGATGGGACCTTTTATGTGTTACATATAATATCTATTGGCTTTACTATGTTTTTACTTTGCTTTATGTTATCTAAGGATAAACATATCTTTATCCTTCAAAAACGTTATTGAAATAAGCATCTCTACTCTAATTCAATACCTGGCTGTTATAGCATGAACTATTAGTTTCACTATTTTCACTAAATTAATGTTTCAGCAATTGCTCATTTAATTTGAAAATATAAGAACTAGATATATGTTTATCATAAATATATTGATGATAAAAGAAGAAAGCCATTGTGTAGGTTGACTCTATTTCTCTGACATTTTACACAGCATAGGTATAAACTCAAAATATGCTATCACTAATTATGCAGTCTCTGTGCACTTAGGTCACTACTAGTATAACAGTTCATCTGCTGAGAAATGTGGCTCTACAACACAGAAGTGGATAATGTTGCTGTTTTCTTCAATTTTCTCGCTTTAGGCAGTGCACTCTTGACACTACAATCAGTTAACCTGATCCAGCAGAATGTTGCAATTTCTTTAGAGGACTCCTTTAAATTATCACTTTATAAAAATACTGAAATGATTTTCTTCTAAACTGATAAATATTGCTTATATGAGAGTGTATGTAAGCACATATGTCTCTGTGTGTGTGTGTAATGTAGCCCTTGATTTATGCAGAGTAAGTGCTCTTCCAGTCCAGTCTGAACCCTTTCCTCTGATCTCATGCTACGTTTACCTTTCTTACCTGCTTTGAGCTTCAAAAATAGATGGTTTTTATTTTTGGCCATGAAACTGATGGTGTTCGCATTTTCCAACTTCAGTCCCTGGATGACTGCTTTGTCTCATAATACCAAGACTCTGATTACATTGTGGTATGAAGAACTACTTTAAATCCAAGTAGAGAAGAAATTTTCCAAAGGCTTACACCATGGCAACCTTGATATTTCCTGTGAAATATCACTAAGAATGGCCTCTGCAGCAATGCTTCATCATACTATAAGATTTCCCTAATGTGCACTCTATAATCTAAATGTTTTATATATTTCCTTTTTTGTACAGTAATGGGTAAATTTATATTAATTTTTTAGTTTTCACATTGTCTAAAAGACCTTTAGCTGGTAGCAGTAAGTATTCTATTTAATATACATGCTGCTGAAGCAAGCACAGTACTCCATTTAAAAATGGAATTTTTCTTACTGTGATATGAACACATGTATGAAAATAGGAAAAAAGATATAATTTTATTTTAAACTAAGCTTTTTGATAAACTATAGTTACCTAATATATATGCTGAATCTGCTTTTATGTTAATAACCAGTTGACATAAAAATAAATATTAAAATTGTTTTAAGACAGTATAAAAGTAGTGCTTTATTTACTAAATACATAGTTCAATCAGGTTAAAAATATATAATATTAGATTATAAACAATTTAAAAATTTTAATTGTAATAAAAACATCCAAGTTAAGCCAAATTAAAGAAAAATAACTGAATCATATTTAATCTTTAATTAACTAACTTATACCATCTAATTGTGAGTTTTGATATTTGTAGTTCAGTAACTCTTAAGAAGTCACATTTTAATCAGCTTAATTGAGGTATGATTTATCTGCGTAAACTTTGCTTGTTCTATATATATAATTCAATGACTTTTAGTAAATTTACAGTACCTTATAGTATTACCACAATCCAGTTTTAAACATTTTCATCACTTAAAGAGATCTTGTTCTCACACCTCTGCTATAGGCACCTACTCACCTGTTTGTTTGTTTGTTTTTTTAGCTAGAGATTTGCCTTTTCTTATATTTGTCAGGTATCATACAATATGTGCGTTTCCTATCAGGCTTCTTTCACAAACATAATTTTTTTAAGTTCACTCATATTATAGAATGTCTTTTGCTTCTTTTTACTGCTGAATACTAATTAGTTATCTGGATACATCACATTTCTTTATCTGTTCACCAAGAGGTGGACATTTGTGTTACTTCCAGTTTTCTATTTATGAATAATGCTACTATAAACATTCCTATAAAATATTTTCATAAACATATGGTTTTATTTCTTTTAAATGGATCTTTAATGTAAAATTGCTTGATTTTATGGGACATTTATGCTTATCATTTTAAGAAACTGTTAAACTCTTTTACAAATTGACTATCATTTAACATTTCCACCTGCAATATATGAAGTTTTCAGGACTATACTGCTGGAGAATTCACACGGAGAACAAGCTAAATTTCCCAGCCAACAGACCCAGTTAACTGCCAGACATGTGAATGAGGCTATCTTAGCCTTTACAGCACCAGTCAATTCATCTAATGAGTGTAGCTGCAAGCAGGATGAGCAAAAAACTTCCAAGCTGAGCCCAATCCAAATTATGAGTAAATAAATGCATACGAATCTGTTTTTAAATGGTCTTATGTCACATAACACTTTCCTTGTTACTAACTTACAAAAAGAATATTGGGTCACATGACAGATTTGTTTTATTATGAATGACAAACTCTACTCCTAAATAACATTTCTACTTTGGACTATCAGCGTTTTTGCTGGACATTTTGGTGACCACCTCTACTGCTAACTTAAGGCGACATGGAAAGGGGCCCATTGTGTCAGCAGTATCTTTGCTAGCTCTGTCAGTGGGAGCCACTAGTGCAGTATCTGAGGGCTGGGGAAGTCAATGTCATTCTAAATCCTTCAGTGGCTACAATGTTGGACTATAGGGTGCCTTGGCTCACTCCTGAGATGACAGCAAGACAGAATACGATGCTCTTGCAGCAGCCCAAAGCATCTTAGATGCAGAAGGCCAGGGCTTCTTATTACAGTTGCAAGGCCTTCTTTCCTATATTTTCTGGTGTTTGGGTAAGGCTATCCCTGACTCCTTTTTACATCTCTACCTTTTCTGACAATTCTGTCATACAACTCATTGCATTAAATTTCTTGCAAGAAATTTCAAGAATAGGTTGTAGGGTTTTCCTGACCATTTCCTGACCTTTAAGTCCCCACTGAAAAGCCCACTTGAAGAAGCTGCTCTATCAAACGCTGAAGGCAGGGATAGAATATGTAGATACTATACATAGATATCTATATAGAGAGAATATATAGATAGACTATATTACAGTATTTGTACATAGTTATATTCTAATAAACTTGTTTCCATTGAGGAAGAATGTACCTGGGAACCAGGCTGGATAATGTTAAAAGAAGAAATGACCCCTTGGCTTCAACTGCCATCCAGTTATCCCATCTGCAGAAAAACATCAGTTCTTTTTCTTTTAAACAGATATAATAGCAGAGTGTTATAGTGGGGGCAAAGCAAACAGCTTTGCATTCTTTCAGGTCTCAAATTATCTCCTAAATTGAGAACTTTAAGTATTAAATGCTTATCTCCCCCCTTGCCTGTCTCATTCCTTTGCTCAAAACTTACTCAAATACCACTTCATCAGCAAAGTCCTCTTTCCGTGACCTCCCTAATTATGTGGATGTCCCCACTGAAACATTTTACAGAACCAAGGGTCTTTTTTTCACTACTGAAAAGAAACTTTACAGTTAGATATGTGATTATTGGAATCAAAGTTGTCTCCACAGCTAACCTGTCCGTTCCATGAATACATGGCTATTAAACTGATCTTTTGTATAGTTGTTATTATTCTCATCATTTCAGCCTCCTAGCTCTAGCCTTAATTAATTTGTGATTTGAAACTTAGGTCTATTTACTTTTTTACTCTTTCCACCTTGGGAAGTTATTTCATCTCTGTTCTTTAGTATCCTCTATCACCTAATATCTGCATTTCTTTAAGCAATATATGTAATTTTGATAAGCCTTAATTTACTATTTTATTAGCAATGTAACATTGGGCAAAATTAAAAGCTTCCTATGTGTCATTATATTTCAGAGTAGGATAATAGTGTTATTTGGAGGATAAATTTGATCATACATATGAAGTACCTGCAGTGTTCAACATTTAAAAGAAGCTACGTGTAAAAACGGAGGTAATATACTAACATGGTTGCCATGGTAATTACATTTTATGTGATATAATCTGTGTAATTCATATTACATATGGTAGATGAAAAAGTCATGAAAGTTATTATAATTCGCATTGTAACATATGCAGGGTGGTCTTTATTGTTAAGCAGAAGCTTATCTTTTGAGGAGGATATCAGACAGAAAATTCTGTTTTCTGGTTTAGTCACTAACCATCACTTATCACATCAGAGTTTGAGTGCATAGCAGTCCATTTATTAACATCATATCCTTGGAAAATATAACATGTTTCAGATTCTGTTTCTTTATTATTAAAATGAGATATAACAATACTCATTCTATTAGATAGCTATGAAATTTAAACAAGGTAATTCAAATCCAGTTCTTAGAATAGTTTCTGAAACACTGTAGATACTATATGGTAGTTGATATTGGTGCTGGTATTTGCTTTACACAATATGCCTTATTTTAGAGTCCTCTGAGGTCTTACTTGATTTATTTAACCATATTCTCCACACCACTAGTGAGGTAGTGTGTCCTCTTTCCGGGTCCACAAGGTGGGGTAGTTTTAAGGGCAAGAACTTCCCAGCACCATGGTCCCCTCCCACCTCTCTCCATCCAGGAGATTTAATGGTCTCTGTTTTAAATATTTCCTGTACACAAGCAGGAAGAACCAAAGGTCAATCACTCCAGCAGAAGTTTAAGGGAACTCTTTTCATTGTCCAAGGGACTTGAAGAAAGAGGGAATTCCTCCCAGGTTAAAAGTCCTCGTCTGCTTCATCTGGGTGGATTTTCCCTCTGGAGTCCCCTTCCACACTCTCTCGTGGAAGCCTGTCTTCCCCTCCTAAACTCCATCTCTCTATTCCCTTCCACTCAGGTGGAAGCTCCTTTCCTCTCCTGGATTCCATCTTTCTGGATTCTCTCACCCAGTGTGAGAGGAGCTTTCCTTCTCTCACTCAGTGGGAGACTTAGCTGTTTTTCTCTCTTCTCCTTTTTCTCTTTGTCTACCTAAATAAGTCACTTTTCTGCAACAGCTTTTTGAGTCTGGTATTTACTTTATTAGCACACCTGCCATGGTGCCATCTCTATTCTTGAGAGAGTGGGAGACCAAGAACCTTGGACAAACGTCCTCTCAGGGGAGCTAAGGGCTCCTCTGAACCCCCAAACCCCAATACTAGTATAAATGTTCTTGCCTAAACAGTTATTTCTTCATTGTCCTCTTAACATGTCTTCCAATTTTCATGTTAGGGAGTTTGCCCAAACTTCCCCCTTCACTTAGTCTGACTTTCTCTCTTCCCAATCTTTCTGTCCTTTGAAAACCAGCTTAATGCTATTCTGTTAAAATGAGCTTATCTTATAAATTCAACTAATTTTGATGAGAATCTTATGCTCAGAGAACAAAATATAACAATTGCCTTTGTATCTCTAAAAGTAAATATAGAGATATGGTCCATATAAGATGGACGTTCACTACCCGTAACTCAAGTAGAGAAATTTTGCCATGTCATGTTTTTCCACATCACATGCGTGGTTGTGGTTGTGATTTTTTTCTAGTAAAATAAGAATGAAAAGTTGTGACTATTTTAAACATCATTCTTATCCTCCAAATATTAACTTCTGTCTGGAACATAAAATATTTATATTTGGTCATCCTCCTGCATCCAACAACTAGAGGCTTCTCCATGAATGTATCTGGAACAATGCTCTGTCTATGAGGCTGATTGGGAAAACTGAGAATTTAGAGGAAACTCAGTGAAATTGCAACGTCCAGTGTAAGTACAACTTAACATAGAGTTTGCTTTGGGGCACAGATAGAAATTTTTAAAATACCACTTTCAACCTGTTTTTCCTCAGGGTGATTCAGTTCTCCGTCCAATTTCTGAAGCCTGGAGAAACATATGATACTGAAATCTCCTTCATCAACTAAAGAACAGAATGAAAAGTGGAACTCCATTGCTATGCTTAAAGTATCATTTTGTTATAGTAATGAGAAATTTTTGAAGAAGAGTACTCAGCAATGTGAGCTGCAAACTCATCTGTTTGATTTGCAAATATCATTCTTTTTAATGGGAAAGATTTGAACAGGGTAATTTAAAGCAACAAGAGCACTTTAGCTATTTTCATTTAAATTTAAATATAAATGAAAACTCAGCAATCAGTCATTTCAAACCAGAGTTTTTCATTGTTATTAATGTATTTCGTCAACAGTATATTATAGATCAACTCAGTGGTGCTTTTTAAAAATAGTATCGTTAAACAAAAGGTCCATTTTATTTCTTCTTATTATTATTACATAATGCAAGCCACTTTTGAAAGCTTAATGGAAAATTACAGAGTAGTGTCCAGGCCAAGATAGGGTGAACTAATTCAATTATAATAAAAAAGGATTTAAACTCAAGCTATAAGCGTTCTTGTTTTATTGATTATTTTTCAAACCTTATGAAGATTAGAATCAAATGACTTTTATGCAGGGTTACAGACAAAGCTAATAATATGACAACTAGTCAAATCAACAGTGTCCATATGAATTGGAATATTAACAAATATAATTAAAATTTTAAGGATCAAGTCTCTGACAGTGAACACTTACAAAATCCAATGGATCCATAAAAGGAAAATATATGTAGCAAAACACATTATTTGTGTGTGTGTGTGTGTGTGTGTGTGTGTGTGTGTGTACACCTCAATGTTTAATACAGCTCCAAAGCCAAATGAAGATAACTGCTACTGTTCAACCAAAACCAGGTTGAGTTTAATGATTTCAAAAGTTTAAGTGAAAGCAGTAAAGATGCTTAACATGGTTTTTTAAAGCATACTTCTGATTATGTCACCTTTTTGTTCAAAACCTTTAAGTTCCTATTGCTAACATAGTAAGAGTCAAACACCTTTGTATAACTAATGTGTTGTAAAGTAGTTCTATTTATGTGGTTTGGCTGCAAGAAAATCATGTGTAGGGCATGCGAATGCTTGCACAGAGGTGAGATTGACCTCTCAAGCCTTGTGAAGTTTTATTCAGTTACTTCCACGGAAAAGCAGTAGAGAATACATTGAGAGGCTTGATTTGTGTCTCCTGGAATTTGTAGAAATTTTTAAAAATGTATCTGAATTTCCTGTAAAAAATCCAAATGACTTTAGGAGTTCTTGTTATATTGGGATCCAGGGGTGCCCTCAGTTCCCCTGAGAGGACGTTTCTTCAGGTTCCTGGCCTATTGCCCTCTCAAGAATGAGAGAGGAGACCACGGTGTAGTGTGCTCGTAAAAGTAAATGCCAGCCTCAAAAGTGTTGTAGAAAGTGATTTATTTAAAGCAGAGAGAGAAAAAGGAGAACGAGAAAGAAACAGCTAACTCTCACACTGAGTGAGAGAATTTAGAAAGATGGAATCCAGGAGAGGAAAGACAGCTTCCACATTGAGTGCTAGGGAATTGAGGAGACAGCGAGATAGAGTTTAGGAGAGGGAAAGCAGCTTCCTTGAGAGAGTGTGGAAGGGGACCCCAGAGGGGGAAAAATTCAGGATGGGAAAAAGAGCTCCCACTATGTGAGAGGGGATTCCAGAGAGCCGGAAATCTGGTGTGGGTGAAGGAGTAGAATTTATCCTGGGAGAAATTCCCACCTCCCCAAGTTCCTCTGGCCAATGAAAGGAGTTCCTTTAAACTTTCACTGGCGTGATTGACTCTTAGCTTCTCCCTGCTTAAACATAAACTGTTACATATCCCGATGGAAAGAGATGGGAGAGGGGCATGGCACTGGGAAGTTCTTGCCCTAGAAACGACACCCCCTCATGGACCCGAAAAGAGAACACATTCCCTCATTCTGATGGCTGAATAAAGACGGATAGCTACAGGAGCAAATTGTATTCACGTAGATGATGGGGCAAAGATGTTTGTGTCTGTTGGTCATGTTAAACCCTGCAGAAGGAAGCCAGGACCTGAGTCTTCTTGGAAAGAACTGTGGTCAAGGGATTCTTTCAGATTAGAGGCCCGAAGTTTCTCCAACAGTGAGACATAGCACAGAGTGGACCACGGAAGTCAGAGTTTGGCAAGGGGAGCTGTGAGTAGCCAGTAAGTGGAGGGATCACCTCAAGCGGCAAACTTAAAGTAAAAGGTGAGTAAAGCCCTTACAGAACACTCAACAATGAAATAATTGAACATAAATGAAAAAATTCCACATCCTCAATGGTATAGGACCTGCCAACCTTTATTACTTTACCCGTCTGTCCTCTCATTTTCAAAATCATGGGGGAGTAAAAGAAAGCACACACCTGAAGGACAGGAGAGGAAAACAAGATCAAGAAGAAAGAGTAAAATGAAGACCAAAACCAACTAATAAACGAAGTCTGATCATATTTACCACTCTCCTACATTTCTCACTCTAGGCTTTTGAGATTATGAAAGTAAAACAGAAGTTCTAGCTGAAATCAGACAATAAAAGTTTGTTTAGATTAAACCATGTATTGTTTTGCTATTTTTTTTAACCTAGGAAAATAAACGAATGAGATATGAAAGTAAATGAAAATGCTTTGGGATTTATTTGATATATCTTCAGGACAGTAGTGTTAAAAAATGGTGCTTAAAAAATGCAATCGCTGGCCGGGCGCGGTGGCTCAAGCCTGTAATCCCAGCACTTTGGGAGGCCGAGGCGGGTGGATCACGAGGTCAGGAGATCGAGACCATCTTGGTCAACATGGTGAAACCCCGTCTCTACTAAAAGATACAAAAAATTAGCTGGGCATGGTGGTGTGTGCCTGTAATCCCAGCTACTCGGGAGGCTGAGGCAGGAGAATTGCCTGAACCCAGGAGGCAGAGGTTGTGGTGAGCCGTGATCGCGCCATTGCACTCCAGCCTGGGTAAACAAGAGCAAAACTCCGTCTCAAAAAAAAAAAAATGCAATCGCTTTTTGCTTTAAATCCCACAAATCCAGTTTGTTCATTAAAGAAGATGGCTACAGGGTTTTGCTTTCTATGTTCTTACCCCAATATCTATATATGGCTCTTTCATATAGTTCAGTAATTGTACTCTCAAACTATGTATGCATCTTCTTTTAGAATGCCATACTACAAAAAGATTCATTGATGAGTGCTTAATCCACAGTTGGCCCTCAGCAAAACCGGTTTTATTGCTATTATTTCAGTTATAGTACTCAGAGTATATGTATTTGTGCATGTGTGTACGTATGCATTTAATAAATGTTTTGGAACTAAGTCAATTTAATTAATAACATGGTGTTTGCTCATACACAGAGATTATGCAGAGTAAATTAGAGTAGTTCTTTCCTTGGAGTATGTAATCCCAGTTATATACCAGACATCTGGGTATGTATACATGACATTATTTAAATGTATACATATACACACATATGTATATATTCAAGTGCATATGTATATGCATGAATACATACACATATATGTGTTATATGTGTGTGTGTGTTTCTCTGTGCATACAGTCTCTTTCTGGACTTTCTATTTGGTTTCATTCATGTGTTTATCTAAATATAGACTATCTTAATTATTGTAGTTTATATTATTTTGATGTCTATAGCTTCTCATGTTCCAGAAATCTTTGGCTATCTGTGGTCCTTTAATCTCCAGAGGCATCTTAGAAACAGTTGGGCAACCACACTAGTAATTGTGCAATCAGTTATTTCCCTAAGGAGCCTGGATTCCTTTTGTTGGAGAATAGATATAGAAATTGAGCAAAGGCATGGTTATTGGTAAGGGAGTGTCATTATATCTAGCTTCTCAGTGTACAGAGCCGAGAAATACAGAAAATATATATGTGTGAGAACACACATATGTGTATCCATATCTATTTTCATATTAATCTATATGTTGACTAAAACTTATGTGCTAATACTGAAATCTCTGATTCCCATCTAACGCCACAGGATTCACTCACACCTTCACTCCTTTCTCATCTGTAACTCCTTTCTCTGACGGTTTTCCTCACAATGAGAACTGGCTTTCATTGTCTCCTACATATTTACTGATTTGCTTAGTCTGGAATACTGATAAAGCAACATCAGAATTGCTATTCTAAAACTCTAAGACAAATATATTAATAGAATGCAAAATTGGTGAACTTTAAAAAATTTTAGCATATTTTATTTATATGTTCAATATTTTCTTACAGCCCCTTTTCCTTAAATGAAGAGTAACATTCTACAGATATTCTTTTGCATGAAACGTTCTTTCTAAGCACATGACCTGAGTAACAGGAAATTGAATGTAACAGAATAAGTTTAGAAGTTTTAAAGTAACATGGCATTTGTAAATCATATACCTGGACATTAAAGACTTAAGGTTAAGGATAAAAGCTGCAGTCACAACAAATTCTATCATTGGGTGTAGCAGAGAGTTAAATGATTAACCATGGGAAATAACAAAAGTTCTATTTTTTTTTTCAGGACAGAGAAGATAGATATAGGCAGCAAATAAGGGGAATGCTATTTGAAAATTCATATCTAACATTAACATATAAATTATCTTATATATTTAATAGGGGATAAAAAGAGCTTAGTACACCTATTGAATTTGTTGATAGGGATAACAATCACTTGCTCTGTGGTATTTGTATAAGACTACACAATGCATATTAGATTATTGTGCAGACTTATTTTTCCAGAAAAAAAAATAAAACCTGAAGAGCAATACACATTGGAATGTAGAAGCCAAATCAATCAAGAATTAGCAAGCATTTTCATGCATTTTGCACAAGAACATATAGTGCTAAAATTCTCTCTTTTCACTTTTACTTATAACCATCCAGGCTCTATGCTGATAAGCCAATATTTTCATATAAATAAATAAATACAGAAATGAGGGAGGAAATGGATCATCTAATTTCTCTCTGGAAAAAGTAAACAATTTGGTAAAATGTCATTTCTAGTGACTTTACTCTTAGGTTTCCTGAAGTTGACTAAAGTCTAATAGCAACAACATGCACAGTGAATCTCCGTAGCAAACTGAGGTGTTTTCTTTCCTAAAATAATAGTGTCTCTAGAGGCCATTCTTATCCTCTTACAAGTTATTTATTCATGTTTTTACCACAAGCACTCCAATTACTAAAAAGAAAATCCACATTATACACACCACGCTGTTTAATCCCAAATTGGATCTACCTTATCATTGAAGTAACATGAATATATTTCGTTTTTCACCTGATATGAAAAGGTGTCAGTTCAATTCTTCCTCTTTGATTTCTGCCTTTGACTAGGGTATTATTACAAATTGCCCTGAGGCCTATCTCTCCTTTTAATACCAGGTCTCAAATGCAAACTTTCAGCGGGTGGTTATTGTTCAACATTATGTAACCAAAAAGAAATGCCACCTAGTTATTAAACTGTCAGAACATTAAAAGTGAATAAATCATAACAAAGTTTATAGTATATAAAGCCATAGCCACAGTCAATTTTCTTCAGAGCTGGTCCATGATATACACAGAGAAATAAAGGATGAAATCTGAGAGAAAAAAAAATGTACTGTCTTCAGATATTTGAACTAATGTCACAAAGAGTAAGCATATCCCTGGCTCCACAAAACTGGTAAGTTTACAGAATTTTTCTCATACTGACCGGCTTTTGATTACTTGATATGAGTCAGTTAAGGGAATATTTCTAACTATTAAAATTTAGATTTCTAACTATTAAAATTTAGCCTGAGTAGGCTAGTAACAGACAGCCACAATCCAGTATGTAATTTTAGTTTGAAGTCATCCCAGATATACCCTTGTGAATTCTTTAATAGCATCATGTAAGTTTCAATCACAAGTGAAGCATATTGTGTTTTATTTGTAAAATGTTACAGTGTTACTTTATACCCTCTTGAACACATTTTTGACCCATATCATCCTTAATTGAAGAATAGATCATGTAAAAATATACACTTTCATCAAATTTCCACTTGTGACAAAGATAACAGAAATATTTGTATATTAATTCAAATTGGATTTTGTTGAGTTAATATAATGCACTATTGACCTTTTGTTGCAAATCAAACATAGGAATGGAGTTTATGAAAGAAAAAAAGATGTTTTGTATAATATGCTTATAATATCCATGAAGATGTTCATAAAATCATGAAATAATATTGTGAATTTCACGGCTATTAAAGCCAAAAGTAGCATGGCAATGAGTAACATAAGGTCTGTCCTTCCCCAAAATAAATATGGATTTGTATAAAACTCTTGCCATGATTTGGAGCTTCATTTATTTTGGGTTCAATTAGGCCAGTGGAGATTGTCGACAAATGCTGACGTAATATATTTTTACTCCATCTGACTATTTAAGACAAGGACAAAGTTGGGCATTTCAAGTTGAAACAATTTATCATCAATAATCTCAGCTAACTTCTGCAGTAGGCTCTAGTGCTTGGTTCTGCCTAACGGTGACTTTTGGTAGATCCCCAACCCCTATCAGCTTCCTAGCAGAAGCAATAAACTTTAGAGGTGATGATATACATTACCTACATTTCTTGCTGAGACATTAACTGTCCATACTTTTCTTAGTATAATTTCATTGGTGATGTCTTCATCTTATTTTGCACATTTATCTTAATAATGGGACAATATGTGGCAGTTTTCTGTTACTCAATTGACTTCCAGACGCAAAAGCAGGTTATAGAAAGTGTCAATCCATTTATGTAACTACTTTCTTTGCTGCCAAAAAATAGTAATTGTGTTGAACTATAATCTAAACCATAAAATTTCAGATTAGGTTGGTGCAAAAGTAATTGTGGTGTTTGCCATTTAAAGTAATGACAATTCATTTTGGGCCAACCTAATAATACCGTTTCCTAGTGAAAATTAAATTCACTCCATTCTTTTGCTTATGATTATGAAGGAAGGTATGATATGCAAATATTCAAATGAATGGGAAAACACAAGCCTTTCATATTGTCTTTATCCCAATCTCACTTAAAATGAAAATGGTACTTACAGACAAAAAAGAGAAAGCCGGGCGAAATACAAAAGAATGACAAGAAAGAGACATATCTGAAACTGATTTCTAGACTTCGTGTTTTATTGTGTATATTTTTTGGGAATAACCTAGTGTATACTTGTTAGTAAAAAAAAAAACTGTTACTATTCCTGTCATTTAAGAGCTCTTAATTGCACTATCAATAAACGAGGCATAGCTGGTATTCCACAGCTAAAAAATAAATAAATAAATAAATAAATAAATAAATAAATAAATAAGGAAAGGAGAGTCAATATCAAAAAATCTGAATTCAGTTTCAGTTTTTCATCTCCATGTTCCTAATGGAATATTTAGTTTGTCTCTTTCTTTATGTGCATTTAACATATTTATTTTGATAAATAAAATACCTTTAAAGAAAAATGCACATATGCATTTTTTTAATGATTGTTTTCATTGCTTGTCACAAACCACATTTGTGAGATGGTTCTTTAGGGAATGCAGAAGGATTTGAGTACTTGGAACCCTTCAGTACCTCACCGTGAGAAGGATCACATAGACAGATAACCTTGGAATAAATGTTCCAAGTTGTGTAAATAGTCACTGATGGATAAAAGGTCAAATAGATTTGGGAAACTCTGAGGTCATCAGAGTTAAACAGGTATTTTGCATTTAGAACTCCCCAAATGTGAAGATGGAAGGGAACCCTTCACGGAAGGAAACGCTGAACAACCAGTGAAAAATGTGACCTAAGGGAAATGTGGGCATCAGTCAAGCTTGGGGTTTCAGACCTGTCATGAAGCATGTTAATTTCAATACAGATTCTTCTCTATTCAAACTTTTAACTAATAAAATTTGACAATGATAGCCACCTTTCAGGGATACATTTAATTTCAAGCAAATAAGAATGAGGTTTTTTTACATATATTAAACAATACCATCAACAAAAGTATAAACATATTTTTTTCTCTTTTTCAGCTTATAATGTTGGTGCTCAGTGCCTAAGAGTACACAATGAGTCTAAGTAAAGAATTGTTTTGGGGCCGGGTGTGGTGGCTCAAGCCTGTAATCCCAGCACTTTGGGAGGCCAAGGCAGGCAGATCAAGAGGTCAAGAGATGGAGACCATCCTGGCCAACGTGGTGAAACCCCGTCTCTACTAAAAATAAAAATAAAAATAAAAAAAATAGCTGGGTGTGGTGGTGTGCGCCTATAGTCCCAGCTACCGGGGAGGCTGAGGCAAGAGAATTGCTTGAACCCGGGAGGTGGAGGTTGCAATGAGCTGAGATCACACCATTGCACTCCAGCCTGGGTAACAAGAGAGAAATTCCATGTCAAAAAAAAAAAGAATTATTTTGATGAAGTAAATGCATAAAGTGAGAAAACACTATTAAAAATCTATGCAATGGCCGGATGCGGTAGCTTACGCCCTTAATTTCAGCATTTGGGGAGGTTAAGGTGAGCAGATCCCTTGAGCTCAGGAGTTATAAACTAGCCTGAGCAATATGGCAAAACCCCATCTCTCCAATAAATGCTGGTATGGTGCACACGCCTCTAGACACAGCTACTAGGGAGACTGGTGTGGGAGGATTGCCTGAGCCCGGGGGGTGAAAGTTGCAGTGAACCAAGGTCCTGCCACTGCACTCTGGACTAGGCAACAGTGAGACCCTGTCTCAAAAAAAAAAAAAATCTATGCAGAACCTGTTATCTCAACTATTATATGTTGTATAATTCAAAAAAAGAGCAGATGCTTTGTTTTGTTTTTCTTTGAGGCAGTACAGACTTTGAAATCAGAAATATTATAAAACTATAATAATATGTTTCAATTTTCCTACTTCTTGAAATTCTTACATTTATTTATTTACTTATTCAACAACTATTTATTAAATGTTAACTATGTAAGATTCTTTGCTGATAACTGAAAACTTTTTACAAAAACAAAGAAAGACAAAGCTTTTCTGTCAACTCCACTGTAATGGAAAAGAATGATGTATAAACAATTGTTTATAAACGTGGTAAAAAGGCTAACTTATTCATTAAGTGGTTACTAAGGACACACACTGTTCCAGACCCTGCACAAAGAACTGATGAGGTAAAGATGAAAAAACAGCTAAAGCTTGTGATGTGCTTTGCACTAGACGAACAGAAAGCTTTGAAGAGGGAAACAGGAAATGCAAAGATCACAAGCAGCAAATTCATAAAAGCAGGTCAGTCATTTCAGAAAACATCTATCACTGCATATCGGGAGTCCGGCAAGAAAGAAGAAAACTGTTTGTGCAGCAATTACTGACTGCAGAGTGAATGGTAAATAGCGAAACTTCAAAACTATTGTCTTAGTAAGTGTATAAATGATGGCATGAAAAATTTATTTTAAGAAGCTGGAAGTGGAAGGGGTTGGGGTTTAGGTAGGAAAAATGTTTTTCAATTTTCACATTGCTTTTCTTTTTGAGGAAAAAGACATATACTTTAAATGTCCATTCTCAATATGTTTAGTATCTATCAGAATACATTTTAATCAGAAAAATGAATTTTGAGTAGCCAAATTTGATATAACATGGTATCTATTATATACAAGTTTTTCTAAACAAAAGAAGGGTTAAGGAATACCTAGTGATAAAAAGAAAAAGCTTGAACTGATAGGATTTCTATCAGATGTCATTTATTTTTTTAAAAAAATATTGTATACTAGGAAACATCTGTCTAATGAGTCATTTGAAAAATAAGCATGAGTTTAAAAAACGGCACAATGGTAAAGTATGTTGCAATCTACCAGGCAAAAAATGATGTATCAAACCTGAGATCAAGGGTAAAACTAGACTCTAGAATGGCAGACTGTCATAGCTGATTCTCTTTATTTTTCAGCTGAGATTGTCATTTTATAGCTGAAACTAATATATAATGGTGCAGAACTTCTCACAGAAAATATTCTGTAGTCAAAATAATTTTACAATTTTAGCAAGCTAAAAAAATTTAAATATCAAAGAAATTGATTTTCCAGTTATTCAAACACTTGAGTAGAATGAAGAGTTCTTGCCTGAGTGACTAGCAAACCAGCACTAAGCACCTTTCAGGCTCACGATGATCACCTTGAATTTACCAAACAGTTGTCTCCTTCATGCTTTCAGGAATAACATCTAATTTTTTCAATAACTAAAAGTAGAATCTGTCTTTCTAAAGAAGATTCCTATTAACTGTGCTCTTAAAGTTGATTTATACAACTAAACTGACAATTTATGTACTTATATCTGGTAATTATTGCCAAAGATTTCAGTCTACTAGATTGATATATACATTATATAGAAACAAAATAATGTTGTGGTAGGAACCCCAGGGAGCTAGGATGGAATTTAATTGAGTAGCTGTGGTAGGCTACAATGATGACATCATTTCATTATATTTCTTTTTAGCCATGTCCTTTGTCATGTTATGTTGCAGTTTCTCATAGTTAAGGAGTAGAGTATATTTCCCGAAGTCTGAGTTTATGGCATCCTTTCAATTTGTCTTGAATTTGATATTGAAGCAAAAACGTTGGTGTGCCAATTTCAAGCCCAGGCTTCAACATATATTGCATGTACTCCTTTCTTTTAATTTAGATGTCTAATATCACTTTTTTAAATTTAGATGTCTGATGCCACTTCTAATCCATTAGTTCATTAAAAAAAAACCTTCTTTTAAAAAATATTCCACTTTGCTCTTCTCCTTGACTTTCTTTCCATCCCTCCAAATACAAACAAATCTATACACATAATAAACATATAGGCTGGGCGCAGTGGCTCATGCCTGTAATACCAGCACTTTGGGGGGCCGAGGCGGGTGGATCACGAGGTCAACAGATCGAGACCATCCTAGTCAACATGGTGAAACTCCGTCTCTACTAAAACCACAAAAACTTAGCTGGTCATGGTGGTGCGTGCCTGTAATCCCAGCTACTCGGGAGGCTGAGGCAGGAGAATTGCCTGATCCCAGGAGGCGGAGGTTGCAGTGAGCCGAGATTGCGCCATTGCACTCCAGCCTGGGTAACAAGAGCAAAACTCCGTTTCAAAATAAATAAATAAATATAAATAAATAATAAGTGTTTTTTAACCTAAACTCATTTGTGCAAGTTAATTTGGTCCATACTTTGAAATCTGTACCTTGGATTCTGTTTTTTCTTGGTAGATTAAATTCATATGATAATAGGGCAGGCTAGACTGCTAGAAGATGAGTGAACTGTAGAAAAGAAGCTGAGTCAGCTCAGATCAGTCAACAGATCACTCATCTCAAGTCATGTGAACAAGCCAATCCATGATTATCGGAGCTCAGGTAACATCTATTTGAATTCAAACATGAGAGCCCTAAACTCATTGTTGTAAGCCATTGAATGCAAGATTGTGGCAATAGTGAACTGACACGATGTTGAAAAGAATTAGATTGAGCTATACTTAAGAATCCACCCACCCACAGGCAGGTTTATAATCTCATTATCTTGCACCTGTCTCAATGCCCTAGTGGCACTGCTAATACACTTGGACTACGTTGGCTAACATACCTTCATACACAGCAATATACAATAATGTACACCAATAGCATTTGTATCTCTGTCTTCATCATTTATGCATGTGTATTAATATGTTTGATATATATGGGTACCATGTATGCCATGTATACATTTTTAAAGACATTATTTGAAGAAAATAAATTATAGACACACATAGGTACACTGTTTGGTTTAAATACACTAGTATTTTCACCATTTCCCAAAAATGCTATCTATTCTCAAAATATGTTTTTTTCAATCATATTCATGCTTTCCACTAATGTTTACAACTTTATACCCATTATTTTGCCCTTTGACAAATTTCTTATATTCCAACACTTATTTTAAAGTAACACCACAATTGAATGTTATTTAATATTTATATAATTCTGCATTGTACAATATTTAATAATTTAGTTGCCTAATATCACCTCTAAGCTCTTAGATCATTAACACTTTTTTTTTAAACATTCCACTTTGCTTTTCTCCTTGCTTCTCCTTGTGTCCCCCAGTAATGCCCATAGAAGATAGGCTGGACAAGGAAAATGTGGCACATATACACCATGGAATACTATGGAGCCATGAAAAAACAATGAGTTCATGTCCTTTGTAGGGGCATGGATGAATCTGGAAACCATCATTCTCAGCAAACTGACACAAGAACAGAAAAATCAAACACCACCTGTTCTCACTCATAGGTGGGTGTTGAACAATGAGAACACATGGGCACTGGGAGGAGAGCATCACACCCTGGAGTCTGTTGGGGGGGCCATGGGAGGGACAGCAGGGAGGGTGGGGAGGTTGGGGAGGGATAACGTGGGGAGAAATGCCAGATATAGGTGACAGAGGGATGGAGGCAGTAAACCACATTGCCAGGTATGTACCTATGCAATGATTCTGCATGATCTGCACATGTACCACATAATCTAAAGCACAATAAAAAAAGGAATACAGTTTTAGGCATAATAAACATATGATAAGCGTTTTTAACCTCAACTTATTTTTACAAATTAATTTGGTACATAATTTGTGGAATTTATGCCTTAGATTTTGTTATTCCCTAGTAGAATCATGTCGCTGACTGAAGTTGATGTTGCCACTGCATTCATGCCTGTATTAATTTCCTAGGATTATCATAAATACACTAGTGTTTTCACCATTTCCCAAAAGTGCTATCTATTCTCAAAATATGTTTGTTTCAATCATATTCATGTGTTCCACTAATCTGCACAACTTTTTACCCATGATTTTGCCCTTTGAAATATTTCTTATATTCCAACACTTAATTTAATTAAATAATTATCATAATCCTAGGAAATTAATATATCACCAATATAAGGTAACACCAACTGGGTGGCTTAAAATAACAAAAACATTATTGTCTCACTGTTCTGTAATCTAGAAGTCTAAAATCAAAATGTCAGCCGGGCAATGCTTCCTTTGAGACTCTGGGTAGAATCCTTTTTTGCCTCTTCTTAGCTTCTGGCGGTGCCAGCGCGCTTTGCGTGGCATTCCTAGCCTTGCAGCTGCGTTGCTCTACTCTCTGCCTCTGTTGTCAGAGAACACATGGCGTTCTTCTCCCTGTATGCCTGTGTCTTCTCTTTGTATATAGAAATCAGTTTCATTGAATTGGTGTCCATGTTAATGACCTCATATTAATTTGATTGTATCTGCAAAGGCTCTATTTCCAAATAAGGTCATATTCACAGGCATTTGAGATTGGGATTGTAAATCACTTTGGGGAAGACAGTTCAATCCATGACAATACCTAAGTCCCAGCTGTTTTTTTTCCCCAACCCAATACTGACAATTATTAGGAACAAATCTTGATTAATAAAATTCTAGAAAATGATTTTTTTCTTTTGAAATGTAACTCTAATTTTTTTCTCAAGTTCTAGGAAACTACACCTATCAAACCATTGAGAGTATTTACAGACTTCAGAAACCACTAACCATTATATTTAAAAGAGAGGATCCTAGAGCTGGAGAATTGTCAATCACAGCAGGATGACCATCATTTACATCTTGTCATATAGGAGGTCTCACAAGCAGCCAAGCGTCTGGAACAGTTATTTGATTAAAAATTCACTAGCTAATTGCACAGAACTGCCTATGTTAAGTTGTCCAAATCTTACAGATAGAATTCTCCAGAAGAACACCAATGGACTTAGATAAACAATCTTAGCAATCATACAACCAACTAGTTTGTACATTAAAAATTTATCAATTATTTTATGAGTAATTAGTTTACAAAATTGATTCATAAACACAACATATGTAGAGGATTCGAATGTGGTACCCCATAACCAATTTGAATGCACAGTGGTGCAATCATAGCTCACTACAGCCTTTAACTTCTGGGCTTAAGTAATCTGCCCACCTCAGCCTCCTAAGTAGTTGGGACTATAGGCACAGGCTATTGTGCCCAGCTATTTTTTTTTTTTAATTTAGAGACAGGATCTTGCTCTGATGTCCAGGCTGGAGTGAAGTGGTATGATCATAACTCACTTCTTCCTTGAGATCCTGACCTCAAGTGATCCTCCAACCTCAGCTCCCATGTAACTGAGAGTATAGATGCAAGCCACTCTGCCCAGCTAGCAGATATTGCTAGCAAAATAATCAGTCACACTTAGAACTAAATCAATGTCCTTAATGGACTAATCCTTACTAATATTTTTACTATGTCATTTAAGATATATGATATAAGAGATTTGCCTCATTATTTTAACAATCATATAAAGTATGTATAGTACACTTCAGTATATATATTGAGTTGCAGGATATCTATACCATTGTTTTTATAAGAAAATATTTAATAAAGGCACAAGCCCATGGTAAATTATCAGAATGATATAACTTTAAAATGTTAAAATGTGGTTAAAATTTAAAATATAATGAAAGTGACAAAGATAGATGAGTTTTATCACTTGTACTATACAAATAAAATTTATTAAATTCAGTAATCAAGATGTGGAAAATATTACAACATTCTAGGTCAACCAAAAAAACAATATGATTTTAATGAAAAAATCAATATTATATTAATTACATAATTTCCAACTTTACTAGTTAACTTTGGAGGTTTTTGAAAAGGTTATTACCACAATAACCATTGAATATGATTGAAATGAATGAAATCGTATGGTGAAAATGCCAATATAAGAGGTAAAATTTGAATATAAAATCTGAATATCACCTACATGTTTGAGTATTTACTTGTAGCTATTATGTAATATGAATAACTTGTTATAATTATTATATATACATAGTTATAAACGTTATGAAAAAAATCCTCATGTATATCTATTTAGCAAGCCGTTACACACCTTTAGAAATGAAGCTGTTTTTCACTTAAAACTTTGTTTTTGTCTCTTTGATCTATCATCCAAAGTTGTCTTATATTCAAATTAAAATACCATCTGTTTCATAAATAGAGACATCTTAATACCTTGACAGATAAGACAGTCTTAAGGGAAACTCAATCACCCTTGTCCATAATTATTCAAAAAACTTTTTTAAAAAACTACTTGATCTCCTCATATGACACAACAAATTATTGAAGAAAATACCATTTTAGTTACATGAACACGTTGAGCTAAAAGTTGTTTATTCAGAATTGTTTAACATAATTTGTTAATTTATTTTTTTCTACACATTATATATGTACATATGACTATTACAAGATTCTGATATTTTGAATGTGGAGGTTGTTTGTTATCCAAGGTCATACTCAAATATCTTCCATCTGTATTACCGTGGATGACATTTTCTGCAATGAACAGGCATTTATAGGTGTTGATTTATACATTTCAAATTCACTTAATTAACATGTAACTCAAATTTAATGCAGCAAACATATTTGTTTTTACATTAACATTGCTATATGTCTAACACTACCTTAGACAAGGTTATGCCACTGTATGTGTAGAAGAGGTGATGGCTGAACAATGTAATTTTCTATCGGCAACAATGCTGCTGATAGAAAATGTCTTACAAAACAAACAAACAAAAAAAACCAGAAACACTCACCATCTTCCATGAGAGGTAAGTTACTATTCAACAGGGAAATTAGTCAGTATTTTTAAAATTTCTAATATGAAAATATGGACGAACACAATATAAGAAACTGTGGGAGAATATAACACAAATGTTCCTATTGTCATTGTCCTTACAATCTAGTCATGAAGATGGAAATGCTAAACACAAAATAGTCATATGACAATGTATAACTAAATCTGAGAACAGACTATAATTAGTTTTATTCTATAAATATATTCTGTTTAGTAAGTCCATTAAAATGGATATGGCTATTTTTTAGAGGATATATAATTCTTAACTACACTGCTAAATAGTTATCATTTATGCTTTTGATATTTCTGAAGTTATTAAAACAAATGTAAATATTATGTTGAGATCTGCTTTCATTTTTGTTTAGTAAACTTGAGTAAGAATGAGGACACAATTGAGGCTGATTCTATCTGTCCAATAACAATTAAAAATTGGAGGAGTTTGAGCATATAACTGTTGCAATCACTAAAAAATGTTCTAGAGAAATGTCCTACTGAGTCCCAATCTGCTGAACTCTGCTGTGATGGTTGAAAATAGAGTTTGTGATAAAAGTCTCCTAACTCACTATAACACATGGGGAAAGCAAAGAAATAGGACACTTAGTTTCAAGTACAGAAGGAGGGTTAAAGTAACTGGGCCCAAGCACTTCAGCAGCACACGTATGTTAACACATCTAAACCTTAAAAGTCTTCGGAAAGCTGATTCAATGCCAAATGAAAAGTAACTACTCAGTACAGATTCAGTTGCTGTTACCAAGTAATAGGAGATTTCTAATATACAGACAACGCTACCATCTAAAAGATAAAGGTAAAATAGTTTTCATATTCTTCAAACTGGCAACTCCTTGGAAAAAAGTGAGGGTAACAAAGGTTTCCTTCATATTCACTACATTATAATAACAGCTTTATGTACTCAGTTTTAAACTATGGAGAAAATAATGCCGCAATCTGTTATTTTTAAATATTAAATTTTCATACAATTTCCTTAATAATGAGTTGATTTCTCCTGTGGAAAATATCTTAGTTTGTGGTGTACTAGAATTCTTGGTTAAGTTTTAGAAGAGAATGTTTGCCTAACTAAATGAAATTTCAGTAGACTAAAATAAAAACCAAAAGGAGATAAGTAGTGATGTCTTTTAAATTAAGCTGATCTCTCTCTTTGTCTCACACCATCTCCTCAGCCAAGGTACTGAGTGTATGTCTCCAACTCTCCTTTCACTGTTCTAAAGCTTAAAAAATTAAAAGTTATGTAGTGTCAGTTATTCTAGGAAGGAATATAGAATAATTAATACTAAAAGGAAGACATTCTTGGCAGCAATGGTAATAGGTATTAAAATGGATGGACGAGGTTGTGTCATTTCTTCCCCTTTAGAGAAATAGAAATAAAGAAGATTGAAATTCATATTTTTCCCCTCTATGATTTAGATATAATGCTGACAGCAAACTGGATAATGAATAGAAAATTTCTTGAGATCCTTTTGTCTCTTCAAATTTTTAAAATTGTCTGCTCAACAATTAGTGGTAAAATATGGATATGATTATGTTAATAGACTGTTTAAATCGAACAGCTAGGCATATTTGAAGTGAGATTTTAAAAAGTGAACTTTTTAGTATCTTCTCATAAATGTTTTATGACTATTTGAATTGATTATTAATAAAAGTTATAACTGCACAAAGAATAAATATATAAAATAAGGATACAAAAAATAGTTTGATCTAAATACTAATTATTGATATGTATTAGAGGCTTTACCTGAAAAGGATACTGATATATTAGGTCTTATGTCTTCTATAACAATTACAAAGCAAGTTTGTATTTGAAGACAGTTTTGGCACTTGATTATAAACCATGTTTTATTTTATCCATTATGTGTACTTTCCTGTGGCATAGTTCACAATTTCTACATGTACTTGCTAGATGTATCAGAGTCACTCAAGAAGTAACTGTTCAAAAAATAAAATAATACACCATTTAAAACAAATTCCATGGATCCATCCAAGCCAAATTTGGACAAAGAAATCTTATTGAGCAAGCATTTAGAGATGTGTGAACATCCAATATCCCATACAAATTAGGTTCCCTAAATAGCATAATTTTTGTCAACTCAAATGTATAGAGGGGACATGAGAGAACTAGAGTGCATATTTGGAAGGAACAAGGACCTGACAGGAAAAGCAATAATACCCTGGAAAATTCAGGAAATTTGCTCTTGAAAGAGGAAGAACAAAGGAAAATCAGCATGTCTTTATTTGACAAATATTACCTCTTAACAGACTGTATTTGCTTTTCTCATCTACCTTCATTATTAGCAGCACAACTTATATTCTCCATATCACACACAGAAAAAGAAAGTGCAGTATTGAATTAAGCAACTGAGAAATCACTGGAGCACTGCCATTAAAAAAGTCAGTGACAATGAAAAGCAAAATTATTTAGTGGTTTATACAACTGTATATAATTTTAGTGTTGGCATACTCAGAAAATAAAATGCACAAATTTAACTTATCAAAAACTTAGTAAGGAAACATGCCTTATATTCAGAAGTTTTGGTAAATTATGTACCTTGCAGAAATTTCTACTATACTATATCCTGCAGATAGAAAACATATAGTTGGCTTTTATATAATGTTGTTGTCTGCTGCACTTAACATTTGCTTCTTAAGTTTAATAGTTTATCTGTAGATTTTTGGAGTTTTTAAACTACAACATATTTGGCAGCAAAAGTGATAGTTTTATTTCTTCCAATTTTTATAAATTGTGTTATTTTGCTATTGCATTATTATTAATTTACCATATTGCAATGGGCTAGATATCTCTGCAAAATGCTGAAAGAGGTGTTGGTGCCAGATGTTCTTCCAGAAGAAACTATTTCAAACTATCAAACATGGTACTCAATACTGTCTAAAAGTGTTCTGTAGATATTGCCAAATATAAAAATTCATTTGGTTTCCAATTGGATAAGAAGTGTTAGTTTTTTTATAACATAACTTGTTGTTGCATTCTATTTTTTTAAGTTAGTGTTAAATTGTTTTTTACTTGTATATTGAGATAAGCATATGCTTTTTCATTACTTCATTCTTTATAGTGGAGAATTACATTGCTATGTCAAACTTGTGTTTCATTTTATATTTTGGTTTTTGCTCAGGTCTCTATTTCTATGCTTGATTACTTTGAATAAGTTCTGGAAATTTTGTATGAACAATATTGGAGAGAATTTGAGCCACCAGATGATGTAAGTTTACTTCTTAACATTGAAAAATAACAAATCTACTTAAAAAACAGAGTGTTTTCCTTAAATCCAGATAGACTGTGGAGTAAGTGTGAACTTAGCAGGTTAGGTACGGTTACTTGAATCAAAGATAACACAGTACTCAGGCTCCAATTCATTTTCTGAATTATGATTGGGTATTATTAGGAAAAAAATAAAAAATGTTATTTTGGAATTTATTAAAAGAGATTACAACTACAAGCACCTCAACAAGTGATGGATATCAAAGTGTAAACAAATTATGAAAATATCAACATTTAAAAAAAAACTCTGTGAAATCTAAAACATAAAACAAAACAAACTAACAAAAACCTATGGCAACATTTGAATTGGCAATTGAAGGATATAGCAAAGTTTTTCCTCAAATGAAGCATATCCTATCTCCCTGCTCTCTAGCGTTTAGAGGCCTGATTCCATCTGCTTCTTAGCAGACATACCCAGGCAGGTCCAGGCATGTCTTAACTTGCAACGTATACCTTTCCTTATTTGTGTAGGTCAAGTCTTTTTTAAGTAAATTCCTCTTTCCTTTGTTCTTTCCTGCCCCTTACCTATTTAGAAAAGTTTTAAGGTATTAGCCAATTGGGTCTAGTTTAGACTGTGATGTCCAGCTCCAGCCAATGGATGCAGGATACAGCAATAGGGACCCAGCTGCATAAGGGATTAATATTTCCTCCTTCCCTTCATTCATTGCACTCTCATGGCAAGACTGCTAGCAAGTAGTGCCCTTCTGCAGAAAGTAAAATTGCTTTGCTGAGAAAACTTATGGTCTAAGTGTTAATTATTGGTGACAACAGAAAATAAGCATTTAATTCCAACAGCAGTGATTGTTAAAATTAGTATTTTAAGCTATAATTATATTTAAATTTATTTTATGTGATTGTCTTTAATTCACAAAAGCTAGAGGCTTCTGAATGTATTTTGATTAAAGCTGTGTTGGTGCTTCTGTGTTTTCCAAAAGAAAAGTGAGTATAGTTACACAGGAGCCGAACCTCTCTTGAGACCAACAACTTTCCAAACTTTGCCAATATCTCTCTTTTCTATTGACACATCATAAATAAATCTGATGCAAAATGCTACTCATTTTTTTAGCTTTTATAAATAAACAGCAGGTGATTTCACAATCTTAGATTTAGACAAAGGCTACCTAGTAGGAACTTAACAAAAAAATTATTTAAAATAACCGTAATAAGGCTTATAAATTAAAACCAGTATATTTAAATATTATAGCCAGAAAACTGTTAGCAACCTCACAAACATCTAGTACACTTTGAAAAATGCAGGTAATTTTAATTCACCCTGTTTATGAAATGGACATTTATTAGTACATCTGTATTTGCTTCAATATTATGAAGCTAGGTTTCCACACCTTCCAGAAGAAGGGATAATTGAGTTAAATTGTTCATATTGTTTGGTTTATTGTCATGACTCTGGCTTCAGTTCCATGTCAAAGCTGACAACCTGACTCATTCTTTTGGCAAGATTTCTCCAAAATATACAAAGTGTAAATTAATCTTAAGAGGAAAAGTGGCCCTATCTGGCTGTTCCACTGTCAGTCCAATGACCTGCCTTGTCCCCTGAATGTCATGAGCCTGGGTGTCATGAGCCCAGCTGTCAGCCTGAAGTGGAATCAGAAGGAAAGTGCAGACTTTACAATCTGTTGGTTTCAGCAGTTGCCAGGCAGCCCAATCAGTGCCCCTCTGTATATCCTTCCTATATATCCCCCTGTATATCCTGCCTGTATATCCCCCTGTATATCCTGCTTGTATATCCCCCCTGTATATCTGTAGGCCTTCTTCAGAGCTCTCTGGCTTCTTCCATGGCCTTGGATTTGGAGATGAGGGTTCAGTGAAGAAGCCTGCTCTGAGCTTCTGGAAACAAAGGAACACCCTCAACTGTCTCTAGAATAACATGTGACTATGCTGTGGTTGATCAGCTAACTTAGCTGAAGGAAAGGAGCTTGGACAGTGGCTGGCTAGGGACTTTAAGACTGCGTTTTCTCAAAAAAAAGATAGATGCCTGGGAGATCCTTTCAGAAACAGGAGGGAAGAGACCGTGCCATGGCCTTAGATTTGGGGATGGGGCAAAAAAAAAAAAAAAGAGGTGTTCAATGTTACATCTTTACTTTTCAGGTATAATTATATTAATGAGCTTAGTTCATTCTATAGTATATAATTGTGAATAACTATGTCAGTGGTTAAATATTAAAATGCTTAGAGTTTTTAATTATAATTGATGTTTACTCATCTTGAGAAACCTGAAAACATATTAATAATGTCATAACACTTGCAATAATAAAGAATGTTGGAGAATTAAGTTGGTAAAGTAGGTGACAAGGCAGAAGTAGAAACTTGGATTTAGATGTTTTGAATTTCAGAAGGTGATCTGACATCTGATCAGAAACATCAGCTGGGTGTGGTGACTCACACTTGTAATCACAGAACTTTGGGAGGCCAAGGCAGGCAGATCACCTAAGGTCAGGAGTTTGAGACCAGCCTGGCCAACGTGGTGAAATCTCATCTCTACTAAAAATACAAAAATTATCTGGGCCTGGTAGTGGAAGCCTGTATTCTCACCTATTCAAGAGGCGAAGGCAAGAGAATTGCTCGAACCCAGGGGCACAGGTTGCAGTTAACCAAAATAGCATCATTTCACTCCAGCCTGGGCGATGACAAGAGTGAGACTCTGGGAGAGATCCAAGATGGCTGATTACTAGCAGCTCAGGATTGTAGCTCCCAGTGAAAGCATAGAGAACGAGAGGACGCCATGCTTTCAGACAAATTTTTGTTGCTCACAGAGCAGGAGATTCCCAGCGGAGGAGCCCCACGGGTCGCCAGCACCACTCTTGTGGCCGGCGTGGACGTTCTTGGTGCAGAGTAGATGGGACTGGGTCCCCTTTTGGTCGACGTCTGGAGCTCCAGGAAGGCAGTCGCCCATTCAGCTGATTAAAAAAGGGACTCAAGAGGGAAGCCAGACCAGAGATTCCTGGGCAGAAAAGCATCACCAATCTTAACGCTGCTGTTTAAGCCAGCGCGGTGGGTTGCTCAGATTCTGGTGCTGGGAATCAACAAGTTGGACGTTCACTCAGAGACCTAATTTGAAAGTCAGTAATTACAAAGATGACAGGTGGATAAATTTACAATGATGGGAAGAGACCAGCATAAAAAGGCTGAGAATACCCAAAATCAGAATGCGTCTCCCTCAACAGGGGATCACAGTTCCTCATCAACAAGCGAACAAGGCCTGATGGAGAACAAGTGTGTTCCATTAACAGAATTAGGTTTCAGAAGGTGGATAATAAGAAACTTTTGTGAGTTAAAAGAACATGTTCTAGACCAATGTAAAGAAACTAAGAACCTTGAAAAAAGGTTTGACGAAATCCTAACGAGAATAGACAATCTAGAGAGGAATATAAGTGAATTAATGGAACTGAAGAATACAATATGAGAACTCTGCGAAGTATGCACAGGTTTTAACAGTCAAATTGATCAAGCAGAAGAAAAGATATTAGAGGTTGAAGACCAACTTAATGAAATGAGAAGACAAGATTAGAGAAGAAAGAGTAAAAAGGAATGAACAAAGTCTCCAAGAAATATGGGACTATGTGAAAAGACCTAATTACATTTGATAGGTGTACCTGAATGTCATGAAGAGAATGAATCCAAGCTGGAAAATATTCTTCAGGGTATTATTCAGGAAAACTTTCCTAACCTAGGAAGGCAGGGCAATACTCAACTCCAGGTAATACAGAAAACACCATAAAGATATTCCTCAAGTAGAGCAACCCCAAGACTCATAATCATTAGATTCATCAGGGTTGAAATAAAGGAGAAAATTCTAAGGGCAGCTAGAGAGAAAGGTCAGGTTACCCGTAATGGGAAGCCTATCAGACTTATAGCAAATATCTCAGCAGAAACCCTACAAACTGGAAGAGAGTGGGGGTCAATATTCAACATCCACAAAGAAAAGAATTTTCAACCCAGAATCTTATATCCAGCCAAACTAAGCTTCATAAATGAAGGAAAAATAAAAGTTTTCACAAATAAGCAAGCACTCAGAGATTTCAACACCACCAGGCCTGCTTTACAGGAGCTTCTGAAAGAAGTACTACACACAGAAAGGAACAACCAGTATCAGTCATCCCAAAAACTTACCAAAAGGTAAAGAGTATCTCCATAATGAAGAATTTATATCAACTAATGGGAAAAATAGCCAGCTAACATTAAATGAGAATATTAAACTCACAAATATTAATATTAATCCTAAATTTAATTGGATTAAATGCCCCAATCAAACACACAGACAGGCAAATTGAATAAAAAGTCAAAACCCATCAGTACGCTGTATCCAGATCCATCTCATAAGCAAGAACACACAAAGACTCAAAACAAAGGGTTAAAGGAAGACTCACCAATCAAATGGAGAGAAAAAAGAAAACACAGGAGTTCTAACTTTCCTCTCTGACAAAATAGACTTTAATAGTAACAAGACTAAAAGAAACAAAGAAGAATATTACATAATGGTAAAAGGATTAATGTAAGAACAGGAGGCAATGATCATAAATATATATGCACCCAATACAGGAACACCCAGACACATAAGACAAGTTCTTAATGACTTATAAAGAGACTTGGATTCCCGCACAATAGTAGCCGGAGACTTTGACACCACATTGTTAATATTAGACAGATCAACGGGATAGAAAATTAACAGGGACATCTATGATTTGAACTCAGACCTGAAACAAGTAAACTCAGTGAATATTTATAAAATTCTTCACCCCAGGTCCACAGAACATATATTTTTCCCAGTACCACATTACACCACATTACACCTCTTTTGAAAGTGACCACATAATTGGAAGTAAATCACTCTTTAGCATTTGTATAGCATTTCACAGACTTAAATGAATGTTTGTTTGTTATTTTCTTCCCTTATTTCTTCCCAAAAAAAAGAGAGTGAGACTCTGTCCCTCTCCCCTCACACAACCATTTTTTAAAGTTTTAATGAATTTTTAAAATGGTTATGTAAGTCTGAAGTTCTACAAAGATCAAAATTTGGAAGGTATCAGCATATAGATGATACATAACCCATTTCTGTAACTGGATAAGATATTGAAGAAATAAAAACAGGAAAAGATAAGAAGTTGTTGTCGGCTACAAATTGCAAATGTGTCCCGCTTTTTTATACTCCCTTTATTCAGTCCCTCTCTAATGAGACTTCATACATTCGTTTCATGAAGAATAGCATCTTTACAAACCCCTTTCAATCTAGGCTGGCCTGACGACTTGCTTTGGCCGTTAGAATGTGATGGAAGTGTCAAGTCAACCCTCTAACAGATGCCTTAGTAGCTTCTATTTTCTTTTTTGGAAGCCTGCGACTGCCATATAAATAAAGCCAAGCTAGTCGGCTGGATGCTGAGAATTGAACGCAGTCACCTCTATTGCCCAGGCCACCTCTTCTGTCAATCTCCAGAAATCTAGGTGAGGCTATGCTGATCAGCCACCTCCCAGACAACCCACCAGCTGAGCACAGATCTATCAGTCAGCAGTTAAAATCTGCAGAACCTGTCTTAGATCAGCAGAACCACTCAGATAGCCCATAATAAATACTTTTTACTAATACATGACAATAAATACCTGTTTTAAGCCACTGAAGTGTGGGGTAACTTATAACACCGCAGTAATCACAGTAATTATTATTAAATAATTAAATCAGCAGTGCGTTCCGGTTGTTAAGAGCTTAGGAAGAGGAAAAGGAACCAAACAAATGAAAGTGAGAAAGGACAGTCACTGGGGTTTGAGAAAAATCCAAGAACTAATGGTGTCTTCTGACCTAGAAAAGAGGTGTTTCCAAAGAAACAAAATTGCCAGCTGTGTCAGGTATTCCTAAATCAAGAAAAATGAGGGCTGTTAAGTTGACCGTTGTGTTTAATAATGTAGAGGTGATTGCTGATCTAATTTCAAAGATCCCTTCTAAACCACACTGACAAAATGAGAACAAGCCAAATTTTTTTAGAAGACGCTAATGACTACCACTAAAAATTTAATTATAAATTATAAAATTTTCAAATTCTAGATAGTCTTTTTTTGCCTGAATATGTATGTTTTCTAATATAACAAGAATATATAAGCCTTCTATAAGATATTAGACTGAAGAGAAAGATCAGTTAAGCCTTTAAATTTTTGTTACAGACCTATTTATATTCTTTACACATAAAAATATATCTAACAATAGAAGTCAGGCGTTGTCTTACTGTACAAATCAAAATATTTGTGACTTTCATTGTACATGCCTTATTATGCCCAATGACAGTTTTATGTACAATTGTACACCAGCATGTAAATGAGATTCTAGAAGAAAAGAAAATATGGAAAGATTTTTTAACAGTTTATATTTAAGAATATAAAAATATAACTTAATGATTTTAAACTCTTACTTACATTCAAGATGAAATACCTATGTATGAAAATAGTTTTCCAGACTAATAAATGCATGTTATATACTAAATTGTTGTATTAAAAGAAAATAATCTGTTTACTTAATAATAGGCTTTCAATTCTTCTGGGACTGAGATTGATGGATGATTTAGGCAGATACAGTTTCAGTGATATTTGCTTAACCTTCTATGAGATTAAGAAATGGGATTATACATACTGGCTGTTCAACTTTATCCCTTTGTTGAGCAGGAGGCCATATTTATCTTCTCTGCTTCCCATGATACCCCCACTGAAATAAAGAACTTGGTCCTATGAGCCTCTCACTTGGTATTTAACACAGGCTTGAAGAGAGATTGCTGACATACTCCAAGTAACCTTTGTGCATCCAGGCCCAACAGTGGTCAGAAAGAAATAATTACAGCTACTTCAAAGTGATTAAAAGCAGTTCTAAGCAGAGGGGAAAAATCATCCTAATTGTGCCCTAGGGAAGAACTGCTTCAGAGGTATACTTATGATTGCTTTTAAGCAAAAGTAACTACTTTGGCCCTCTCAGCATGCTTCACTAAGTAGAAATGTATAAGCTCTCAGGGACTCAAGGGAGAGAATAAGCTGAATACCTAGTATGAGCATTGATTTCTTAATCTCATGAGGTAAACCCCTACAGAACATGATGCACAAACAAACCATGTGATTTCAACTGAGTGACCCACTGCATTAAAACTAAATTAGACCAATATCAGTGAGCTACACCAAATGAATATCCTTCTAAAGAAAGCAACACCTTAATTTATAACTCTGCCTAAAGGTTCCTCTGCTAAAAATAGTCAAATAGAATAGATAGTATGTTTTCTATTTAATTTAAAATAACATCAGATGTGTGTAATAATTAACCAGTAGTGATTACACATTTTGAAAGTGTACATTGCTATTTACTTTCTCAAAACTATAAAGAAAGGTAAAATCTGTCATCCAGCTGTATTTTGGTTTCTGAAAGAAGCATGTATCTACTACATTTAACTTCCTGCCAAGCAATGGATGAAAAGCAGGAGAAGTATCAATGCAAATAGACTTGATGGTCTGAATTTCCTTAATTAATGGTCATTTTCATTCTGACATGCATCTTTTTTATTTAGAAATACATAAATGCTTGTGTGATCTAAACTCAAGATGCTAGATGTACAAAAATGACAATATACCAGCAGTAAATATATCTGCAGCTATGGAACCATAATAGCAAGAGTCAAGACTTGTCTCATTCTGGAATGCTCTTAAATATAAACACTTTGAGAAATATTTCAAATGCTCCTTAAAGCATATCATTTTTACTTAGTTTATTAATAACTCATAATGGACATGCTAAATGTACACAATTGCTGATTTTAATATAAAATCAGATTAATGAGATTGTTATATGTCTTATCTTTAAAAGGTAAAATTTAGTTTAATTTTTGTACATTTCTGTTTTATATTTTCCAAAGTAATTGTCTTAAAAAAAATTGTCTATAATTAAACCCTGAAACATGATCATACATGTTACAAAAAAGTATTTTAGAAAAATATATATATATATATTTTTGAGACAGAGTTTCGCTCTTGTTACCCAGGCTGGAGTGCAATGGCACGATCTCGGCTCACCGCAACCTCAGCCTCCTGGGTTCAGGCAATTCTCCTGCCTCAGCCTCCCTAGTAGCTGGGACTACAGGCATGTGTCACCGTGCCCAGCTAATTTTTTGTATTTTTAGTAGAGACGGGGTTTCACCATGTTGACAAGGATGGTTTTGATCTCTAGACCTCGTGATCCACCCGCCTCGGCCTCCCAAAGTGCTGGGATTACAGGCTCGAGCCACCACGCCTGGCTAGAAAAATATTTTAAAATTATGTGTAGATGGTTTATGTCTTCCTAATTGTTTACAGACAATTTAGAAGTATGAATGGAGAAGATGGAAGTTAATTACATTGCATATGCATATAAATGAGTACATGAGTGTACATGAGTGATGAGGTCATGATTGCTGCAATCTATCACATATTTCATGTTTTCAGTACAACTTTTTTGTTTGTTCTATTTTCCTAGAAAGGGTAAATAGAACTCTGCTTTAGTACTAAAAACAAAGGAGCCACACAAACAAATCCTGTAGTTTAACAGAATTATAAGTCAGAAGAATAGAAGAGTATTTGTTTGTTTGTTTGTTTGTTTGTTGCATTCTCTAATAACTATGCAAGATCTCTTATTTAAGTTTATTTGTTTATTTCTCAGCAAATGCTAACAGGATAATACATGTAAATGGAATAGCTTACTTTTTTCTTCCTCAAATTTTTACTAGTTGTTGACTGCTATGTTAGACCGTATGGTGTAAAAAAAAGATTTCATTTCAGCATGCTACAATATGCTGTATTAAAGAGTAAGGAAAAGAAAGTTGCATATAAAGGTCATAAAATTGCTGGAATATACTATATGGAAAAGGAGGTTGTTACTGTCTAAGTCATTTCGTGAATGTAAAGATGTGTATTTCAATATGTGCACTAAATAAAATAGATTTAAATTTTCTTAAAGATGTCTTCTTTATGCAAAAAATATCATAATAAAACAAGCAGTATGGCAAACTGGATATTTAGTTCTCAAAATAAACATTCAAGTGTTTGGGTCCATTCAGAAGTTTAATAAAATTTATTGATTACCTACAACATAGTAACCACAAGGTAGAATGATGTACAAACTCAGGATCAGTTCTCCAGGGGCTTATAATCTTCTAATGGTGGTTTTAGACATATAATCAAATAACCATAAAAATGCAGTAGGTTCTATTTTTAGTAGACATTTGAAAATGATGTCCTGTGGGCCTAGAGAATAAAGCACTTAACTCTGCATAATAATTCAGAAAAGACTTCCCAAAGGAGCTATCATTTCAGCTATAAGTTTTGTTTCCATTATTCAGTACTCCCCAAATGCCAAATCTATATGTCCACAACTTTAATATAAAAAAGGAATAATTTCACAGATTTCACTCCTGTGCCCACACAATCCATTTATGTAAAAAGTGATCTTTTAAAATGTTGATCAAAACAAACCATTCTCTTAACTAAAATATCCGTAGTCACTGACCATCATACTATGGTCTATAAGGCTAAACATATATCACACCCTTAATGATTCTGTATATTCAACTTTTGATGATTTTCTCTTCATTTTCTCTACTCTAGACATGTCTTTTCTACTCTTATTTAATGTACTAGAAGGCACTTAATAGACATTTACCCATCTAAATTCCTCACTTCATTCCAGTATCTGCCTAAATATAATTTTGTGAGAAAGGACTTTCCTGATCTTCCTTTGAAAAAATAGCATCCCCTAGCTTAGTGTAGTAAGATAATAATAATAAATCATCTGTCGTTATTCCCAGTTCCTGTCACATATCTTCTAAATCCGTGCTGTCCCTAAGTGACAGGAGTGTCTTTTATATGCTGGTGAGATGACTCCTGCTGGAGCCTTAGATAAATTCAAAATGGCAGCTGGTGGTCAGAAAGGCCGAGCCATGATTAGATGGTAGGAAATTTCAACCCCAACCCAGAGCTCTGGGGAGATAGGAGGGACTGGATAAAGAGTTTAATCACTAACAGCCCATCATTTAAACAGTCATTACTACTAATGAAACTTCCATTAAAAAACAAACAAACAAACAAAAAACCCTAAACATCAGGTTTAGCAATCTTCCAATGTTGAACACATAGTGTTCTGGGAGGAGGGTGGTATGCCTTCCCCCTACCCCCATACCTTGTCCTATGCATGTCCTCTATTTTTCTATCATTGTGTCTTTTATAATAAACTTGTAAATGTAATAAAGTATTTTGAGTTATGTGAATCATTCTAGCAAAATTGAACCTCAGGAAAAGATCACAGGAATCCCCACTTTATAGCGTGTCAGAAGTACATGTGTCCCAGTACTTAAAACTGGTGTCTATAGTGGGGGCAGTCTTGTAGGACAGAACCCTTCATCTGTGGGGTCTCTGCTAATATCACATAATATGAGCATTAAATTGAATGGTAGGATACTTAGTTGGTGTTAGAGAATAGCAAATCTGTGTATGATGTATTTCTTTTAATCTGCTCAGTATTTTCTCTATAGCACTTATTCCTACCTAAAATCATAGTAAAAGTAACTGTGTTCCACATATCCATTATGACAAGTGACGTTTCTGTATTGCTCATCACATAATCCCTAAAACTGAAGCATTAGTGATATTTTTTGAATCCATCTCTGCATCCAAATCTCATGTCAGTTGAAATCCACAATATTGGAAGTAGGGCCTGGCAGAAGGTGATCGGATTATGGCAGTGGTTCCTCATGAATGGTTTAGTATCATTCTGTTGGTGCTGTTCCCATGATAGCGAATTCTCATGGACCTGGTTGTTAAAATTGTGCAGCACCTCGTACCTTGCTCCCTCTTTTGCTCCTGTACTAGCCATAGGATGTGCCTGTTCCCCCTTTACCTTCTTCCATGATTGAAGATTCCTGACACCTACCCAGAAGCCAAGCAGATGCCAGCATCATGCTTCCTGTACAGGCTTTGGCACTACGAGCCAATTAACCACCCCCCTTTTTAAAGAACTTAAGCAGTCTCAAGTATCTCTTTATAGCAATGCAAGAATGGACTAATACAATTACCTTGCACACATTAGGTGTGTAATACAATTTACAAATTAATATGTAAATAAATGTGTTTTTGATATTTGGGAATGGACTAGTATATTGGTGTTTCCTTTATTATTGTTCACATAGAATGTAATACATAAATTTAAAAAAAAGCATGATTTGCAAGGTTGCATTAGTCTAGTAAAGAAATATTATCAATTGAAGAAAGAGAAATGAGGAGGTACTAAGTAAACCAATGAACAAAGAATCAAAACTAACACAAGAAACAAACTAGAAAAGTCAACTGTCTGGGCAAAATTGTATTATGTGTTCCATAATGTCAGAAAGTCCTTTTTTATTCATTTTTTGTTTTATTATATGAAGTATATTCCTTGCAGTGAAATAAAAATTATGTGGCTTTCCTTCTTGTTTGCTTATAAGCTGTAAGATCTAAGCATCCCATTATCCATATGAGGGTAATCAAACAAATCATCCGGGGAAATCAAAAGGATCAGCTGGAGACTTCCTTTTGCTACATCTAAACAGACCAACTCGAACAGCGTGCTCCCATAAAATGACGTTTTGCAGAACTGGTTTTATTCTCCTGAAAATTAGAATCTTTATATATAAAAAATACATTTAAAAGTGTTAAGACATTTTATCTATAAATGCACTGTTTAAATGTAACTAAAATATTTTAAAGTTACATTTTTCTTTTACCAGATGGTCTCTGCAGCAGACCAAAACTCAACAGTAAACTTTGAGTTCTTCATTTCCTTAGTGAATATTTTCTGTTTTTCTGACCAACCGCAGAGACTTTAAACAAAAAATAATAACTTAAGTGATAATTCTAATACTAGTTTTCTTTTACATAATTATGAAATGAAAATTTTACTAGATATTCAATATGGAAAAGTGGACACAGCAGAATAAAGCCTGATATCATCCAAAATGAAAGAGCACAGAGAAAAAAGCTTCAGGGAAAATGAACACACTTCATTGGCTTCTGGGAAAACATCAAACAGATGAAAACGTAATTGTATTCTCCCAGATGAGAAGAAACAATAAGGCAAGATAACATTTGAAGAGTGATTTCTGAATTTTTTATAAATTCAGTTCAAAAAGACACAAATTTAGAGAAGCAAAAGGACCAGAGAAACAAACGAAAAGAATAAAAAGAAAAATGTACCTATACATACAATTGTTAAACTGATAAAACTGAAACAAACAAAAATTTGAAAGGAGCCAGGTAAGCACATTTCATTCAGCAGAATAAATATGTCTACAATGGTAGGTATTTTCAGAAGCATAGGCAATAAAGCTATGGAATTATCTACTTAAGGTGCTTAAAAGAAAAAAAAACTGGTAAATCAGGATACTATATGCAGTGAAAATATCCTTCAAAAAGTAGTGGAAAATATAAGTAAATAAAATGTTTACAGATAAACAAAAGCTAAGAAAATTTCACACCAGTTGACCAGCAGCAAAAGACTTGCTAAATAATTTTTTCTAGAAAGAAAGAATATGATATAAAATAAAAACTTCGATTTGTGGAAACAAAATACATGAGTTAAATAAATGAAAAAAATATCATATTTCATTCTCTAGTTTTTAACAAACATAAACATAAAATTTGTGACAAGCATATCATGAATATCAGAAATAGTAAATGGAATTATACTAATCTAAGGTTCTTATATTTTATATGAAGTACAAATATCTTGTCTAAATAGATTCTGATGTATTAATAATGCATAGTGTAACCCCTAGAGCAACTACTTAAAACAATACAAAGATATGCAGCTAAAAAAGCAATTAGAGTAACTAAAAGAGCATATGAAAATATTTAATTAACATGAGGCAAGAAATTAAGAAGACAAGAATTAAATTAAATGGGACAAAAAGAAAACATAGCACAATAAGAGCACTTAAGCTTAATAATGTGAATAATTTCATGAAATACAAATGGACTAAACATTTCAAACAAATATATAGAAGTGCACAACACGTGTCAACCAAAGAAAAACTTTGTAATGCCGTTGTTAGTATTAAAGTAAATTGATGGAGATAATATATATAGTCAAACAGTATACTTTGGAAAATAAAGAGGAACATCTTAAAGTGTTAAAAATATGACTCAGGAAGTCATAAGCTTCTAAATGTTTCGCAGCCAAAATACATGAAGCAAGATCTGGCAAAGGTAAATGAAAATGAGCAAATCTACTATCAAAATCGTATTTTTTTTTTTTACTCATTTGGTAATAGATACTTCAACTCAACAAGAACACACTCAAAAAACACTAAAGATATAGAAGAGTCAAACTAACTGATGTTTGTACATCAGTAACATAACAAATTGAAAATACTTTCTTTTCAGGGACACAGAAAATTCATAAATATAGATCATATTCTGGGTCTTAAAATATATCTCTACATACCCGCAAAGATTGAAGGCTTACAGAATGTGTTATTTGCCCACAAATAAATTAAATTTTAAATCATCACAACATGATTTTGACCTATCTTTCTGTCCCTTTGTAATCAGAGTTGATTTGATAAAGACAATGTTTTCACTACGGGGGTACTAAAATAAATTTTAAGACATTCAGACAGAGAAATACCCTGCTAACATAAAAAAGACAAGGTTTTCTGACTGTTTCACTCTTTCTTCTAAGAAGTACCTTAGAAAAAGGAAACTTCACAACTCTAAGGGCTTAAGCACACTATTGTTGCCCAAAAGGAATAAGCAGTTATTCTCCAAGCTATTTTCTGGTTGTCAAAATAAACATGGAAAATAGACACATTCAGCAAGGTTTCATAGACTCATTCTGGCCAATAGCTGGAATGATACTTCTCATTTTCTTCAATAGACAATATTTGGAAGAGTAGGTGGTAGAAATGAAAAAAACAGAAATATGAGTTTTATAATTTCTCCTTTCTGATGTTTGAATATTTGAACATGGACCAAACAGTCTTACAGGTTCATTTTTATGTCCACCTGTCTCAGCTACCAATTTTATGATCTAAAAGAGTAAATTTACCAAAATTTTATTTACTTCTTAAGTAATAAACAATATGTTTAATTTTTGAACTGTCATTATCTCCTACATTTATCATATTAGACAAATCCATTCATATATTTAACCATGTTTCACAGACATGAATTCAATACAAATATTGGAGGTATGCATTATATTTCTAATTGTTAAGATGGGCGTTGTATTAAAAATGTGACACTAAGAAATTTTATATCTCCTTATTTTAAACAAACAGAATAATCAAATTTGTATCAATCAGATTTTCTGGTGATACGGACATAGTTATTTTATCTTATTGTTCTTCAATAAAGGAAATAATATTTGCATATAATATGTATAATAGTTTTATCTAAATGATTGTTTATATTTTTTATTTGTAGCTGATTTTTTTTTACAAAGTGAAACATATTTGTTTTTATTTTCTACTTATACATGCCTAAAAGATTGTGATCAAACCATTCTGTGTTTATTGGTTGGAAACTTGGGAGCTTGCTGCTCTGTAGGCTCCAGATGATTCAGGATTTTGTATAAGATAGCTATGGAAAGACTGTTTATGGATTGCCTATTTGCCCCAATACTGTACAGTGACTGTTAACCCAGAATTGTTTAATCTCTTTCTCTCCTTTCCCCACATAAAGACACACATATCTACATATTTTAATGTATTTAAAATTATGTTTATAAAACTCAAATCCTTAAGAATAAATGACTACGCTGAAGGAAATTAAATTCAGTGACTATGACAAAGGAATACAAAAGAGTGGAAATTATTATTCTTTTTTAATTATACTTTAGATTCTGGGGTACATGTGCAGATCATGCAGGATTGTTGCATAGGTACATACATCTCAAGCTTGTTTGCTGCCTCCATTTCCCATCACCTAGATATGGCAGTTCATTCTTGATTTGGGTCTCTTTAAGTCTGTTATTGGTGTATAGGAATGCTGTGATTTCTGCACATTGATTTTTGTATCCTGAGACTTTGCTGAAATTGCTTATCAGTTTCAGAAGATTTGGGGCTGAGACCATGGGGTCTTCTAAATATACAATCATATTGTCTGTGAATAGAGACAATTTGATGTCCTTTCCTAATTGAATACCCTTTATTTCTTTCTCTTGCCTGATTGCTCTGCCTAGAACTTCCAATACCATATGGAATAGGAGTGGTGAGGGAGGGCATACTTGTCCTAGTGCCATATTTCAAAGGTAATGCTTCCAGTTTTTGCCCATTCAGTATGATATTGACTGTGGGTTTGTCCTAAATACCTTTTATTATTTTTTGATATGTTCCATCGATACCTAGTTTATTGAGAGTTTTTAGCATAAAGGGCTGTTGAATTTTGTAGAAGGCCTTCTCTGCATCTATTGAAATAATCATGTGATTTTTGTCTTTGGTTCTGTTTATGTGATGGATTACATTTATAGACTTGCATATGTTGAACCAGCCTTACATCTTCTGGATGAAGCCTGCTTGATCATGATGAATAAGCTTTTCGGTGTGCTGTTGCATTTGGTTTGTCCATATTTTGTCAAAGATTTTTGCATCAATGTTCATCATGAATATGGGCCTGAACTTTTTAACATTAAATGTAAATGGCCTAAATGCCCCAATCAAAAGATACAGACTGGCAAGCTAGAATAAAAAGTCAAAACCTGTCAGTGTGCTGTATTCAGAAGACCCATCTTACATGCAAAGACACACATAGATTCAAATAAATGGATGGAAGAAGATTTACCAAGCAAACGGAGAGCAAAAAAAAAAAAAAAAGTCAGGGGTTGCAAGCCTGGTCTCTGATAAAATAGACTTTAATCCAATAAAGCTCAAAAGAGACAAAGAAGGGTATTACATAATGGTAAAGGGGTCAATGCAACAAGGAGAGCTAACTATCCTAAATATATATGCACCCAATACAGGAGCACCCAGATATATAAAACAAGTTCTTAATGACCTACAAAGAGACTTAGACTCCCACTCAATAATAGTAGGAGGCTTTAACATTCCACTGTAATACTACACAGATCAATGAGACAGAAAATTAACAAGGATATCTAGGACTTCAACTCAGAACTGGACCAAGCAGACCTAATGGATATCTACAGAACTCTCCACCCCAAATCCACAGAATATACATTCTTCTCAGCACCACATTGTACTTACTCTAAAATTGGCCACGTAATTGGAAGTAAATCACTCCTCAGCAAATGCAAAAGAAGAGAAATAATAACAGTCTCTCAGACCACAGTGAAATCATATTAGAACTCAGGATTAAGAAAATAACTAAAACCCACACTACTTAATGGAAACTGAACAACTGTCTTCTGAATGTTGGCTGGATAAACAATGAAATGAACACAGAAACAAAGATGTTCTTCGAAAACAATGATACAACATACCAGGATTGCTGGGACACATTTAAAGTAGTGTCTAGAGGGAAATTTATAGCAATAAATGCCCACATGAAAGCAAAAAGAGATCTAAAATTGACACCCTATAGTCAAAATTGAAAGACCTAGAGGAGCAAGATAAAAAAATTCAAAAGCTAGCAGAAGACAAGAAATAGCTAAGATCAGAACAGAACTGAAGGAGATAGAGACATAAAAACCCCTTCAAAAAATCAATAAATCCAGGAGCTGATTTTTTGAACAGATCAACAAAATAGACAGACTGCTAGCCAGACTAAAAGAAACATGAGAAGAATCGAATAGATGCAATAAAAAATGATAAAGGGGATACCACTGCTGACTCCAAAGAAATATAAAGTACAACCAGAGATTACTACAAACAACTCTGTGCAAGTAAACCAGTAAATCTGGGTGAAATGGATAAATTTCTGGACATTTGCACCTTCCCAGGAAGAAGTTGAAACCCTGAATAGACCAATAACAAGGGCTGAAATTGAGGCACAATTAATAGCCTACCAACCAAAAAAAAGTCCAGGTTAGATGGATTCACAGCCAAATTCTACCAGATGTACAAAGAGGAGCTTCTACCTTTCCTTCTGAAACTATTCCAAACAATACAAAAAGAGGGAATCCTCCCTAACTCATTTTATGAGACCAGCATCATCCTGATACCAAACCCAGCAGAGAATTACTTTCAGTCCTGTATCATTATAAGTTTAAAATCAATTACAATGAAAATGATTACCTTGGCATAATTAAGAAAAGTGACAATACATATTGGAGAATGTGTATGAGTGCTAGACTTCTCATATAATTCTTGGGAATGATAAACTAACAGCTGTTTTGAAGATTGTTTTTGGTTAAATGTATACAATATATTCAAAATGCAGAATTTTTATCATAATATTGATATCTACTGAAAATTTATTCATAACAAATAATCACATGGGCAAAGAGCAGTGATCTTATGTTTACAGCAATGTTAATTATACTGCCATAAACAGAAATTATTAATGCTCAATAATTTCTGTTTCTTTGTTTTAATAAATTCAGGTACATTTTATTTCTAATTTTAAAAGTTTTTTGAAGAGTTGGGGTCTCACCATGTTTCCCAGGCTAATATCCAACTCCTGGCCTGAAACAATTCTGCCTTGGAGGACCGAAGGGTTGGGATTATAGGCATGAGCCACCACACCCAGTCCAGGTACATTCTTAATGCAATACTATTAAGTGAGATAGAAATGTTAAAATGAAAACATATTTATGAAATTTTATATTTTATAATCTCATATACAAGCCACATGCTAACATATAAATAGGAGGAACACAGATTCTAGTTGGCCCTGGACAGTCCTGGTTTATGATTGTTTTACTAGCATAATTAAAAGCACTCTCAAGTTACTTAATTTTCGAATATAAATTTGATGGTAAATCTATGTATACACTAAAAAATTCTTAACACTTATGTCTAAATGGTGTCATTCATGATTACTTCCTTTTCAACCTTTTTTTTGGATTTTATCTTTATCCACAGTAAAACTTATTACTAGTATGAGAAGAATAATACATTTGTTTTGCTATATAAACTCTTCTTGCTGTTAAATATTAGTTCTCTGGGGTGAGTTCTCTCCTTTTTTTTTTTTGAGACGGAGTTTTGCTCTTGTTACTCAGGCTGGAGTGCAATGGCTCTATCTTAGCCCACCGCAACCTCCTCCTCCTGGGTTCAGGCAATTCTCCTGCCTCAGCCTCCGGAGTAGCTGGGATTACAGGCACATGCCACCATGCCCAGCTAATTTTTTGTACTTTTAGTAGAGACGAGTTTTCACCATGTTGACCAGGATGGTCTCTATCTCTTGACTTTGTGATCCACCCGCCTCGGCCTCCCAAAGTGCTGGGATTACAGGCTTGAGCCACCGCGCCTGGCCTCTCTCCTTTTTTTATTCTCTGTAAGGCATAGCCTAGTTTCATCCTAGTTAGATCAGCCTCCGAAGTAGAGAGGTTTCATGCAATTCAAAGTAAGTGACTGAAGGGAAACAGGAAAACAAAGAAATCCTAAGTTCATAAATCTTTTTTCCCCTACTTGTTGGACATCTTTTTATCTTAATTATAAGTTAAAAGAATGGGTGTAGGTGATTTAACGTTATAGGTTTAACTTCTCTTTTGGAAAGTGTGCGGAGCAGCATGTATTCTCATGTAGGAAAAATAAAATTCGCCTAGTCTTCAGATGTTTTTGTTTATTTGATTTATGCTTATTCTTAATCTAAAGATTGCCTTTCAGATATACTCAATTTCCTCAGTTTCTAATCTGGTTATTATGAGGCTGGGTTTTATAGATTGATATGTAATATTACATGGGAAAACATTTACATGAGTTGAGGAAACACCAAATAAAAAGCAGGTGGTGAAAATAAACAAGAAAAATACTCTATGAATGTACAAATTCCATCTTTCATTCAAATACATATTTATAAATGCCTCAATGTGGATATTTGTGTTTTGTTTTTTAATTCTCTAGGGTTCAAAAGATGCATGCAATAGAAGCTGTGCCTTCAAATGACTCAAAATCCAATGCAGTTCTTTGGGTCTCTATTATGGCAAACGTTATGTTCATGCAGGATTGCCTGGAGTATATTATGTATATGCAGGATTTGTACAACTTTGGCTAAACATATTTACAGTAGATGAAATACTAGAAATAAGATAAGCTAGCTAACGTCTCATATCCTATAAGAAATTTAATCCAATAAAAATCTAAATTTTGCCAAAGAGAAAAAAGAAAGGGCTTATGTGAGGCCCAAAAAGAAAATGTTCCTTAACATTAATTATTTCACAGCCCAACCTACATAATTTGGTACAAGTTAATGATATCTAGTAATAAACACAATCGTGTGGGGGGGTTGCTATGTACTTCCACCTCTCCACATATTATTGTATTGAGTTTGTAGAAAATTCCAAATCCCCTTGTTAATTTCAGTGTTGAGAGTGAAAAATAGTTGAATTAAACAAACAACTCAAGTTAAATTTCTTGTGAAGTCACTAGAGAAAATTATTGTGAATCATTTTTCAAATGTTAAATAAAAATATAACTGAGTTGAATGAAAAATTGCTAACGTATAACTAATCTCTCTCCTATTGGCTAGCCTACAGTAACTGTGTTCCATGTTTTCTCATTATCTTGATATGGTTCTTATTATTTTGTAAAATATGTGATTTTTAAAAATGAAACATCAGGTATTCATCAGGTTCTGATGATATATACAATAACATAGTTTCTAGCTGAAAATCATCCAACTGTTCCTGATAGCTGCAGCATATTCTGCACTTTCTTGCTGAATACAATAATATATTTAATAGTAATACCATGTCTTGCAATTTTATAACATAAAAGAAGAAATTTAAAAAAAAAACTAACACTGGAAGTAGGCTATTTCTCTTTCACTTTGCTTTGTTTTCAGCATAAATATAAGTAAACATTTAAAATTTTCAATTAAACATTATCGGTGAGGCTATCTTAATTGAATGTAAAATTTGTTGGTTTAAGTTTGTTGAAAGGAAAAACTACTAAAATTGTAACTCTAGAATTTTACATCAATTCAACAGAGTGATAATACCAACCTCTTTCACCACTCATGTGATTACCATTGTATAACAAAAACAACCAAAACCTTCTGTCACTTTTGTTTCTTCTTTGTTATGTCTAGAGCTTTAGCTGAGATTACATAAAAGCTGAAACCATCTGAGCTGAAATAAAGATTCAACTGAGCTAAAATTCTCCAGCAGAACCTTTATACAAAACTTTTCCTTGTGGCTTGGGACCCTCATAAGATGTCAGTCTTAAGAGTCAAACATCTTACATCTAGGGCTACAGCATGAATCCACAGATGAGACAGGAGCTATATGGCTTTTTATGACTTAGACTTGGAAGTCTTGTAACTTCTATTATTCTCTATTGCTTGAAACAGCTATAGTCCACCCACACACAAGGGCAGGAGACCCAGACAATGCCTCTCAATGATAGGTCAGTGTATTTATAGCTAATTGTTTTAAAAGACACAATTTTAAAACGATTATTTTATTTAGATTTTCCAGCTCCATACCAAGGAAAAATTGTCAGAATTAGTACAATAGGTAAAACTGATACAGAAGTTCAGAGATGGTGAAATTCAACCTACCATTTTTACATGTGAGAAAGTTAAAGAGGAAAGAAGGAACGTTACTCATCTTTGGGCCTGGATAGATAGATGCATTCATACACAGATAAACACTTAATTTTAGGCGTCAATATGACTGAATTAGGGGATACTCAGATAACTGGTAAAGCATGATTTCTGGTTGTCTGTGAGGGTGTTTCTGAGAGAGGCTGGCATTTGAATCTGTAGGCTGAGGAAAGAAGATTCACCCTACCCAATGTGGGTGGCCACCACCCAATCTGGGTCCAAGCAGAACAAAAAAGCAGAGTGAACATGAATTTGTCCTCTCATTTTCTGGAATTAAGATATCCTTTTACTGCCCTTGGACATTAGAGCTTTCTCAGCCTTTGGACTCTAAAAACTGCACTAGTGACTCTCAGATTCCCAGGACTTCAGGCTCAAACTAATGGTTATATCATTGGTTTTCCCAGTTCTGAGGCCTTTGGAAATGAATTGATTCACGTTACCAGCTGCCTTGGCTCTCCAGTTTTCATATGGCCTATCATGAAACTTCTCAGTTTCCACAAATGTATGAACCAATTTCTCTAATAAACCCCTCTTGTATCAATCTACGTGTGTATATATGACTTATGCTCTAGATATATGTATATATGATACCATATGAATCATGATATATATGATTCCTCATATATACCCATATTTACATATATATGCGACTATACAGTTGACATTTGAACAAGTTAGGTTTAAAATACACAGGTCCACTCATATATAAATTTTCTTACATCTGAGATAGCAAAATTAACCCCTCCTCTTTCACCTCCTCATCAGCCTACTCAACATGAAGATGATGAGGATGAAGATTTTTATGATAATACACTTCCACTTATTAAATAGTAAATATTTGTTATTGAGATTTTTAAACAGCATTTTCCTTTTTTATTTTCTTACTCCATTGTGAGAATACAGTATGTAACACATATAACATACAAAATATGTGCTGATCAACTGTTATGTTATAGATTATGCTTCTGGTAAACAGCAGGGTGTCGGTAGTTAATTTTTTGAGGATTCAAAAGTCATGCATTGATTTTTGACTGTGTGGGGGTTCAGGACCCCTACCCCTGTGTTACTCAAGGGTCAGTTTCACATCCTACCGCTGTTCTTTCTCCAAACAATCATGACTAATACAGATGAATGGACGGGTGAATAGACAGATGGATGGATGCACAGATAGACAGATGATAGATAAGTTGGTAGAGCAAAGACTATAAACTAAATCTAATATTTTGAGAGTTATATAATATTTGGATTTCATGTATTATATCCTTAATCATGTTTTTCCAATATCTGAATTGTCTAGAGTGAGGAAGCTGATCACATAACTGGCAAATTAGTGATGTCTTTCCTTGTATCAAGCTCATTTTATCAAATCACTTAGCATTCCCATAAATAGACGATAACAATGTACTTATTTATTATTTATAAGCCCTTTGTGTTTCTTTTTTAACAATTAAAGATACTTTAGTTCTTTAACATCATTTGGGCATCCAGCCCAGGTGGAACAATAGGAACCAAATACACTGTCCCACATGAACACACAAACTAAAAGATTAAATTTATCCATGATGTTCAAGTTATGTAAAGGGTTTTCACCCAAGTTTTCATCACAGTGGTGATCAGAACATGGGTAGTAAAGAGGAAACTACCTATGGCTTAGGAAGAAATCGTCCAAAAGGATTAGATGAAAAGTATTTGGAATTTGCTCAGGGCCAGGAACAGTGTCTGTTCTCGACAACCACATTGGAAACCTAATAATTCAAGGGGCATTGAGAGGAATACACAGAGGAGTCTTATTTCCTAGTGGTGAATAATAAGCCCTAGATTAATCATTGTTATCCTCTATAACATCTTAAAAGCAAGACTAAGAAAAATCAAAGGTTTGCAAGTAACTTTACTACATATTGAAACAAAGTTTCAGAATACAGAAATCCAAAATTGTCTGACACATACACAAAGGAGAGTCAAAACATGCAATCAGTACCTATTGGCAATTACCAGGAATTTAAAGGTGCAGTAAAGTTGACCTATAATAAGAAAAAAACTCAACTAATTAAACTCATCTCCTAGCTGACACAGATATACAGATGTTAGAATTAGCAGGCAAGAATATTAAAATGTGTTACATTGCATTTCGTGTATTCAAAAGTTAAGGAGAGGTATATAAGATAGTAACAAAGATTCAGATTGGAATTTTCAACACAGTAGCTATCGTATCTGAGGTGAAAAATACACTGAATGGGGGTAAAAAGATATTTAATATTGTAGAAGAAAACATTAGTGAACTTGAAAGAAAGCAATGGATGGTTATTACTGAGTATTAATTACATTTTTCTCTATTGTGAAATTAAAAATTAAAATATTAGATGGTTATAGCACCACAGAAGAAATGAGTCTAGTTCTGAAACATAAAGTAGAAGAAAGTCATAACGCTCATACATACAATATAAATAAATATTGTTTTAAACCACTAAAATATTAAAGTTCTTATTTCCAAAAGTTATAAGGATCCAAAGTAACATAAGAACAATATTCATAATACTCTTTTTTGTCTTTTTAAATTGCATTTTAGGTTTTGGGGTACATGTGAAGAACATGCAAGATAGTTGCATAGGTACACACTTGGCAGTGTGATTTGCTGCCTTCCTCCCCATCACCTATATCTGGCATTTCTCCCCATGCTCTCTCTCCCCAACTCCCCACCCCCTGCTGTTCATCCCCTATTTCCTCCCAACAGACCCCAGTAATACTCATAATACTCTTTCCAATTTTTGGCCTCACTTTGTAAAATTCAAATGAATTTAGGCAATTTACTTTGCAGATTTTACAGAGAAATATTAAATCATGCAATGCATTTTGTTTTAAATTTATGATTTTGGAAAGTTTCAATTAAAACACAAGAGCTACCAGAATCTGTGTCAGATCATGCATATTGGTGAAAGAAAAAATTATATATTCTAATTCTCTATAATTTTAAAATTCTGAGTAAGAATACAGACAGATATATAGAAGCATACTGAAAATGTGTTGAAATAGAGCACACAATTTTAGCACCAAACTGTGATCTTAACATAAATTTTCTAATATCTCTAACCCAATGTTTTTCATCTCTACAATGATGAGATTGTGTATACACATGTATAAATAAAACAATAAAGGTATTTCATGCTCATAGCCATGTGATTTAAATGTAACCAAAATCTTAAATAATTCAGAGGTTGGAAACTAGTAGTGATGTTCATTTGTTCATTTAGTTTATTTGTTTGATTGATTTTTTAACAAAAGAAAATTATATGCTAAGAAGTGTGATGCTGGTTAGAAAATAATAAAGAAGAAAATCGTTTCTATATCTACATAGTAAGTGACACAGTAGAGCTAATCACAACACAATGGACGCAGGCACAGAATGCTCGAATACCAGCATGGGTAAGTATGTATCATGAGCTAAGATTAATCAGCCCTGGAGACCAAAATGTGGAACTACAGAAACAAAAATTGTTTCCATCCATATAAATACCACCTGAGGTAAGTTGAGCGTAAGTCAACAGAGTTTGAGTATCTCAAGCCATCTTTTAGAAATGCCATCAGAGTAGAGTTGGGAGAAAAGATGACTAGCTTGAAGAAGTAGGTAATGAGCATTTGTGAAACACTAAGCATAGACAACTTATACAAAAGGCCTGAAACATGATTATGTTGTGTTGAGCAATAGAAAATTGTTTAGTATAATTAAGGCTTATAGGTAAAATGGCAGTGGAAGCTAAACAGAGCTCATAAGAGGCCTTTTTGTTAATCCCTGGTCTAGGGAAAAATGTAGATTTTTTTTAGTGTAACCTTCAATTCTGCTGTTCATGTGTATCATTTAATCATGTTGTGACATCATTACTTTGAGAAAATTTGGCTGTTTATATTTTGTGATCCACTAAAATCATTAAGTCATGTTGAGCACAGACAATGATTATTTATTTTCCTAAAGTTTCAGACACCCAATGAATGAGGGATTCCGCAAAACAGTTTTTGTTTCCCACTTCAATAAAATACAATTAACATAGATTATTTTATAACTTAATATTAAGGAAAAAAATTTCAACAAAAGAAATGACTACATATAAGTACTGTAGACACTATATACATATTACTGTCTAAATAATGTTGTGACCAATCTACCTTTTAAAGTCCAAAATAATACAAAATGTAAACAACAAAAATTAATATAATATTTTTAATTTACTTCTTATCTTTACTCCATACCACGATATCCTAAGTAGGCAGAAATATATCAGTAAAATCTGTATGTAAAATTACATGTAATCCTGATTTCATACTTGCTCTGAACTTGGAGCCAGGTTGGAGCCAAGCCCAGGTACTGTCACAGTCTGGCTAGGTTTGAGCATGACTGGGGGAGTGCTGATGTGCCAGACCTCTACCACCTCAGCTCCCTCTGGATGTTGAGCAACAATGAGCATGGTGAAGGGGAGAATCCAAAAGGTGGCTGAGGGCAGTTTAGTGCTGTCCTGCAGGTGCCGCTTGTCACAAGCAGCTTGTGCACAGTGGATTGTGGCAGGAGGCAGACAGGCTCCTGGGAGGAAGGTGCAGGTCCCTGATGCGGCACCGTCAGGCCACGGAGCGACTGAAGGCTGGGCCTGAGCTGACCATTCTGCCAACTGGAGTGGAAACTTATTGTGCCTTTTTCAGACCTGCTTATCGCTGCTCGCGTACCAGTGGATATGTACATCCTCCTTTCTGAGACCCGTAGAAGTCCAGGGCTCCGCCAGAGGAGAGCAAACAATGGGATGACTAGCAGCAGAGGAGCTACCGTCTCGGCAAGTCCCCCCTGATCAGTTCTATCACTCAATAAAGCTCCTCTTCCTCTTGCTTATCCTCCACTTGTCTGTGTACCTCATTCTTCCTGGTCACAGGACAAGAACTCAAGACCCTGCAAATGGCAAAGCTAAAAGAGCTATAACATAAACAGGGCTGGGACTCACCCCTTGCTCATCACACTGTGGGCAAAAAGGAGAGAAGGGCTGTGGCCCTTCAGGGATCCCAGACCTGGTAGCTCCCAGAGACACAGCTATGACTCCCTCATTGGGTCCCTGTATCTCTTGGTGTCTCCAAGTTTCTGGGCACGGCTGTGTTTCCCAGTGCTATCTGTGGAGGCTCCTTCTAGTGCACTTCATTCAAGCAAGTCTCACAAACAGCTGGCACACATGTTGTCACCTGGAGCGGTCCACCCCACTGCAGCTGTTGTATAGAGGTTTCCAGCCAGAAAAGCAACAACTCTAAGATCTCGTAACAATAATATCTAATCTAACCCAATAGAGTACATTAACATATCGGAAAGTTATGTCTGATGTGCAAAGATTAGTCAGTCTAGGAGACAGAAATGTAGAGCTTTATAAATAAAAACTGTTACCATCTACACAGATATCATCTATCTAAGTGGAGCCCAAGTCAACGGAATTTTAGTATGTCAGTCCATCATTGATGAATATACATCGGTTTGTCACTAAAATGTTGACACATTTAGATTCTCTTGTCTAATTCCAAAAATTAGAAGCAATCTTTTAATTTAAATTAATTATCATAAAGATCTGCCTACACACACACAGAGAGAGAGAGAGAGAGAGAGAGAGAGAGAGATATCTCATAAAGATATGCCTACAGAGGTAGAAGAATTTGATTGTAAAGAAAAGCATACTTATTTCTCAAGTTTTGTTAATCTGGCTACATTCTTGTTACCATCTCTAGCCTTTAAAAGCAAAAGAATAAAATGATACATTAAAAACTTGAAGGAGAGATCATAGGACATTCTACATAGAAATTCAGCTGTGCAAATATAAAAATTTTCTGTGCTAGTAAATGCCATACTGTTACCAATATTCTTTAATTATTATTTTGGCCTACACAAACTGTTGTATAGACTTTCACAGACATGTATATAAAGTAATTTATAATACTGATAACAATAGCAAAAGAAAATTTTAAGTCTAAATGTCTATTTAAAAGAAACTTTTCATATCATTACGCTGTGTCAGGCATAGTGGCATGCAACTGTCATCCCAGCTACTTGGGAGACTGAGGCAGGAGAATGGATTGAGGCCACGGTGCACTATAATCAAGCCTCTTAATACCCACCACACTCCAGCTAGGAAACATAGTGAGTCTCTGTCCCAAAAATAAATATAAAAATAAAAATATAAAAAGAAAATGAAAAAATATCACACTCTATATAGGAAATAAGATATTTTAAAAACAAAGGTGTGTTTAAAGGGAAAGATATGGGCATAGAAAAGGTGCATGTATCAGTGAAAAATTATATTGTTAAGTAATATATTTATGATTTATAAAATAAAAATATTGGCCTATATATATAGGCATTTATATGCATATGTCTTAGTAGAAACACATGTGATGAAAAATAATTATGATCATAATTATTCACAATTTTTTGAATTCATCTATACAGTAATGCCATAGCTAATAAAAATCTCTTATTTTGTTGTAAAATTTAACTGAGAATGTCTTTCACTTACCATGAGAACTTTTCTCAAACTTATAATTTTTAAAATCCTAATCAATCCTAAAAAATGTTCTGTTTGAAAAGAACAGTAGAAGAAAAACAATAATATATATGTCTTTTTACAGTTTTTCACAATGACAATGATTTCATTTTGCCATTCACCTGTACTCCAGTCAACTTACTATTAATTCAAATTAATATGTAAAATTTGAGGTATTTAGAAGATTCAAACTCTATCAAACTATCAGTGTTGGCTATAAAGTGAAACTAATGAACTTTCAAAGAGTTGAAGTTTTTTGTCTAATAACTGAAGTCAACATAAAATAATGTCCTCATTCTTAGTGTTCAATGTCGAATAGCAACTGTCCTGAAATTTCATGTGTTCTATATAGTTTTATTAGGTTGCTACAAAAAGTAATTGTGATTTTTGCTATTACTTTTAAAGGGAAAAACCACAATTACTTTTGTAGCAACCTAATAAAAGCATTAACCTCCCAATATAAACTCTTTCTTTCTTCTAATTACTTTTTTTCAATATTCTGTAGAGTTACAAAGAGAATACACTGATATCAATTATTAAACTTTCTATAATTTGTGCTGAATATTTCACTATAACGATAATAAACTCAACATTTTCTAAATGTTAAAGCTATATGGGAAAGTCTAATTACCATATTTAAAATCGGAAACATTGCTTCTTCATCTCCCAACATGATTATTAAATTTATTGGAGGATTTATCCAATAACATGTTTATTTGCTTATACCCAGAAAAGTTTATATAACATATTAAATAATAACATTTGGCATTTCAAGTTGTCGTTCAAGTGTTATTGAACCTAGAAACAAATTCAAAATATTTTTAATAGATTTGTTATGAATTTAAATGATAGATTTTTTTTGGACAATTTCATAGGTGTTCAAACATGCCTGCTCTTGAGTATCTTCATTACCTGATATTTACGTAAATAAGGGTAGTCTCAGTGCTTTTCAAAGTGTAAACAGAAATTTTCTAAATTAATAAACCTTACTAAGAGCCAATTTTGCATTTTTGGAAAGATTTGAATATTACCAAAAACTTGAAAATGGTAAAAGTAATGCCATTATATTTAATATATTAATGATATAACAATAAATTTATAACTTTTGTGATGACTAGATGCTGTTGCATTTCAAGTTTGTTCTGATATTTTTGAGGGAGCACCAAAAATTCATGGTGACGTCAGAAAGTACAAGAAATTCGGACATATATTTATACTTTTTTGATGGTCCATCATCCTATTATCTTAATGTATGTGCTTTCTTCTCTTAGAAGCATTCTATGTCTTGGCTTATTTTCTCCCTCTGTGTGGTTTGTGATTTGGAAAACTTATATTTTCTGAATCACTGTAAAAAAAAATTATTCTATAAATACTCTACAGGTTGTACTAGTTAATTAACAAAGAACTCAATCATATACTTTTCATAACTCTTCAGCAGACTTGAAGGTATTTAATGTAAATATCTAAGTTTATTAAAGCTATAATCCCTTCCTCTGCTATACATTACATTGCACTCTGTTGAAACAATAAGTCAATAAATATAAATGTATATTTAATTATGTAAATATTCATTTTCTCAAGGTATATAATAGGGAAAAAATGTCTAAAGTGACAAAGCCAGCTTCCCAACTTGCAGGATCATGGAAAACAAGGTATAAATAAAAGAATTAAAAATTTAAGGATATTGTGATTGGTTATATTAAAATTATAAAAATAAAATAATTATTGCTTTTATTTACTGTTTATTAGAATGAATGTGTTAGGATGTTTTTTAAAATTTGTTAATTTTTTTTCAGCAACTATGTACACACATTAGCTTTCTCACTTTAGCAATGAACCACAAAAGAGTTAGATGACAATACCCAAGTTTTAACTACCAGTAGGAGGTGCAACTGAGATTCTAATCCTGATAATTTTCTCTAAAGACTAAATAGCTTAAATGGAAATACATTTATTTTACTGGGCTGAAGATGATAGCTCCTTTCTGTGATCCTGGCTACTTGAGAGGCTGAGGCAGGAGAATTGCTTGAACCTCAGGGACTGGAGGTTGCAGTGAGCCAAGATGGCACCACCGCAGTCCAGCTTGGACAGCAGAATGAGTGAAACTCTGTCTCAAAAACACATATATACATACACACAAATATATATATACACAATGTTATGTATATGTCTATGTGTATATATATATTTGCTTAACATTGTATTTATTCTTTTTGTATTCACTTTACATTTAGATAATTTGAAAATCTATATATATACCCATTTCTAATATTTAGGTGATTCAAACACATATTCTGAAAAACATATAGTTATTGTTAAATGTTTCAAAGCAATGATAAAATAGTATTTTTAAATAAGACATTGTTTTAGAATTATTACTGTTCTTTGAATTGCCTACAATTTTTTTTCTTTCTTTCTTTCTTTTTTTTTTTTTTTTTTTGTTTTAGACAAGGTCTTACTCTGTTGCCCAGGCTGGAGTGCAGTGGCACGATCTTAGCTCACTGCAACCTCCATCTCCTGGGTTCAAGTGATTCTCCTGCCTCAGCCTCCCTAGTAGCTGGGATTACAGGTACCCGCCACCACACCCACCTCTGCACCCTACTAAGTTTTGTGTTTTTAGTAGGTGCAGTGTTTCATCATTTTTGTCAGGGTGGTCTTGAACTCCAGACCTCAGGTGATCCACCCGCCTCGGCCTCCCAAAGTGCTGGGATTACAGGCTTCAGCCACTGTGCCCGGTCTATGCCTACAAGTTTTAAAAGGTAGTTTATTTTGGTTTTAGAAAACGTTTTTCAAAAACAAATGTATAAATGTATTGAGGTATGATAGGCATATTATACACTGCACACACATTGCTTTTTGGTCTTTTGGCTAAAATAAAGTACAATAAACTGTACATATTTTATATGTATAATATTTTTACATATCATCACAATCAAAATAATAGATATTTTATTTACTTCCAAATGATTACTCCTGCCTCATTGCAATTTCTCCACACTGGTCCTGACCTATCTCACAGTTCTCAGGCAAACACAAGTTTACTGTCTCTTTTGGTTTTTATAGATTGTTTGCATTTTCTAGAATTTTATATGAATGGAATCATGTAGTATGCACTCTGTTCTTTTCTGGCTTCTTGCACTAAGATTATTAATTTGGGGATTCATTTATAACATGTGTATCAATACTTTATTACTGTTATTTCTGGATAGGGTTTCATTATATGGCGTGTACACTCAATCTCATGTTGAAATTTAATTGCCATTGTAATGGCATTTTGACATAAGTGTATGGGTTTCAGTACTGCAAAACTTTTGCCAACATATGCTATGGTTAGTCTTTCTAATATTAGCTATTATAACAGGTGGGCAGTGGTGTGTCACTGTGGCTTGATTTTTCATTTCTATAATCATTGGGATGCTGAGCATCTTTCCTGTGCTTATTTTCCATTTTCTGAGCTCTTGGCCCTAATAGAATCAAACATTCCTAACAAAAGAATTGACCTTAAAATTTAATATTAATGTTCTCCGGGATCCCAGATACAGTGAGATTAAGAAGGAGCTAAGTGGAAGCTTGGAATCTTTTCTTTCCTTAAGACTGTGAGAATCAATGATATCTGAGGACCAGGGCAATTCCTTCCTTCATGCGTCACAGCTGCAGAATGGCAATGTGCCTAAATTTCATTACCATGTAATTACACTGACTGTTGAAGAGGTGAGATTCACAAATACTTGTAGTGATACATTATTTTATATAGCAAAAGTAAAAAAAAATAAGCCCTTATTAATATGCATAAGTGAATACAGTATAATAGTATAAATAGCAGTAATATTACACATATGTTATATAACTATAAAGTGAGCTTAAATAAATTACATCATTCTAAATATTGGTTTGCCAATATGGAATACCTTGAGAAATATAACATTAGGGAAAAAATACTGAACTTAAAAATATTTATCTCATTACACATGTATATAAAATTATATGTGCACACATTTATAGGGACCAAGAGAAACTTCCGCTTTGCCCTCTGAAGATTTGCTGAAAATCAACTGACAAATGTCAAATTAATAAGAGAAAAAGCATATAAATGTATTAGCGTGTATGAGGTAAGAATCACAGAGAGAGTATAGCAACACCCTAATGGGCTATTGAAGCTTACATACCATCTTGATATTACAGAAAGAATAGGGACTCAGACCATGACCCAAAACAGGCTATGTTGGTAAATTAGACAAGACAGATTAGAGAGAAGAGGAGGATTAGCTGGAATAGGAGGTTTTGTAATGTACATAAAACTTCCAAGGCAGCAGCCCTCAGAAAAAACAGGTGATATTTTTTTAAGATCTTTAAAGATGTCGGACTCTTAAGTTAATAGTCCCCACATCTGTACAAGGGAGGGCGTCTGGGAAAGCCTGGCTGCATCAATGCAGATTCACTCTGTGCCTGCAAATATTGTTGCAAATACACAAACAAAAGCTTTACAGTTATTCTAATACCTTCTGCCCTTTTTAATAGCAATCTTGAAATATGCCAAAAAATTATATTTTGGGGTGACATGTCTTGGTTTCCTGCACATTCATAAATAATTTCAAAGTAGAGTAAACAAACAATGACTATCTCAATTGATCCGAAGCCAGAGAGTGCTAGAAACCCATTATCTACCCTCCTGATAGGATTGCTGAGCACTGAAGTATGGAAGTAGGTATCACATGAGCAGAAATATTTTATTAAATTGACGAAAACCAACTTTCTTCAATTCATTTTGAGATCAATAGTTTTTTCTTGTATCTCTGAAAATCAAAGCAAAATTATTTTTTTTAAATAACAAAGTGTTACCTTTTTTGTACTTTCAAAAGGTTACTTGTTCTTAATTATATCTAAACATGTTTATATTTCTCTTGAAATAACCACTTATTGAAGTGATTAAATTAACATGCAAATGTTTCTTCTAATAAGAAAAATTGACTTAAATATGTTTTATCAACATGTATGCAACATTAAACTAGCAAATGGAGTTTGATTATGGGACTTCATTATGTATGTTACTAATAATTCTTTGAAAAGATCACTTTTATACTTGAAACAATATTTTAATAATAATCTCAGGTTTAGCTCAAATCTACTTATAAATTTACAAGTTTTTGAAGACCTGTCTTTTCTTTCTTTAATTCTATACATTTGGCTTAACTAATCTAGTATGCATTAGCCTAATGAAAGACAAGTACTGAATCAAACCACCTTAATTTCAGTTCACTTATGTTCAGGCTCACTCATTTGTAAAATCTAATGAAACCCTGCAAGAATAAAAAATAAAAAAGACAGAGAGGCTATAAAAATTGCTAGGAAATATGAATTTAATTTTGAGACGATAACAAAAGATTTTAAGAAAGCACATGCTTTCTGTCAGAAAACTTTACATCAAGTAATTCTGCTAAATTCAATGCTTATTATTTCATAAAATTGAGTTCCATACTCAATCAATTTGATTGAATATGTTAAGGAAACAATGTTTCATTGTTATTAAAATTTGAAAGTACTTACCTTCATCTATGCTTATGCTTAGAAAGTGCAAGTCTGTAGATTACTGTTCATTTATTGAAACTGAGATCTACGGAAGTTCTGCCACACAATGACTTTGTCCAAACATCTACACTCAGAGATGAGCAAACAGAGCACGGATTCTAGCAGCATACGGCTGTGTCTCCAGAATGAACCTTGTCTCTCAATTAAAATACCTGCCTGAAAAAGCTCAATGGTTCGGGAGAACTCACTGATTGTTCTATCCAACACCTCACAAAGGCCCCTTACCTCACTTTCTTAGGGCATTTACTAAGAGTTTACAATTACGAATTCTTCTTTTACCTCTTTGTGATATATGTGCATCTCCTACAACTCAGGAGTGTCTTTCTCAAGGACCTGAAAGCCATACTTTGAAATGTAATCATGAGGAAGGTCAGGGCTTCTGTCTCCCAGTTTGTCTCTGGAAGGATAGAATCCTAACTTCCATAATTGCCAGCCACCAGATACAGGTGGCCTAATCACACTCACACTGAACAATTCTTCATCATTTCCCATTTCTCTGATTTTACGGAGCCTCTGCTCACACACTTCCCTCACTCTTTCTTAAATTATACAATGATCTGGGCATAAATTAGAATGGAGCTCAGTTATTTTCCCTGTTGTCAATAGTTACTTGACTAAAAGCTATTTTCACCACTTAGTATCTATGTGTATCTTTCTTTGACAAAACAGATTTTAGTTAATCATTCACCTGGAAACCCATGAACAATTCCAGATCACTTAGTTAACCTCAAATATTACTGTAATTTACCCTTTTAAAAATATTCAACTAATTAAAAATATGAACATGAAAGGGGGAAAGTAACATTTAATTATATGTCAATTTCACAAAATTTGGTCACTGTAACTGGTTGTAACTGGTTATTTGAAATTTTGAGTCTAATTCAGTCTTATTCCACTAGGACAGAAAGTAATGTATGTAAACATACAAATTTATATATAAAATTCTCTCTCTACACACACACACACACACACACACACGCACACACACACACATATACACCTTTGGAAATAAATATGTGTGTATATATATGTGCATGTATATATATGTGTGTGTGTGTTTATATGTGTGTGTGTATATATATATAGAGAGAGAGAGAGGGAGAGAACGAGAGAGAGAGAGATCTTTCAGTCCTGGAAAATATTGATAAAATATATTTAGCAAATTCCAAAAGTGGTTGGGTATAGATACAAATTTTGAAAGATATGCAAACCAAGAACAAATCTATAAATAAAAGCTTGTTTGAAAATTTAGTAACATAAATACATCTAGTAATTCTCTAATTCTTTCTCTTTTTGCTATCGGTGTTAAATTTGTGAAAGCATGTGGCAAAATAATGTTTTATAAAATTTGATAATTATGTGAGCCAGAAAACCATTCCAGAATCACTTTTCTTACAAAACTCAATTGCTTATATAACGAAACACATATACAAACTTGTTTTGCATATTTAGAGTCTTGTTTATTCTTAAAAACAGAAGATCATACACATGCTTTTCTCTGACACCTGATTTATGTACATAAAAATGTGCATCTGGTACATATCTCCAAGTAAATAAAAATGTATATGATTTAATGCTTTTTAAATTGCATATGAATTCAAAATATGGAAATTTAACAATAATTTTAGCCACTTTCTTTTTTATGGACATCCAGATTATTGCAAGGTTGTATTTATTCCTACAAACATGATGAAAAGAAACATGCTCATTTTGGTATTTTACTATGTGAATGCCCGGCCAAAAAATAAAAGTCCTTGCTCTAAAATTATTAGCATTTTAAGTATAATTGGTTTTGCTAGATAGCCTGCCAACAATATCAGGCAATTCATTTTTACAACAGTAATGAGAGTCTTCTCCACAGTCCCTTTAATGCTGAAGGCAATTGTCATTTTAATATTTATTACTCTTAATGATTAAAAGTGGCAACTTTTTGTTGCTAATATTTATCTCCACCAAGCATTCTACTTGCCTATCTCTTTTGCCCTATTTTTTTCTACTTTTTATAGTGCATCTTTAGAGTCTTTATTTCCCTAATTCAATCCCCTGATTCAAATCTGAAATTTTGTTGCATTAATAATCCTATTCCAGGTCATTATTATCCTGTCACATATAGTATACATTTACAACATGATATATTTATTTAAATGGTAAATAATGCTTTTATTAACATCTATTAAGATATATAGGTTTCTGCAAAAATTAATTGGTCATAATAATGTTCTCTCCCCCTTTTCCATACCTTGATATTTCTGTATTAGTTTAGTCATCAGTTGGTCAAATTCATTTTTCAATCATTTTCATCTGATAAAATATGCCATGAATATACTCTTTAAAATAACTTCCTTTTCTTAAATAAGGGTTTTCTTCTACCCTAAAAAATATATTTTCTTTAAAGGACAGCAGCACAAGAGAGAATAGATCTCTGCAGCAATTGTCTCCCTACAGAAACAATTTTTACAACCATCCATGAACAAAAACTACTCCACAAGAGCTAAGAAAATTAAGTAAGAAACCACAGTGTCTAGTTGTATCACAATAGTAAGAAAAGATACATTGAATGAGGTAGAAAAAACAGTTTTACCTTGTTTATGTAAACCCATGCTAAACCCCAGGCAGCACAGCACAAAGAAAAATACCATCTGCTTAGGTTAAAGAGAGGGACTTTAAAGTCTTTGAAAGTGTTTAAAGACTTTAAAAAAGTCTTAAAGACAAGACTTTGCCTTGGACCCCAACAGTGGGCCTATTCCAGTAAAATTCAACATCAGACAGGCCATTGTGGACCAAAACTTCAGACTACTACTCATTAACTGAGCCTCCAGATATACGTTGGCTCCAGGCAGGATTGTGCAGCCACAGGCTCCAGATTTGTGGGACAAAGTACAGAGAAGCGATTAAACTAAATGAGAAAAATATTAAGTAATCAGGAAAAGAAATTAAATAGACAGGTTGAAATAATAATTTAAAAATCAGATAGAAATACTGGAGCAGATTGTCAATGGCCCTGGACTTTGGACAGCCCTCAGCAACAGGCATGTCTCAGTGACTCTAGGCTTGAGACACACTCCAGCAGTGCATGCACACTGGTATATCCCAGCACCATGCAGACTGAAGTAGACCCTAGCTTAGGGATCATGTAGACAGCCTGCTCAGAATTCCTGGACTACCTGACTATTGAAGGGGTTTCCCAGACTAAGGCAGTCTGGACAAACTAGAATAAAGACCTGCTTTATTTCTTCAAATGTTCAGGCATAAATGTATGGTTGTAATAATCAAGAACAGTAGGAGAAACATAACATTTCCAAAGGGACCAGTAAAGTGCCAGATATCAACCCTAAATAAATGGAGTTGTACATGTTGCTTGATAAAGATTTAAAAATAACTATTGTAGGGAACTCAGCAAACTTCAACAAAGTACAGATAAGCAATTCAGCTAAATGAGAAAAATAGTAATCAGGAAAATAAATTAAATAGGTTGAAATAAAAATTTAAAAAATCAGACAGAAATACTGAAGCTGAAAAACAAAGTGAATGGAATTAAGAATGCAATAGAGGACATCAACAGCAGAATTGATCAAGCAGGGAAAAATAATCTGTGACCCTGAAGACTGGATATTTGAAAACATATAGTCAGAGGCAACAAGAAGAAAATAAATAAAATGGAGAAAGCTTAGGGAATTTATGGAGCAAAATCAAAAGGGAAAATATTTTAGTCAAGAGCATTAAAGAAAGAGAAGAGAAAGATAAATAAGTAGAAAGTTTATTTAAAGAAATCATAGCAAAAACACTCTCCAAACCTTGAGAAAGATACAAATATTCAGGTAAAGGAAGGTCTAAGTTCACCAACTAACATGATATGGATTTGTGTTTCTGCCCAAATCTCATGTTGAATGTAATCCCCAGTGTTGGAGAAATGGCTTGGTGGGAGGTGACTGGATCATGGGGTTGGACTTCCCCTTTGCTGTTCTCATGATAGTGAGTGAGAACATGAGATCTGGTTCTAAAAAATATGTATTGAACCTCCCTCCTTTCTCTCTTCCTCCTATTTCAGCCATGTAAAATATGCCTCCTTCCTCTTCACCTTCCACAATTTTTCATTCCTTGAGGCTTCCTCAGCCATGCTTCCTGTACACCCTGTGGAAATATGAGTCAAGTAAACTTCTTGTCTTTATAAATCACCCAGTTTCAGGTAGTTCATTATACCAGTATGAGAATGGACTAATTCAAAAATTAGTACCGGGAGTGGGGCATTGCTATAAATATACCTGAAAAATGTGGAAGCAGCTTTGCAACTGGGTAAGAGGCAGAAGTTGGAACAGTTTGGAGAAATTAGAAGATAGGAAGATGTGGGAAAGTTTGGAACTTCCTACAGACTTGTTAAATTGTGACCAAAATGCTGATACTGATAACACTGACAGCAAAGTCATGTGAGGAGCTGTGACAAGAGGGCCACAATCCTCCAGACTCCAGGCTGAGGTTGTCTCTAATGGCAAAGAGAAACCTATCGGGAACTAGAGCAAACAGCATTTTTGTTACACATAAGCAAAGAGATTATCTAAAAGTGGAACCTATTTTTAAAAGCAAAGCAGAGTGTAAAAGCTTGAAAATTTGCAGCCTGCCATGTAGTAAAAAAGAAAAAAAGAACCAAGGAATTCAAGAACCAAAGAACCAAGGAATTCAAGACAATGGCAGAAATTTGCATCAGTAAAGAAAAGACAAATGTTGATAGCCAAGATAATAGAGAAAATGACACAAAAGCATTATAGACATTTTGTGGCAGGCCCACCCATGACAGGCCTGGAGGCCTAAAAGGAAAGAATGATGACATGGCCCAGGTCCAGGCCTCACTTCTTTGTGCAGCCTCTGGACATGGCAACCTTCATTTTCGCTACTTCAGGTCTAGCCATGACTAAATGTGCCCATGTACAGCTTGGCCTATTGCATCAGAAAGTGTAAGCTGTAAGCCTTGGTGACTTCCACATGGTGTTAAGCCTGTGGGAGTGCAGAGTGTGAGAACTGACACTTGGAAGCCTCCACCTAGATTTCAGACAATGTAGGAAAACACGTGGAAGTCTGTTTTAGGCAGAAGTCTGCCACACGGTCAGAGGTCTCATGGAGAACCTTTACTAGGGCAATGTGAAAGGGAAATGTGGGGTTGGAACCCCCACTGGGGCACTTCCTAGTGGAGCTGAGCGAAGAGCTCCACTATCCTCCAGACTCCAGAATGGTATATCCTCCAACAGCTTGGACTATGCACCTGGAAAAGCTGCAGGCACTTAACACCAGTCTAACAGCCCCTAAAAGTAGTCACAGAGGCAGAGCTGCCCAGGGCCATGAGAGTCCACTCCTTGCATCAGTGTTGCCTGAATGTGACACATGGAGTCAAAGGAGATTATTTCTTTAAAATTTAATGACTGTCTTGCTGGGTTTCAGATTTGCATAGGGCCTGTTGTCCATCTGTTTTGGCCAATTTCTCTCTTTGGATTGGGTATATTTAGCCAGTGCCTCTACCCTCACTGTATCTTGGAAATAACTAAATTGTTTTCGAATTTATAGACTCATAGGTAAAAGGGAACTGCCTTGTCTCAAATGAGAATTTAGATTGTGGACTTGAGTTAATGCTGAAATGTGTTAAGACTGGGGGACTGATGAGAAGAGATGACTGTATTTTACAATGTGAGAAAAAGATGATATTTTGGGGTCCAGGGCAGAATGATACGGTTTGGATTTGTGTCCCCACCCAAATCTCAAGTCAAATTGTAATCCCCAATATTGGAAAAGGGGCCTGGTAGGAGGTGATTGGATCATGGAGGCAGAATTCCCCCTGCTGTTCTTGTAATTGTGAGTGAGTTCTGATGAAATCTGGTTGTTTAAAAGCATATAGCATCTCCCTCTTCTCTCTCTTCCTCCTGCTTTGATCATGTAAGACGTGATTCCTTTCTCTTTGTTTTCCTCCTTGATTGTAAGTTTTCTGAAGCTTTCCCAGCCATGCTTCCTGTTCAGCCTGTGGAACTGAGAGTTAACTAAGCCTCTATCCCTTATAGATTACCCAGTCTCTAGTAGTTCTTTATAATAATGAGAGAATGAACTAACACACCAATCATATTTAATCCAACAGTCTACCCTAAGACAATTATAATGAAGTTGTTAAAAATGTAAGACAACAAAAGGATACTAAATTCAGTAAGAGAAAAGAAAGAAGTCATATGTAGAAGATTTTTGATATAGCTAGCACCAAACTTTTCATTAAAAACTACCAAAAGAGACTGAGATGATATATTCAAAGTGCTAAGGGAAAAAAAATGCTAACCAAGAATACACTATCATGGAAAACTGTTTGTGAGAAATGAAGAAGAGATAATAAGTTTCCCAGACCAACAAAAGCTAAGGAGTCCATTGTCATCATACCTGCTTTGAAAGAAATACTAGACGAAGTTCTTCAAGCTAAAAAGAATGCTAATAATTAAAATAAAAATACATGAAAGGCATTATGTCAAATGAAATAAAGCAGTCATGTAAAGAAAAATGTTGCATAATTTCTGTCATATGTGCAATCTTAAACTATTGATCTCATAGAAGTAGAAAGTAGAACAGTGATTACCAGGGGCAGAAGTGGCTCCAGGATGATTGGAAAGGTGTTGGCCAAAGGACACAAAGTATCAGTTTCATAGGAGGAATACCTTAAAGAGATCTGTTGGACAATATGGTGATTATAGTTAGCAATATAGATTACTCTTGAAAAAAAAAAGAATTGTATTTTTGATGTATATTATTCTTGAATTAAGCACTTTCCAGGTCTCATGACCTTGTACCATGTATTGTTATTAATGAGAAGCCATTGCTAGAATGTTTCTTTTTATTCTATAATGAATTTTTTGTTATTGACAGAAAACTGTGAATTATTGTCTTTGTCCTCAGAATTCAAGATTTTGCAAGAATAGTAAAGGCATTTTTAATTAATCTTGCCTGGGACTTTATGAGAAGCAAATGTTTCTATGGATCAGATGTTTTGCTTCCCTTGATTCAATTAATTATTTCTTCTATATAATCTATTATTTTTATTTTTCTGAAAACATATTATTTTATATTATATCTTTGACAACTTATCCTTAAAATATCTTACTGCTTCCACTACATGTCATCTGTTTTTTTTTTCCCCACCTGTAATGTCTGAGCTATCAATTTCAAAAGATCTTTCAATCCACTAACTTGGTGCTATATAGTGATGTCTCAGTCTTCCAAATGTTTCAATTAGTTTTTGCAGTTATAATATCATGATTTTAATAACTTAACTGGTGCTCCTCTAGGGCTCATATTATCATTTCGTTAAGATTGTTGTCTGCCTACTCCAATGACTATTTTAATATGAGCAACATTACCTCTGGGTTTTTTGTTATTTCTTCCTTTGGTTTCTTGTGCATTTAAGAATATCAAAAAAATTTTTTTTCTTTCTTTCTTTCTTTTTTTTTTTGAGATGGAGTTTCACTATTGTTACCCAGACTGGAGTGCAATGGCACGATCTCGGCTCACTGCAACCTCCGCCTTCTGGGTTCAAGCAACTCTCCTGCCTCAGCCTCCCAAGTAGCTGGGACTACAGGCGTGTACCACCATGCCCAGCTAATTTTTGTATTTTAATTTTTGTATTTTGTATTTTTAGTAGAGACAGGGTTTCACCTTGTTGACCAGGATGGTCTTGATCTCTTGACCTTGTGATCCACCCACTTCAGCCTCCCAAAGTGCTGGGATTATATGCATGAGCCACCATGCCCGGGTTTTTTTTCTTTTTATACCTTCAGATTAACTTACTGGGACAAACGGAAAAAAGAAGAGTCACAAGAAAGCACAGCTCTTTCTATGCCTGTGGCCAGACAGGAGATAATTTCTTAACAGCCAGCTCCCTGCTAAGGCCAGAGATAAATACTCTTTGCTCCCAGCAGTACTGAAGGCAGCAGTGGGCCATCTGGAGCAGCTGCTGCCAAGACACTGGCTGCAGCAGGGAGCTGTGGCTGGAGCCACTTGCTGTATGTTGCCAGCAGGAGCTGGGGACAAGTAAGAACCCCACCCTTTCTGAGTTGGCGGGGCAGGAGCTTCCTGGGCACAACCGTGGCCACCCAAGTTGCTGCTGCAGACGGAGGGCTTTCTGTGTTCTTGGGTGCCAGGAAGTGGTAGGAGCCCTACCCTAATGGGTGCAGTTGCAGCCACCCAAGCCACAACTGTGGAACTAAGCATCCTTGCACCCTTGATGGCCTGGGAAGGCCTTCCCTGCCCCCATAGATTCAGAGATGTCTGCTCCCACTACCTGGCCTCTCCCTACTCCTGGCACCCACTTCAATCCTGAGTACTTTGAAGCCCAGCCAGGTGTGCACATGCTCAGGACAGTGCTGATACACCAGCTGCCTGGTGCCTCAGCCCCCTCTAGATTTTCAACACCTACAAGCATGCTAAGGAGGCCAAGGAGAGGCTGAGGGCAGCTTGGTGCTGGCCTGGCCTGCAGGCAACTCTCAGCACAAAAATCTGGGCACCATAGAAAATGGTAGGAGGCAGACAGGCTTTAGGGCAGAAAAAGGAGGGTCCCCAGTGAAGCCACACCTTCAGGCTGGGGAAGACCTGAAGCCTGGGGGCCAGCTGCTAGTCCCACAGACTGGAGGGGAAACTGGTGGTGCTTTGTCCTGAGCCCACCCGTAGCCACCCATAAACCAATCAGCATGTGTTTTCTCCCCTCTGTGGTCCATATAAACCCCAGACTCAGCCAGACTCAGGCTGATGATGGAATGATGTGCCTGCAGAGAGAAGCTATCCACCCATTGGCATCCTCTCTGCTGACAGGTGAACACTCGATGGGATGACCTGTCTGTGCAGAGGAGCTACCCACTCCAGGGTCTCCTCTGAGCTATTCAGTCACTCAACAAAGCTCCCCTTCACCTTGCTCACCCTCCACTTGTCCATGTACCTCATTCTTCCTGGGTCAGGATGAGAACTTGGGACCTGCTGAATGATGGGGTTGAAAGAGCTGTAACACAAACAGGGCTGAAACATGCCCCTTGCCTGCCCTGTTGCAGTCAAAGAGAAGGAAAAGAGAGCTGCACCCCTTTGGGGAGCCCAGACATTGGAGCTCACTGAGCCAGTGCTGTGACTCCTTCTTTGGAGCCCTGTAGTTCCTAGAGTCTCTAGGTTTCTGGGCACCACCAGATACCCTGGTGCCAGCCATGGAAATTGCTTGTGGTGCCCCTGGTCCAACCACAGCTTCGCAGTAAGCCAGCATCTGTGCCAGAAACTGGAGCTGCCCTCCCCACTGCAGCAGCCAGTGTGCCTGCCTGCGTGCAGTGGCCAGACTCCATGCCCACTCTCTCACACACCCTTCACTGCTCCATACCTGGCTTGCCCTTGGTAGGCATGAGATCCAGGCTGGTTGTGTGAGCTGAGCACAACTTGTCAAACCAAGTGGGCAGGATGAGCCCAGGAGGCCAAGCAAAACTTGGGCAAAGGTGTCACCAGCCACAGAGGTTTCTGGCCCGAAAAGCAACACCCAACACAAGTAACCTGTGACAGTATTTCACCAATAGCATTTGTCAGACCTCTTTCAGCCTCCAAACCTGAAAGTCACTCAGCTCATTTTGGCAGCTGCTTTCTAGATCCAGAAAGACCAAAAAGGCCTCCTCCAGAATCTTTGTAGGCAGGCAGATAGAGATTATCCTAAGCATCTCAGTGCTGGCACTGGTCATTAGGGTATTCAGTTACTGTTCTTTACCTAGCACCAATAAGTCCAATGCTTCAGTGGATTCAGGTAGAGCCCTCTGCCTCAATATCCTCTCCAATTTTAATATTAAAGATGCTATTGTCCTATTCCAGACAAGAAGCCAACAGATAGAAGGTTTGGGTCATTATTTTATGGGTTTGCTTATTTCCAGAATCTTTTCCCCAGTAAGATTGAGCTTTCAAATAAAATAAGGAAATAGAATATTTTGCAAACACTGTAATTCTTAGATATTATAATGAATACAATTTTAGTCAGTTTTTGTAATGAATAATACTTTAGTCAGTTAAATAACAATCTATGTGCAAACTCCTATACCAAACTATGAGATTTTATATGTGGCCTATTCATTATATTTTCAACCAAATGGGGCAGGTAGCATTGGAAAAGGACAGCTTGTTTGCAATACAAGTCATTTATTACATTTTTTCTCTGACAGAAAAGTTATAGGTCAATCTAGTTTTTTGTGGAAAGAAAATAACATTGAAAATAAACAATTTATTTGGGGAATATCTAAATGTTTTTTTAAAATTATTCTTTAATCGTAGCACTTCTCTTTGACTCTACTTAGACAAGTCTGCCATTGAAAATTTGCCACTGCACATAGTTCTCGTTGGAACAGCATTTCCAGACCTCCTCCAATGCTATGACCCAACTGAAAGTCTAGCACATGCACAAATCATGCTAGTCACACTCTATTCCTTGGTATTACAATCATACACAGAATTACACAGGAAAGAATGTCATAGAAAATTAACTCTGGTTAATTATGATGTAAATGCCTTGAGTAAGAAACTTTGAATGCTGTTGCTACGAAGATTGATAAGCTGACCTTATTCTTTTTCCTAATCGTAGCTTAGTTTTTCATCTTTAAATAAAATTTGGTGAATGTTATCACTCCAATTTCATGTCCATTCTTTCTTTGTAAACTGAGTTTTGCTTAAGTTAGATTCAGGATCTTTTGTTCCTATCAAAGGAAATCTAACTCAAACATCATCTGAAATCTCCCTGGCTAGAATAGTCCATAAACATTTTAAAAATTAGACACACATATTTAGACTTAAAATTTCAATTTTAGCAATTGTGATCAAGTAGTCGTCTTTTGCAAATAATTACTAAATAATTTACTAAAACAAATTGTGGAGATACACATTTTTAATGGCACTAGTTGTCATCCAGGCATGCCAAAGCATATTAGGATTCATTAGGAAGAAAAACTGTTCATCTCTGTAAAGGAATTTGCCACAATTCTCAATGTTATGCAGCATTGCTCCTATATGACTGTCAGATGTCTAGTCCACTAAGAATCCAAAATCGTATTTTGGGATATCAGAAGCTTACCAGGTTCATGGCTTCTGCTTCTACTCAGAAGGATAAATCAATAAATGCTGTTGACTATCTGTCTGCTTACGCTACAGAGACCCTTGTTTTAGACCTTCAGGGCATATTATAAAACCTAACTTTTCAGGCCAAAAGATCCATTGGTAATTAAAATTCTTATGCTGCAGCTATTTATATTTTTATGGTTTAAAAATAGTTAATTGGCATGTGCCCTAAGGTTTTTTGCAGTGAGTTTACCTTTACAAATAATTAATAATCAGCATTGAAATCAGTGTTTTAATTTTCTAACCAATTTAACTGTTCAACGTCTTGTCTGCTATGGTTATATGTTTGTCAGACAACTAATAAAAACAGATTTAACAGATGAATACAATTAGCATTAACATAAAAGATCCTAAGAAGGATAAATCAGATTGATTAACCCAGCAATTTAAAAATTACCATTGTAAAAGAAAAAGTGAATACTATGATTTTATTTTATAATTAGCCTATCAGGTATTCATTTTGAATATACATTTATAGCAAAAGCTTAAGGCTGTAATATACATATGTCAATCTCAGGTATGACAATGTTAATATCTTATACTCGTCAGGACCATCTATATAACACACATGACAATGATACTGCCGTAAATCTTGACTCCACAGTCAACAACTCTTAGTACTCAAGGAGAAGTATGATTTTGGGGTTTTTGACAGAATTATGAAAGTGGGAGCTTTCTATATGGCATACTCATACAAATTTGATAGTTACCATTTCCATTATGAAGACAATGATAGTGCTAAATCAATGACTCTTCTCTTTTTCTCTCATCTGTAAATCAGTCTAGATAATTCAGTGCTTACTTTTAAAAATCTGTGATTCTAACATTTGGAATTTTATTAATGGCTTTTATAATGCATATTCTTCTTAATTAGTAATGCATACCTATTAGGTATTATATCAACATGTCTATATTGATGTATTTGTATTCTTGAATAACATCAGAAAATAAGAAAACACCCAAAGAATTTTCTATCACTATTTTATATTTGGTACATTTGATATGCTAAATTGGTGTGCTCACATCTTAATTTAGTTCCATAAAAGTTAGCTCAGTGAAAATTTCTTCAATGAAAAACTAGAAAGTTGGAAGCACGTATCAACTTGAGTGTTTCTTCTTTAACCCCTGTGCTGTGATTTGAATGTCCCCTTCAAAAGGCATGTTGAAATTTAATTGCCATTGTGACAGTATTGAGAGGTTGGTCTGTTAAAAGGTAATTAGGCCATAAAGACTTTACTCTCATGAATATATTAATGTCATTATCACAGAAGTGGGTTAGTTATCACGAGAGTGGCTTTATTATAAAAGTGTGTTTAGTGTCCTCTTGCTCACTCACTCTAACCCTCACTCAGCCTTCCACATTTCCGGCATGGGATTATGCAACACAAAGGCCCACACCAGATGCTGACACCTTTATGTTTGACTTTCAAGCCTCCAGAACTGTGACAAATACATTTATTTTCATTATAAATTACTCAGTTTGTGGTATTGTATACAACACAAAACAAAGTAGGGCTAACTGCACTGAAAATACATCATGATAATTTTTATTACAGTGAGCATTCCACTTGTCTCTAACCAGGGACTAAGTTCAGATTAACTCATCCTTCACACTTCAACCTCTGTTTTAGAGAGAAAGACCAGAGGGGAAACAGTTATATTAATGAGCAGGGAGATGAACAGAACACCAAGATCCTGGTATCAGAAGCACTCAGGCTAAACAAAGATGGAATGATTATGACTCAGTAAGGCCTTTGGCTTAGGTTATTAGCTAGCAAAGTTCAAATACTACAATCATGAAGAAGTTGATTGAGGAAATCCAAGATGTTGAAATCTCAAAACTTTATATTAGGAAAGGGAAGAGTCAACATTTAGAGTTCTCTCTAGAAGTGTGCTCAGGACTTCATAATAAATCAGAGTGGAGTAGCTACTTCTCTTGCTGGTAAGAATTTTTTTATAATGACATCATTTATGTTAATGTGCCAACATATCTCATTCCCACTGTGAAAAGAGTGAGAACAGAAAAGCATTTTGGTTCTATGTGTTTCCATTAGACGGTGTCTTTAATTTTCTTAAACAGTTTTAAAGTCAAAAGTACTGCTCCATAGCACTTTTAGTGCTTAGGGTGATAACAACTTCCTATGACTGAGAGTCCCAGGGAAATTCATAATTCCTTCAATAGCTCTTTAATTTTTCCATAGCTTTGCAAATTGCCTTTTGATTGTTCCTTTTTGTCCACACTTTTGAGCCTTCCATCTGTTTCCTGCATGGACTTGAACTGATTCAGTCATTACTTTCTCTTTTTCTTTAAATCCCACACTGAAATGATCAGTAAATGCAGACAGCTCTATCTTCAAATAATATCTGAAATTTACACTTATCTTCTTATATTCACTGCTATCTACTTCCCTATGCTTTTCCTTTTACAGAGAGGTTGATACTATTAATATTAATGCTGGGGTGAAACGGCAAGGCTGCTCACAGCTGAAGTGATAGGCAGTTTGGGACAACTGACACCTAGCTCCACAAACTGCTCTTGAGATGTGAGAGGATCATTGCCTCTGCACATAACTTGGGAAACTCTGCAGTGGTCTAAGCCACCATTGTCAATACCTAAACAACAGCCAGAACCTTCTATCAAACCCCACACCCCCTTGGTCAGAAAAGTTTGAGTTATCTTTTGGGTCATACTTCAGATCATATCATTCTCAGGTCTAATATTTTAGAGTGGCTTTCCATTATAGGTAGAATAAATCACATCTATAAGAACCTATAAGAACTATCTTCTGGGCTCACACATGTAATCCCAACACTGTGGGAGGATGAGGTAGGCAGATCAATTAAGGTCAGGAGTTTGAGACCAGCCTGGCCAACATTCTGAAACGTTGTTTTTGCTAAAACTACAAAAAATAGCCAGATGGGGTGGTGCTCTCTTATAATCTCAGCTACTCCAGAGGCTGAGGCAGGAAAATTGCTCGAACCCAGGAGATGCAGGTTGCAATAAGCCGAGATTAGGCCAATGCATTCCAGCCTGGGCAACAGAATGAGGACTTCATCTCAATTAAAAACAACAACAACACAACAACAACAAACTACCTTCTGTCAACTCTCTGCAACTGTTTCCCTTTTCCTTTCCTGGTGTATTTTCTACATCCTTCATTATTCTTCAGAAATCCCTTGCTTAAACCACTTTTAGCATATTTGTAATTGTTTCTTTCTCTTAGAATACTCCCCCAAAGTTTTGCTACTTTGTGTAGTTATCATGTACAATTTATTTCAAGAAAACTCCTCTATAGTCCAACTTAAAATAGCTTCTTGTACCAATCACTCTCTACCATATCATCAATCCTATTTTCCTCATTGCTCCTATCAACCACTGAATTTATCCTGTGTATTGACTTACTGATTTTTCTGCTTTTTACTAGTGGAATATAGGTTCTTTGAGGGTAGAGACACCATCATGAATCTACACCAAGAAAAACAGCAAGCTGATTCATAGTAAGTGTTCAATATGATATACTGACAGCTACTGTCTGACTTGAGCAACCTGTCTCCTTAGCTATTTCTTATTTCTTTCCTATGAATTAGAACTAATTGCAATGTTCCTTTATCATTGTGTGGTTTTGAGGATAAACTGACTGTTTAGTGCAGCACATAGGGTTAGACACACAACATTATTGGCAGTGTGGTGTACTGGAGCCACTCCAAATTTGCAATACCTGACAATTAAATTTCCAGGGTTTTGTGAGCTGGTTGATTCATATTGTAGCTTGAAAATAGCCATAGTGGTAAGTAAATATATCACGAAAATAAGAAAACACTTCAAGTCAGAGCTTGTTTGTTCTCAAAGAGTTGCTTGTTGGTTATGTACGAGCACATCACTGAATTTCAATCAACATTAATAAATACAATCTTTGCAAAGGACAGGAACAGACACTTCCCAAAAGAAGACATTTAGGTGACCAACAAACATGAAAAAAAGCTCAATATCATTGATCATTAGAGAAATGGAAATCACAACCACAATGAGATAATATCTCACACAAGTTCAAGTGGCCATTACTAAATGGTCAAGAAGCAGCAGATGCTGGCGAGGCTGTGGAGAAATAGAAACACTTTTACACTGTTAGTGGGACACTAATTTAGTAAAAACCATTGTAGAGGACAGTGTGGAAATTTCTCAAAGAGCTAGAACCAGAATACCATTTTGTCCAGCAATCCCATTACTGGGTATATACCCAAAGGGATATAAATCATTCTATTATAAATATACATGCATTCATATGTTTATTGCAGCACTATTAACAATAGCAAAGATATGGAATCAACCTAAATGCCCATCAATGATAGACTGGACAAAGAAAATGTGGTATGTATACACTGAGGAATAATATGCAGTCATAAATAGGAATGGGGTCATGTTCTTTTAGGGACATGGATGGAGCTGGAAGTCATTATCCGCAGCAAACTGATGCAGGAACAGAAAACTAAACACCACATGTTCTCACTTAGAAGTGGGAGCTGAACAGTGAAAATACATGGACACAGGGAAGGGAACAACAGACACTGGGACCTATTGGTGGCGAGGGTGGAGGAATGGGGGGAGAGAGAACATCAGGAAAAATAGCTACTACATGCTGGGCTTAATATCTAGGAGATGGATTGATACGTGCAGCAAACCACCATGGCACCCATTTACCTATGTATAACAAACCTGCAGATCCTGCACATATATCCTGAAACTTACCAAAACAAATTCAAAACATTGATACTGCAATCATTGTATTATGAAGTAGAAAACTTGAAAGCAACAGCCTCATGGGCTAGGCACCAAAATAATATAGAAACTAGTTTTAAATTCTATTTTATCTAAATATTGGATTTATAATAATTGAAAAGCTCTTCTTTTAAAATCTAAAATCTCCTATTTTAAAACATAAAATCTAAAATATTTTATTTTAAAACATATCCAAAGAATACAGTAATAAGTGTTTGGACACCATTATTCCAATGGAACCTTTATAAAATCTAACATGCTATCTTTTTCCTTCAAGCCTTCTTAAAATGCTCAGTTCTACAATTTCTTTGGCTATTGGAATCACTTGGAAAGCTTTTAAAAATTGCAGTGTCCGTGAACCAATACCCATGACTGATTAAATCTAACTTTCTGAGGATGGGACACAGGTAGCAGTATCTTTTCAAGCTTCCCAAGTGAGTCCAATAGGCATAGTTGAGATCCACTACCCTAAAGGCAAGAGTCTTTGCAAATGGGCAGTTTGCCTAATAGATATGGATGTGGATGGATAGAGATATGAATGTAGATGGAGATGGAATATTTCTACTTAAACCTTATGCCAGTCAAGTTAAAGTTTTGCAGTTACATTTTGTCATTATCTCTGAAATGTGTTTGGTTGAAATCCAAGGAAGATAAATGAGCACTCTTCTTAGAAATGGTTTAATTTGGCAGACATCACCACTTCCATAAACAAACTGTTCAACAAAATTAATTCTTGGAATCATTATAACTTTAAGAATAGGAGTTAAAGAAATATGTGACAGGTGTTATGTGTAGCTGCAGTAAACATAATGGAAACACTTCTACTCATTTCATTATAAACAATATTATTTCTTAAGGTGCTGGTTCATAATTTTAACCATATACCACAGCTGATTGGCTTATCCATTTTCCTCTACCATTACTGAAACATGTTCTCCTAGGATAAGAAAACAGTGTCATTATCTACACAAGGTGATCTCTAATTGTATCATTTAAAATGTATAGCATATCAATCTTTTTATTAAATAAAAGTAATAGCATGCAAGAATGTTCCAGGAAAATATTCACAGCTACTTTAAATTGTGTTTATTTAATAAGATACACCAATATCTACATTTTTAGCAATCTGGCTAGCTCCCATCTTCCTCTTATCTAGATCTATTCTGTCTGTCTTATCATCTACTATCTATCTACCTACCAGCTTTCTGTATATTTACTTAACATCTGAATTGTCTCAGGGCAAACTGTATTTCAAGAATATAAACTGAGTCACCACAGGTTAACAGTTTTAGCCTCCTTCCTTACTCCTTGTTGATCTTACAGAAAAGTTAAATAGACAGTACTTTTTTCTACTTTTTGTCTTTCTCTTTTTTTCTAAACAATATAACATTTGTGTGTATGATAAAGATTTAGAAAAATACTGCACGGCAAAATTGTGTACTTTGAGAAGTCCCAGACATATAAATTTAACTTGCCTTCAATTAGTTTCTTATGCTTGATTATAATTTTGCTTAAAAAACATTTAGTTTGAACTATTATTTAAAAATTTTTAAGGACTAAACATTTTTATAGTTTTATATAAAGTAGATTTATATATTTTATCTATTTTTAAATGATCTTCTTTTACATTATTTGAAGTATATTCCTATAGAAATGTACTGTCTCCTCCCAAGGTGAGAATAGAGACAGTAAAAACTTTTACAATGGTAAGAAATATCTTTAGATGTTAAGAGGACCAAAATTGATAAATTGTCAACTTATTCTGGAATACAAAACTACTGAAAACTTTGAGATTTAAAAAAAGATACTCAAGAAACAGTGTATAACAGGGACAGAAAAAAAAAAACATGTGCAGTTATTTGACTCTGTAAATCCACTTGCCAGATCATTTGAGACATAGTTCAAATATTTTCTAATTGTGTTTTGAATTTCTATTGTACAGCAAAATCTGAATGCTTCACAAACACTTCAAGTAACAGTCCACATCTAAACACGTTTCTATTCAAATATACTTGTCAATTTGTTTGCAAATTTATTCAGAGCAGGACTAACATCACAAAATGGATCCTTTACATTAGCATATTCAATTCACCATCAATCCTTAATTTAAAATATTTATTTATATAAAATTATGTTATTAAATAAAATTATCAATTTCAAAATCCAAACATAAATTTCAGGCATATCTAAGTAACTTTAAATATTTGAAAGTCATTAATTATTATTTTTAATTTTTAATTGTAATAAACAAGTTTTGACTATTTGAAATAACATTTTAGAAAACATCGGGGATTATAATTTTAATGTTTATATTTACTTTACATATTTTATTAAACTCTTTTCAAATTTTGTAACCTGAGCATATGTTTACCTATTATTTATAGTCTTTCACATCTTAACGTTTTAAAGCTATTTTTAGCATTTTAAAAGTTTATTCTGACAGTTATTGCCAATAGAACAAATAAACGTGTTGTTTATGACAGTATATTTTGTCAAGATGAAAATTAAAAAATGAATTGAATGAAAAAAATAATTTGTAATAATATGTAACTTCAAAGACAAGTTTCGAATGAAGTGCTCTTTCACTCATCCAAACATTACCTGCACATCAACAGAACAATGGAGCTTGTACAATAATAGTTGTATTCAGTTGACTATAATGTATTGCTAATTTTTGTTATTTAGAAAGATAGTTTTCCACATACCTGTTTCCTGAGGCTGCCATTAAAAACAATGCCACAAACTTGGCATTGTGGCTTGGTGGCTTAAAATAATGGAAATTTATTCTCTCACAATTCTGAAGGCTAGAAGTCTGCAACCCAAATATCAGCAGGGCCATGCTCCCTCCAAAACCTCCAGGGGAAGGTGGCTTGGTTCTTCTGGCTTCCAGTAGCTGCAGGGATCCTTGGTTTGTGACAGCGTAACTCCTTACACTTAAATCTTTAATTCATCATAGGTTAATTTTTGTATATGATGAAAGGTAGGAATCTAGTTTCTTCTGCATATAACTCACCAGGTATCTCAGCACCATTTATTGAAAAGGAAGTTCTTTCTCCAGTGCTTATTTAATTTAATTTTTTTTTTTTTTTTTTTTTTTTTAGAAACAAGATCTTATTTTGTCACCCAGCTGGAGTGTAGTGGCACAATTATGACTCCCTATAACCTTGAAATCCTGGCCTCCAGCAATCCTCCCACTTCAGCCTCCCAAAGTATTGGGATTACATGTGTGAACCACCATGCACAGCTTCTTACCACTTACTTTTGTTGATTTTGTCAAAGATCAGATAGCTGTTTAAGTGCAACTTTATTTTTGTATTCCGCATTCTTTCCCATTGGTCAATGTGTCAGGTTTTGTACCTGTTTTGATTACTATTAGCCTTATAGTACAGTTTGAAGTCCAGTATTGTGATGCCTCAGGCTTTGCTTTTTTTGTTTAGAATTGCTTGGGCTTTTGTTATTTTATTTATCTATTTATTATTATTATTTTATTATTCTGAGATATGTTCCACTGATACCTAGTTTATTGAGAGTTTTTAGGATAAAGGGCTGTTGAATTTCGTCAAAGACCTTCTCTGTGTCTGTTGAGATAATCATGTGGTTTTTTTCTTTGGTTATGTTTATGTGAATTATGTTTATAGATTTGTGTATGTTGAACCAGCCTTGCATCCCCGGCATAAAGCCTATTTGATCGTGATCGATAAGCTTTTTGATGTGCTGTTGCATTTGGTTAGCCAATATGTTATTGAAGATTTTTGTATCGGTATTTATCATGGATATTGGCCTGAACTTTTCTTTTTTAGTTGTATCTCTGCAGGTTTTGGTATCAGGATGATGATGATTTCATAAAATGAGTTAGGGAGGATTCCCTCTGTTTTATTTGAAATAGTTTCAGTAGTGGTACCAGCTCCTCTTTATACATGTGGTAGAATTCAACTGTGAACCTGTCTAGGCCTGGACTTTTTTTGATTGGTAGACTATTAATTGCTGCCTCAAATTCAGACCTTTTATTGGTCTATTCAGGTATTCAACTGCTTCCTGGTTAAGACTTGGGATGGTGTAAGTGTCCAGGAATTTATCCATTTCTTCCCGGTTTACTGGTTTATGTGCATAGAGTTGTTTGTAGCAATCTCTGATGGTAGTCTGTATTTCTGTGGAATCCATAGTCATGTCCTCTTTATCATTTTTTTATTGCATATTCAATTTTTCTCTCTTTTCTTTTTTATTAGTCTGGCTAGCAGTCTATTTTGTTGATCTTTAAAAAAAAAACCCAGCTCCCGGATTTACTGATTTTTTGAAAGCTATTTACAGCAAACTCACAGCTAATATCATACGGAATGGACAAAAACTGGAAGCACTCCCTTTGAAAACTGGCACTAGACAAGGGTGCCCTCTCTCACCATTCCTACTCAACATATTATTGGAAGTTCTAGCCAGAGCAATCAGGCAAGAAAAAAATATAAAGGGTACATTAGGAAAAGAGGAAGTCAAATTGTATCTATTTGCAGACAACATGATTGTATATTTAGAAGACCCCATCATCTCAGCCCCAAATCTTTTTAAGATGATAAGTAACTTCAGCAAAGTCTCAGGAAAATCAACGTGTAAAAATCACAAGCATTCCTATACACAGATAACAGACAGAGAGTCAAATCAAGAGGGAACTCTCATTTACAATTGCCACAAAGAGAATAAAATACCTAGGAATACAACTAACAAAGGATGTAAAGACCTCTTCAAGGAGAACTACAAACCACTGCTAAAGGAAATAAGAGTGGACACAAACAGATGAAGAAACATTACATGCTCACAGTTATGAAAAATCAATATCATGAAAATGGCCATACTGGCCAAAGTAATTTATAGATTGAATGCTATCCCTATCAAGCTACCATTGACCTTCTTCACAGAATTGGAAAAAACTTAATATGGAACCAAAAAGAAGCCCATAGCCAAGACAATTCTAAGCAGAAAGAACAAATCTGGAGGCATCATGCTACCTGACTTCAAAGTATATTACAAGGCTACAATAATCAACACAGCATGGTACTGGTACCAAAACAGAGATATAGACCCATGGAACAGAACAGAGGGCTTGGAGGAAACACCACACATCTACAACCATCTGATTTTGACAAACCTCACAAAAAACTAGCAATGGGGAAAAGATTCCCTGTTTAATAAATGGTATTGGGAAAACTGACTAGCCATATGCAGAAAGCAGAAACTGGACCCCTTCCTGACAGCTTACACTAATATTAACTCCAGATGGATTAAAGACTTAAACACAAGACCTAACACCATAAAAACCCTAGAGGAAAACCTAGGCAAAAACCATTTAAGACATAGGCATAGGCAAGGACTTCATGACTAAAACACTAAAAGCATTGATAACAAAAACCAAAATAGACAAATGGGACCTAATTAAACTCCAGAGCTTCTGTACAGCAAAAGAAACAATCATTAGAATGAACCAGCAATCAACAGAATGGGAAAAATTTTTTCTATCTACCCATCTGACAAAGGGCTGATATCCAGAATCTACAAAGAACTAAAACAGATTTACAAGAAGAAAACAACCCCATCAAAAGGTGGGCAAAGGATATGAACAGATATTTTTCAAAAGAAGACATTTATGCTTTAAACAAACATATGAAAAAATGTTCATTATCACTGTTCATTAAAGAAATGCAAATCGAAACCATATTGAGATACCATCTCAGGCCAGTTAGAATGGCAATCATTAAAAAATCTGGCGACAACAGATGCTGGAGAGGAGGTGAAGAAATAGGCATGCTTTTACATTGTTAGTGGGAGTATAAATGAGTTCAACCATTGTGGAAGACAGTGTGGTGATTCCTCAAGGATTTAGAAATAGAAATACCATTTGTCCCAGCAATCCCATTACTGAGTATATACCCAAAGGATTATAAATTGTTCTATTATAAAGATACATGCACACATATGTTCATTGCAGCACTATTTACAATAGGAAAGACTTGGAACCAACCCAAATGCCCATCAGTGATAGACTGGATAAAGAAAATGTGGCACATATATAACATGAAATACTATGCAGCCATTAAAAAGGATGAGTTCATGTCCTTTGCAGGGACATGGGTGAATCTGGAAACCATCATTCTCGGCAAACTGACACAGGAATGGAAAACCAAACACTTCATGTCCTCACTCATAAGTGGGTGCTGAACAATGAGAACACATGGACACAGGGAGGGGAACATCACACACTGGGGTCTGTTAGGGGGTGGGGGCCTAGAGGAGGGATAGCCGGGGATGAGGAGATTGGGGAGGGATAACATTAGGAGAAATACCTAATGTAGGTGATTGAGGGATGGAGGCAGCAAATCACCATGGCATGTGTATACCTATGTAACAATCCTGCAAGATCTGCACATGTACCCCAGAAGTTAAATTATAATTTAAAAAAAAATTGCATTAGTGATTTGGGCTCTTTTTGGATCCACATTAATTTTAGAATAGTTTGCTATCAGTGTACAAAAATAGAATTTTACCATTTTAGTTGAACTTAAATTGATTCCAACTTCAAATTGTAGACATATGATGTGTGAGATTTGTCTTCTTTTCCTTGGCCCCCAAAATATTTAGGATGGACTTTATAGCTAATAAAATGAATTATGCTTTTAAATCTACAATCAAATAGTTTTGATTCATTTGTGAAATTTTTGATGTAGAAATGTGTCCATCAATCTTTTATTCTTACTGATACATAATGGATATGAATATTTATAAGGTACCTGGGATAATTTAATACATGCAAATATTTGGTAAAGATCAAATAGTGTAATTGGTATTTCCATCACATTAAATACTTGTTTTTCTTTATGTTAGAAAGATTTGAATTATTCTCTTCCCACTGTTTTGACATATACAACAGATTATTGTATACTATAATCACCTTACTGATCTATTTAACACTAGCTTTTATTTCTTCTATCAAACTGTATATTAATACCCATTAATCAACCTCTTTTCATCTTCCCTCCTCAAAACCCTTCTAGGCCTCTGGTAATCACCAGTCTACTCTCTTATTTTCAGAAGATCCACTGTTTTAACTCCCACATATGAGTGGGAACATGTGATGTTTGTGTTTCTGTGCTTGGTTTATTTCACTTCACATAATGACCTTGAGTTTGATCCATGTTGCTGAAAATAACAAGATTTCATTCTTTTTAAAGGATGAATAATATTCCATTGTGTCTATGACACACTGTACTTTTTATCCATTTACCCATTGATGAGCACTTAGATTGGTTTCATAATTTGACCATTATGAATAGTGCTGCAATAAACATAGAAGTGTAGATATCTCTCCAATACATGAATTTTGAAATTGCTTCATCATATGGTAGTTTTATATTAAATTTTCTGAGGAACCTCCATACATTTTTCCACAGTGGTTATACTAATTTACATTCCCATTAAGAGTATATAACGGTTCCCCTTCTTCACATCCTAACCAGCATCCATTATTTCCTATCTTTTTGATGAAGTCATTTAAACTGGGGTCAGATGATATATTATTGTGGTTTTCATTTACATTTCTCTGATGATTAGCAATGTTCAATAATTTTGCATACACCTATTGGCCATTTGTATTTCTTCTTTTGGGAAATTGTTATTCAGATCATTTATCTATTTTTAAAATAAATTATTTGGTGTTGTCTAGCTATAGACATGTTTGAGCTTTTTACATACTCTGGATATTAATCTCTTGTCCAGAGAATGGAAGAAAGTACTTGCAAGATGTCAATGTGACAATGAAGAAAGTAAGAAGACAACTTTCATTTATTACAATGAAGAAAGAAAAAGACAACATTCTGGAAGAGAATGGAAGAACATTGTCTTTTTACTTTCTTCATTGTTTATTTTGCTGTACAGTTGATTTGCAATTTGAAGTAATTCCTTTTGTCTGTTTTTACTTGCGTTTCCTGTGCTTTTGAGGTCTTACACAAAAAATCTCTGCCCTGACTAATGTTATGGAGTGTTTATCTAATATTTTCTTCTAATAGTTTTATAGTTTCAAGTCTTAGGTTTAAGTCTTTAAGCCATTCTGACATTTTAGATGGTAGAAGGTAAGTTTCTAGCTTCTTTTTTTTTGTTGTTGCATGTGATGATTCAGTTTTTCCAGCATCATTAATTGTAGAACTGTCCTTTCCTACTGTGTGTTCTTGATGCCTTTGTCAAAAGAGTTGACTGCAAATACATGGATTTTTATGTCAGTTCTCTATACTGTTTTGTGGTCTATATGTCTGTTTTTAACACCAGTGCCAAGCTGATTTTGTTACCACAACTTTGTATGGTCCTTGGAAGCCAGAAAGTGTGATGCCTTTAGTGTTGGTCATTTTGCTCAATATTGTTTTGGCTTTTCAGGGTCTTTTGTAATTCCATATGTAGTTTGGAATTGCTTTTTTCTGTTTCTTTGAAGAATGTCATTGGCATTTTGATAAGAATTGTATTGAATCTATAAAATACTTTGGGTAGTATTGTGATTTTAAAAACATTAATTCTTCCAATGTGTGAGCATGAGATATCTTTCCATTTTTTGTGTCCTCTTCAATTTCTTACATCTGTGTTTTATTGTTTTACCTATATAGAGCTTTCACTTTTTTGGTTAAATTGATTCCTAGATATGTTATATTCTTTTTAGGTATTATAAATAGGATTGCTTTCTTGATTTCTTTTTCAGATTGTTTCCTGTTGGTATACATAAATGCTGCTATTTTTTACATGTTGATTTTGTATCTGCAAGTTTACTGAATTTGTTTATCAGTTGAAATAGCTTTTTGGTGCCCTCACTCAGTTTGTCATTTAACCACTGCCTCTCATGAGGCAAATGGGCTATGGTCACAACACAGCTGAAAAACAGCACACATCTCATTCTTTTCTTCTTTTCTTTCCTACTGTTTTCTTTTTATTTCTTTTATTTCAGTTTCTTTTCTTCTTCTCAATCCTATCTAACGGTTTTGCATATATAAGAAAAAGAATCTTACATATGAGTTCCAAACTTAATGAAATGAATTTGTCAATGAATGAGCTTCTCATAAAAGCTTCTTTCCTTGAAGGGAAATGAATGTAGCACTGAGGAAGAGCTGGCTTAATCTGTAATAGTAATTAGGTCAACTGGCAACATTTTAGGTCCGTAATAAAAAGAAGTAAAGAAATTGAAGAAAAGGTCACATATTATTTTAAATTTTAATTGAACCATATTTCAAGGAAAGTATCAAATATTTACCTGCACACACTATTTCATTGTTAATATGCTTTGAGCAAAGATAGTAGACTAGATTTTTTAATAACCCTTATGTTTTAAAGTGGTTTTAGATTTACAGAAAAATTTCAAAGATATTACCAAGTTCTCATACACCCTAAATTTAGCTTTCTGTATTAACATCTTATGTTATATGGCACATATTTTATAATTAATGAACCAATATTGATAGCTTGAGTCTAGAGTTTATTTAGATTTTCTTATATTTTGCCTAATATCCTTTTGCAATTTTAAGATTTTAATGGGATTGCTGTATGACATTCAGTCATTCTGTCTCTCTAAGCTTTTCTTGGCTGTAATAGTTTCTCAGATTTTCCTTGCTATTAATGACCTTGACAGTTTTAAGAGTACTGAGCTAGTATTGTGTTTAATGTCCTTCAATCGGGATTTGTCTGGTCCTTTTATTCTATCATGTTTAAATATGGGTTTTTTAGTGATAGACCATAGAGAAAAAGTGCCGTTTTATAAAAGTATTATTACCTTATGTCAACAGTACAGCGCAGACTACCAACATTCATTATTACAATTGATGTTTACATTGATCACCTGGCTAAGGTAGCGTTAGTCAGGTTATTGCACTACAAGGTTATTCTGTTTTTCCTCTTCTATAGCTTACTCTTTGGGAAAAGGTCATTCTGTGCAGCCCACACTTCAGGAGTAAAACCTCTGCTTTACCTGGCAAATGTCAAAGTATCTATACAAATAATTTAAAATTATTCTGCATCACAAATTTGTCTATTTTCCTTTATTTGTTCAAAAATTCACATATGTCACTACAAGCATCTGAACATTTATTTTATACTTTGGGTTGCAATATAATTATACTTAAATTTCCTGCTCACCTTTTTCTAGTTTTGGCACCTGAGAGCTTTTGCGGTCGACTCCTGTTTCCGTTTGACATAAACCCATCATTGTAGCATTTGAAGGGGTGTGTGTGTGTGTGTGTGTGTGTGTGTGTGTGTGTGTGTGTGTGTATTTTAAGTACTCTTACTTTATGGCACTACAAGATGATCCAGGTTTATTTTATTTTATTTTTATTTAAGTCCCAAAAGCAGCCATATCTCTGAGGAGCCCTGTTTCCTGATATTGGAAAGTGATATTAGAAACCTGGATTTGGGGCCAGGCGAGGTAGTTGATGCCTGTAATTCCAGCACTTTGGGAGGCCAAAGTAGGGGGATAATGTGGTCAGTCATTTGAGACCAGACTTGCAAACATGGTGAAACCCCATATCTACTAAACATACAAAAATTAGCCAGGCGTGGTGGTAGGCACCTGCAGTCCCAGCTGCTTGAGAGGCTGAGGCAGGAGAATAGCTTGACCTGGGAGGCGAGGGTGGCAGTGAGCCGAGACTGCACCACTGCACTCCAGCCTGGGCAACTGAACAAGGCTCTGTCTCAAAAAAAAAAAAAAAGAAAGAAAGAAAGAAGAGAAACCTGGATTTGTGTACTAGGTGTGCTTATCACTACTGAATGTCCTGTTGACAGAGTAAGAATCCACTAAACCATATATGCACATATATGTGTAAATATTTCTATATCTCTTCATCTGTAACTACATTAACCAAACAGAAGTTCTTTTTACTATCCCAAATCTTGTTAATTACTACATGGATCATTCTAGCTCATTCTCCTTGCTTATTTGTAAACTTGCACTCCAACAGTGAGAAACCTGACTCATCACATCCATCCTCCATTTATTTAATTGTTCAATTTCATTATAGTATACACGTAAAGTAGTTTTGGTATTGTTAAAATTGCAACCCAAAGGGAATAAACTTTGACAACTAGAGTACAGTGGTTGTGTGCATTTCTTTTAGCCTTTAGTCATACAGCATCATTCACTTACAAAGCCCCTTATCTCCCACCTCCTCAATTAGGTTGTTTTATAAAGTTAAATTGCATTGTCACATTCTGCATTCTAACCCTGGATCCCCCAAACTCTCAAATGACTTTCAAAAAATTTACCAACATTAAGGTTCACTCTTTGTGCTGTTAAGTGCTATGGGTTTTGAGAAATTTGTCATGGCACATATCTAAGGCAGCAGTATTATACAGATTAGTTCCATTGCCCTAAACGAATCTTCTGTGCTTCCCCTATTCAACACCCCCGGAGAGCCAACCCATGGTAATTACTGATTTATTTACTATCACTCTAATTTTGCTTTCTTCAGAATATCATATAATTGAAATCATATAGTATTTAGTCTCTCTAGATTGGGTTCTTTCACTTACAAAAATGTATTTGAGGTTTCCACATGTCTTTTTGTGACTTGATTGGGCATTTGTTTTTATAACTGAAGAATATTTTATTGCATGGATGCATAATTTCTTTATCCATTCACCTATCAAAGAACATTCTGGCTGGAATTATTGTCAAAATATTATAGTGAAAATAGAAATAATATTATAAAATGAACAATCATATACAATGGTGGAGTTTTATTTTTCTTTACACATAGTAATCTTCTCCCCATCTCCCTGACAAATACTGGTAAGAGGTGATTCAGAACTTTTGAATCAATCAGAGTTAAACTCATATTTAAATATATATCAACAAAATGCTTGTTTCAATGTGGTGCCTTTGAAATATTTGAATTTAGTAATACTGGTTTAATGGTTCATTCTATAAAACTATTATTCACATGGACAGTGAATATTCCAAATTAGATTTTTTTCCAAAGAAAAATTATTTTCACATAATTAAGTATGTAATCAAAATTAACTGAAGTCCTTTTATGTACCCAAAGATCATCTCATAAATAACTTTCATTCTCATCTATGCACAAATACATGAACTCAAAAAACCATTGTAGGTACTTTAAGACCTAGGAGACAAGATTTTATAAGTCAAATCCTTTTCTGCCTATAAATAAATGTAGACATGATTTATATAACTAAAATGGTTTTTATGATTTATGTATTAATATTTTGTGTCATATATACACCATGGAATACTATGCAGCCACAAAAAATGATGAATTTGTGTCCTTTGTAGGGACATGCTTGAACCTGGAAACCATCATTCTCAGCAAACTGACACAAGAACAGATAATCAAACATCTCATGTTCTCACTCAGGTGGGTGTTGAATAATGAGCACACTTGGACACAAAGAGGGGAGCATCACACACTGGGGTCCGTTGGAGGGGCTACTGGAGGGATAGTGGGAGAGAGGGTGGGGGAGGGATAACGTGGGGAGAAATGTCAGGTATAGGTGATGGGGGGATGGTGGCAACAAACCACCTTGCCATGAATGTACCTATGCAACAGTCTTACATGATTTGCACATGTACCCCAGAATCTAAAGTACAATAAAATATATACGTGTGTGTGTGTGTGTGTATACACACACACAAATATATATATATAGTGTCCATTTAGTTTGAAAGCAACTTTCCATTAAAAATTTTATTTTTATTTTCATGGTTTTGCTCTCATCATTGAAGACTGTAACACCAGTTTCTATGGTTCAAATAATTGTCCTCTTCAAAACTCATGTTGAAATTTAATCTCCAATGTCACAGTATTGAGAGGTGTGGACTTTAAGAGGTGGTTAAGTCATCAGGGATATACCCATTCACAGATTAATGGATTCATGGATTAATATGTTATTATGGGAGTGAGACTGGTGGCTTCATAAGAGGAAGAGAGGATGGGGCTGGCACACTCAGCCCCCTCACAAAACGAGACCCCACACTCCCTCAGTATTCCACCAAGTGTCCCACCTGCAGGACCCTAGAGGGTCCTGGGAGCTCCCTAGAGGGTCCTGGGAGCCCCCCAGTGTTAGGCAATTCAGCCTCCATAACTGTAAGAAATACATTTCTGGTCGGTCGCGGTGGCTCTCGCCTGTAATCCCAGCACTTTGGGATGCCGAGGCGGGTGGATCACAAGGTCAAGAGATCGAGACTATCCTGGTCAACATGGTGAAACCCCGTCTCTACTAAAAATGCAAAAAATTAGCTGGGCATGGTGGTGCGTGCCTGTAATCCCATCTACTCGGGAGGCTGAGGCAGGAGAATTGCCTGAACCCACGAGGCAGAGGTTGCGGTGAGCCGAGAACGTGACATTGCACTCCAGCCTGGGTAACAAGAGCGAAACTCTGTCTCAAAAAAAAAAAAAAGAAAAAAAAAAGAAAGAAAAAGAAGAAATACATTTGTTTTATTTATAAATAACCCAGTTTTAGATATTCTGTTATGAGTAACAGAAAAGGAACTAATATACTAGTCTTTTATTCACGTTGTCCCTCTAACACAGACCTGTAGAAGAACCTGGTAGATTAAATAGTATAATAGCAACGATCAAAAACAAATATAATATTTTATCATATTGGTATGTGCAATGATTACCTCCTTTTGGTTTTACAGAATAAAGCTGATTTTAAAAACACCATACTGGAAACAAAATCAATGGGCTGATGTGTCACATTTGCACATTGGGTGTATAATTTTTTATAATCTGATAAATGTCATTGTCTAAAATTTTGTTCCTAAGAGTAACTATTTAAATTTGAGGTTCTAAAATATAATTTCACATTATAGAAATTGATTTTAAAAAATTGACTCAAGGAATAAGTCAAAGATCTACACGTGTTCTTTAGTGTTGCTACTTGTGCTTAGAATCTATATTAAAATATTTAAATAGCTAAAAAAACAATTTTGTTACTTAAGTATGAATCAAAATACCAGGCTTGGTTTTTTTCTTTTTAACAACTAAATGTTTATGTCATGTGGACATAGCCTGTAGTTTTTCTACTAAGGCATTACACATTCCTTTACAGCATAAAAATCAGATGAGTAGAAATCATTCTCACATTGAGGTGAGTCCTTGATGTTGATAGTGTTCTTTGTGCAAATGTGACACATCAGCCCATTGATTTTATTCCCAATGTGGTGTTTTTAAAATCAGCTTTATTCTCTAAAACCAAAAGAAGGTGAATCATTTTAACTAGAACATCAAAAGCACAATTTAACATCTATCTGATGATATTCAGTTTAAAATTCTAATCAAAGTATATTTAGCACAGTGATGAGAAAATACAAATGCATCTATTATGAAATAGGAACACATGCACATTTAATATAAACACAAATAATAACAATGGGACAAATACATGTTTTCTTTTTATTACATAAAATTTTTAGCCACAATTAGAAGAAATTTTTACAGGCTCAATAAAAAATAAAAAAGTTTAATAATAAAAACTTTACAATAGTTCTCTCAACACATGTATTTAAATAAAAAAATAAGGCTCTCTCAGTTAAAAATATACATATCCGGATTTACACAACAATAAAAGCCAAACACAGGTTTTAACAAAGAGCTCTGTAATTCTGAAATCTATGCTCTTTGATTACACTATACTTTCTTCTGTCAGTTTAATTTTAACAGTAGGAAAAAAATAGAATATCACATACAATAATAGCAAAACCTGGAGAGGTATACATGTCCCGTGTAGAAAAAAAACAAGCATGTATTAAGTTGAAGCAGTTGGCAGTGGATGAAGACAGCTTAAACAAGCAATGTAACAGTTTTTAAGCCTATTTGGCATTATTTTCAACTAAACTATAGTAGTAAATAAAATAATCTTATGACACATCAATATATTCCCATTTCTTCCATTTTAACAATATATAGTGCTTCTGTGAATTCTCGGACCACTATATGAGATAAAGAAATTTACCTCAATAAGTAAAATTTCCATTTTTATGCCTAGTATTTACTTTGGATCAATAAAAACATATGGAGTTTGAAGACTTTGAAAAAAATGGAATATAAATCTATCTAAGCCAGAAAGGCAGGGAGGCAAGCCACTCTGTGGTTTTTCAGTTTGTAAACTTCGTGGGTTATGATAATTCATTTGAGGATGACCTAATTTTCAATGATTTCTTTAGCACATTTTACCCATTTCATTGCCATATGTTCCTAATAACTTATCTAACCTAGCTAGAACAAGTTTGCATTACTTCTGGAAACATTCTGAGAATGATAGCATTGCCAGTGAATTAGGCATGCCTTTTATTCTTGGGGGACTTCTGTGTTTAAATGAATACTCACACGCTTCATTACAGTATCTCTAAAATACATGCAAACCCTGAGGCATACCAAATTACTGAATTAAGGTGACATAATTCTTAGAAAAAGAGTTCAGTGCTTCACTCCTAAAATATACCTGTGTCTCCAAGGTTCTGACTAATTTATATTGCTAGGGGAACTGCCCCAATTTACTTTGGCTTTCAATAAAATACCTACAGCTGCCTCTAGGTATAGCACTGATTTGGGACAGCAGTACCAGCTGAATTAGTGTTATCATAGTATCATTATTTTTAATAGACCTTCATTTGATAAGAGTGAAAAGATTAGGACCCAATCTAACTTGTTACATTTGTTATTAGGAGAGCACACCAGGCTTTCAAAAGGTAGATTAATATTAGTATGTTTTCAGCTGCACTGAAGACAACATGCTCTTTTATGTAAAAATAATAGCAACTCTAGAATTGAGATAATAATTTTTGTTTCATTTAGTGGTCTGGGAATTCACAGAAGTGCTGAAAACAGTTAAAATAGAAACAAATGATGAAATGTTAGTCTGGAGCAAAATCATTTTTTGTGTGTCCATTAAATAGCAAAACCGAATCCTTACCTGTTCAATAAAATGATGTAACATGTTATATATGTGTTACTAATGAAATAATAGATGCATAATTAAGCTACGTTATGGGATAATATTAATGCTGGACTTCTTGATATAAAATGGGTGAGACAACAGGATAGGGGTTTAAATGCTAAAGAGAAAGACTTCTGTCCAAAAAAATGTAAGAGCCAGAAAGAGATTGAAAAGGATTAGCTCTTGATCTTCAGTTGATTCAAGCCAAATGTTTCAAACTCTGATTTTAAATTTCAAATTGAGCTATGTGTTGAATCACATAACTCGAAAGCTATACCTCCAAAAATGGCACAGGGTCATTTATATCTGCGAGGCAACAGAAAATGTATGTATGACCTTCTGTGGTGTAGATAAAATTTAATCCATGAAGTATTTTTTCTTACTTTCATTATTTAAGCCCTCATGAAAAAGGAACTATACCAGACATGCAAACATTTATATTTTAACGGCTTTAACAATATTCTGAGCCTTTCTTTTTTTTTCCTTAAAGAGATGGAGTCTTGCTATATAGCCTAGACTGGTCCAAACTCACCTTGGTCTCGCAAAGTGTTAGGATCACAGGCATGAGCCACCACTCCTGGGCTGAGCCTTTCTTAAGTAGCAAAGGCATTCTGCACATAAAAAAAGATCTCAGCAACCATTTTGGTTAACTTTGGGAAATGGAGAAAATATTATATATTCCAGAAGTGAAATTTACTTCCCCTTATAATTTAAAAGTTAAACTTGTGATTGCCTCACTCCCCCATTCATGTATTGTTTCTATGTTATCCATGAATTGAAAGTATCGATTTCCTCCCTCCCTATATTCAAAAGTAAATTTCTTTTGTGATAGAATTTATTATTTATATATGAAAAGATTTTTCCTTCAAATATTAAATTTCTATTGTGCTCATTATTTACAAATATTAAAAATTAAATTATTAACTTTCTACCATTAATATTTTGGGTAACACTGTTTATAATTTTAGGTTTATTATCTCTAATTTTTCTGTTAACATATCATGAAAGTTCAAAAAATAAAAAGGGGTAAACTTTTAAGTGTATCATTAAGAAAGATACTAAAAAATTACCTCAAGTCCCAGATGGCTCACTCAAATGATGCTTTAATCTTTAAAGCAAAACTGTGAAAAATAAAATAGAAAACAAGTAAGGTATTTCCATCTTCACCAATTCACCCCTTTGATGTACATACACAAAGTTATGAATTTTTTTAACAAACCAGAAGAAGGGAAGCCAATCAGACATAAACTCTTTATAAAAGACACAGTGAAATCAAAATGTAGATCTCTCAAAAGCAAATGGGATAATAACAGAAACTGGGATATACATAGCTGCTATCGTGTGAAATGCATATAATAGAGCAAAGACAATTACATTACTTTTTTTTTCCTTTCTTTATTTTATTTTGTGAGACAGGGTCTCACTCTATTGCCCAGGCTGGACTGCACCCTTGACCTCCCAGGCTCAGGTGATCCTCCCGCCTCAGCCTGGGACTATAGACACAGACCTCTGCAGCCTGCTAATTTTTGGCATTTTTGTAGAGACAGGATTTTGCCATGTTACCTAGGCTGGTCTTGAACTCCTGGGCTCAAGCAATCCACCTGCCTCTGCCTCCAAAGTGTTGGGATTACAGTAGTGAGCCACTGTACATGGCCTGAATTATTTTCATTAATCACACATTTTTCAATGGATGTTTTGTAGTTATGAGCCATCGTATCTATCTTAAAAGTAGGAACACTGATGGAATCATATTTTACAGTGTGATTTCAATAGAGACACAGTTTACATGTTTCTGTTTGAAAGGAAATTATATTTACAGTGGTTAAGAGCCAGGACCCTGGAACCAGATAGCCTGAGATTACATCTAACCTTTAATTTACTAGAAGTGTGACTACATATGAATTGCTCAGCTCTGTAATTCTCAATAACAATACCACAATAATATTATTGTGATGATTAAATAAAGTACACCAAATATGCCTACTGCCTTGGCATTCTTTAAATGTTAAGGTTTATGTGACATACTGATTGTCAAAAATTAAAGCAATTAAAGGAATCCACAATTCTCAAATGTCGGTTTGTATGAACATTACTTAGAAATGTGGATATTGATGCTGATCCTGATATGTGATACTCACATCCACAGATTTTGAGTCATTAGGAACAAGAATGCTCAATTCTAACAACCACCTTAAGTCCATTAACCACTATTTTAGAAAAGCCAAATAAAAAAATACATTTTATTAAGACCGATTTTATTAATATATTGGAAAAAAATTGAACATTACAGAGAGGTATATCTTATTTTTATTAATCTATAAAACATTTTAAAAACTTTTTTTAAGGTGACACACAAACACAAAACAGCTTATTTATTAACATGAGTTGTAAGAAAAATAGATTTCCTGGCTGAAAATAAAAGCATATCATGATGAAAAATAAATAACAAAAATAACAACAAAAACCAAGTATACTTTTAAAATACAATTTGTGATATCAATCAGTTTTGCTAACTATTAACTAAATGACAATTATAAAGTCATAAACTTTCTGAACTGTATGCTATAATATTACCAAAGTTGTATTCAGTTGTTTTAAATGCTTACATTTTAAAAGAAGAAATACAACATCAGATTTAAATTCTGCAAGTTAGAAATATATATACACCATGGAATATTATGCAGCAATCAAAAATGATGAGTTCGTGTCCTTTGTAGGGACATGGATGAATCTGGAGAACATCATTCTCAGCAAACTGACACAAGAACAGAAAATGAAATACTGCATATTCTCACTCATAGGCGGGTGATGAACAATGAGAACACATGGACACAGGAAGGGAGCACTACACATTGGGATCTATTGGGGGGAATAGGGGAGGCACAGCGGGGGGTAGCTGGGGAGGGATAGCCTGGGGAGAAATGCCAAATGTGGGTGAAGGGGAGGAAGGCAGCAAAACACACTGCCACGTGTGTACCTATGCAACTATCTTGCATGTTCTGCACATGTACCCCAAAACCTAAAATGCAATTTAAAAAAAAAAGAAATTTTAAGCAAAAAGATTACAAATATAGCATGAAATGTGTCCACACTTATAGATAAAGGACCATATAAATATACATGTAAACGACTCTGCCAGAAAAAAAGTGTTCCATTTATACAGACTCAATATTTTAAAAACTCTTACTTGCTCATGCTCCCTTCCTTCACGTATAAATTTTTTATGTCAGTCAGTCAAAGGCCATGATGCTTCTTGTTCATTAACTGTATAATATGTTCTAAAATAGTTGTAAAGTGCTATACATGGTATATGGCATAATATTTAAAACTATAATTTTTTTTTCCATTTTACAGGTGAGAAAAATTGAGTTAAAGGAAATAATGTATTATTTCTTTATTAGACATTACATATTTTATGCAGTCTACATGATTATTTCAAAGACATCTTCTACACTACTGTTGTAAATTATCACTGTGAAACAATTAAAATTGATAATTAATCTAAGTGCAGATTTTGTTTAAGAAATCAAGTCTAAAATAGGCAATTATATTTCTATCAATTATGGTCAATGAAATCATAGGAAATACAAAGAAGTCTAATTTGCAGGAGCAGAAGTATTTTGTCATTTTCTGAATGAGGCAAAGGCAAGTGGCTATGGTCTTGATAGCCAAGTAGATCAAGGATTCCAGAAATCAAGACACAAATAAAATGGAACGTGAAACTACTCTACCAACAGAACAGCCGAAGTCATAGTGGTGTGTAAAAAGGAATGTGAATTCCACTCATCAGTTTAGCAAAGTACCAAGGAATCTTGTACTCCTTCAGGTGCTAGGCTAAAATAAATAAAAAGTTACCCTTGGGGAGTCAGAAATTTCAAGCAAATGTCATTTTCAAATTCACACTTCTCTGTATTTTGTGAATAGTAAGTTGAGAAATTCGCATTAAAAAAAATTGATTTCAAAATCCGAGGGCCCTCGTAGTTCCGTCATGGAAAAAATATAAAACTTTCCTTTATAGATCTTTCAAAAGCCAGAACTCATGGGGCTCTCATGAAAACTGCTCTCACATTGTGCTCACAGTCAATGTTTACAAACCATATGAGGAGACCTACAATAAGGAAAGTTAACAGATGGAAGAAATGGGAGAGTTTGTTCTCCAAGTTAAAAAGTCCATTGGCGTTCTAATCAAAATCTCACCAGGAATTTTAGCATAGCCTGACAAGGTGATACTATAATCCTGATGGAATTGTAAAAGTCAAAAATAGCCATGGAACTTTGAAAAAGTTCATTATCAAGCCAGTAGTTTAAACTGGCTAAATGGAATAGAACTCAAAGTTCATATTCCTCCAAGCACATATGATATATGATACATGGTGGAAATAACACTGCACATAAATGGGAAAAGAATTACGGTCATCCAGAGAAGGTAGAAAACAAACAATAGGGTGTAGGGTGTATAGACACACACGACTATCTGTCTGTCTGTCTGTCTATCTATCTATCTATCTATCTATCTATCTATCTATCTATCATCTATCTATCTTCTTTAGTCTATCTATTTACAGATAAAGAGACAGGAGAATAAGGATTAGTATTTATTTTAAGAAATGAGTGACCGGGTGCAGTGGCTCACACCTGTAATCCTAGCTCTTTGGGAGGCCAAGGCAGGTGGATCGCTTGAGGTCAGGACCAGCCTGGCCAATATGGTGAAACCCCATCTCTACTAAAAATACAAAAGTAGCTGGGCAAGGCGGCACATGCCTGTAATTCCAGCCACCTGAGAGAATGAGGCAGGAGAATCGCTGGAACTCAGGAGGCGGAGGCTACAGTGAGCCAAGATCACGCCAATGCACTCCAGCCTGGGTGACAGAGTGAGACTCTTCTCTGTCTCAAAAAAAAAAAAAAAAGAAAGAAAGAAAGAAAGAAAAAGAAAAGAAATTAGCTCGCTCAGTTGTGGAGGCTTACCATTCCGGAGTTTACAGGTAGGCTTGCAAACTGGAGACCCAAGGAAGAGTTTATATTGCAGATCTAATTCAAAGGCAGCTGGCTGACAGAATTTTCTCTTGGGGAAAACCTCTTAGGGAGGTCAGTCTTTTGCTTTTAAGACCTTCCATTGATTAAATGAGGCCTACTTACATTATAAATGGTAATCTGCTTTACTCAAAATGACCACTGATTTACATGTTAATCTCTTCTAAAACATACCTTCACAGAAACATTTAGAATGTTTGATGAAATCTCTAGGTACCACAAATTAACACATGAAATTAACCATTAAGAGTGCACCCTTGTCTATTTAGCACCCATATACAGCTATTTAAACCATACCTCATCTTCAAATAAAGACAATAGCAAGGTCATCCTTTCACCTAACGTAACTATTCTACGTACAACCAAAAATGCACTAACTCTTTCCCCAGAAGAGGATACAAAGCTCTTGGTCATGTTTACTTTTCTTGATATCCCATAAATTAAGTATCATAATATAAAATTAACAATATTTAAATAACATGATATGAAGTCAATAGATCTTTTATGATAAAAGGCTAAGTGAGGAAATTAAAAAAAGATATTTGATATATGTGCACACCCATATGCCTAACAAAATAAGGGTGAAATACTCATAACAGCTGCAGTCCTCACTTCTGTAATTGCTCATGTGGTCATAGCTGGTATTTGTATTTACCTTTGTCCACTACCCATTCCATTTTACCTTTCCCCTCAGGAAGTACCCTGACTGATTCTTGTTTTTTACCTGATAGGGTAAATTAAATCACCAAATCTTCATTTCTGAAGGGTCTGGGCCACTAGAAGCTCTGTCTACATTAGGGGGTTGTACTTTTCCATTGATTTTAATCACAGAGCATGTCAATTTAGTACTAAGAGATTCCCTAATGGATATTTCGTATTTCATACAAACTCTTTCTTAACTCCATTGAGCAGTGACAATCCAATTTGCCCTGGGTAAATGGGAAGAATCACCCAATCAATGCGGTAACTCCTTTCTTTGCCTGTTCACTTAGCAGAGAGGCCCAAAACGACGGGGGTCCGGGCAAGTCTTAATATCCAGTTCAATGTAATCATTGTGTTTCTTAGTGGAAGTATTCCTCTTTTAGGAACGAAGACCTGTATGCCAGCAGAGCATAAGGGTACAGCAAAAAGAAACATATGTTTGTTGGCAGGTTATTGGTGGTAATATTGTGTATTGCCACAGCCATTTCCACTTCATTCCTAAATGGGTACATTCTGACTCTAAGAGAGACAGCACCATATACTGCCTGCTGATTCAGAGTATGCAGCCCCCGAGAGAACTTTGCCCCAGCCCTGGACGGAATTATCACATAGTGCTATCACTGAGTCTTCAAAAGGCCATTCCATTGTTCTGTTAAGCCAGCTGCTTTAGAATAGAAGGGAACATGATAAGATCAGTGAACTCCAGAAGCATGAGCCTATTGCCACTCTTCACTGGTTACGTAGTAAGTTCCTTGATCACAAGCAAGGCTGTGATCCACACAATGGATAAGGCATTCTGTAAATTCACAGATGATAGTTTTGACAGAAGCATTGCATGCAGGGAAGGCAAATTGGTATCCACTGTCTATTCCTGTAAGAACAAAACACTGCGCCTTCCATGATGGAAGTTGTTTTATGTAATAGGAAATCCACCTGCCACGAGACAGCTGGCTGATCTCCCTGGAGAACCATGTCATATCAAGACTCAACTTTGATATCTGCTGCTGGCTGATTGTCCAGAAGTGCATGTAGCCAGGCCGGCTTTGGTGAGTAGAACCATGGTGTTGCCCTCTCATCTCCTTATCTTGTACCGTAAGAAGTGTTCACCTTTTATGACAGTTTTTAAGTATTTGTTTCACAGTGATCAGGTTTAAGCAAACACACCCTCAAAGACCAAGGCCAAAGAAAGAGACAAACAAATTCATTTTCTTAGAAATATTTAACAGGGACTTACAAACAAAAGTCATGGTCAGAGAGTCATTAGATAAAATGGTAGGTTCTTTCACTGTTACTCCTTAGACCCAGGACTTACATAGCATATAGAAAGAGTATATGTGCTTCAGAAGGGACGTGTAGGACTACTTCTTAAGAGCAGGATTTACAGTAAGTGCAATAACATCAAGGTTGTTTTGACCTAAGAACAGAATTTATGTTAAATACACACTCTCACACAAAGAACAGTAGATAAATTAGAAATCTTAGGGGCATTCCAGGAACTGAACACAATGAGAAGTCAACCTGGTGGATTAGCATCTAAGATGAAGTTGCCTCCGCCTCTGCAGTATTACTTTCTTTACATCATAGTATTTAAGTTATGAGATATCAAGAAGAGTAAGCGTCACCCAAATAAATTTGCATTGGCTTATGGGGGAAAGGGAAAGGGTTTGCTTGGTTTGCTTGTTAACATTGGTATGCATGATAGTTTCATCATGTTAGGTGGAAGTAGAACTTTGTTATTGTCTTTATTTGATGATTAAATATGTTTAATGAGATGAGTTTGGGCGCCAAGTTGTCACATAAAATTAGCTATACAAAAATAGTCAAGAAATGTCTCCTTGCAGGTGCAGAATCCCCCTCTCAGCTTCCTACTGGACATCTTTTCTGGAATGCCTCAAAGCACTTCATACTCTCCATGACCAAACTGAACACATGATTCCATATTCCAAAATTTGTCCCTTTTCCATTTTTGTGCTTCTAAGTAAAAGACAGCTCCATCCACCCAGCTATATATGCCAGAGATAAAGGTATCACTTTATACAATAAAGATGAGAGGAAAATGTTAATTATGAAAACCCCTTTATTAATCCCATGCTATTCTACTTTCTTCAACAAGTTTATAATACTTAACTTGGGTTTCACAAAGTTAATTAATAAGTAACCTAATGATTTCTGGTATTTTACAATTTTGTAAACTCATTAATCCAAGCTTATTCCTAAATCCTGCTCATTTAAAACACATTTTGTTTAATTAAAAAAGTATTTAAACATTTCATTCAAAAAATAAATCTATTTTCCACTAGTTTAGGGCATTAATATAAACTCTGTCTACAAAAGTTTTATTCTAGAAAGTTTAACATTTAAAATTAGTGTAATTGTAGAAAATAATACAATTTAAAATCTGACATCAAAAGTATTATTGAATATAAATCATTCTTAAGAATGGCTTTTGGTAACGTCTTGCATTTTAATTGAGAGATAATGGCCCTTTCCGGAATCCTGCTGGTTGCTCTCTTCGGTCATTTGCTTTTATTTTAATCTATTATCTTTAAAATTTTTAGTAGGTACTCATGCCTGCTGTAATGAAACTATAAGGCAAATTTGGGATACATATGGAATTTCCTCTACACATAATACTTTGAGCCTTTAATTCCAAATTGATGTTTTATTCTTTAAGACGGTATAAATATCACCATCTAAAAATTCTGTCTGAAGCAACAGAAACAAATGGACCATCTGGAGAATGGGTAGGAGGGATGGGTCTACAGAACACTTCAACTTGCCGAGGATCTAAGAACCAGAGAAAGACGCAATAACAGAGGGTGCTGATAGAGCTGCTGCTGTTATAGAACTGCTGCTAATACTTTGTTGCAATTTTACAACACACATCATTCATTTATAATCAGATTCTCTATCTCTGTGTTTTAGGTGTTATTTTGTACTTATCCCTCACTAACAAACTTAGCTCTGAGTTCTTTGATGGAGGAGATTTGCTCATCTCTGTATCCTCAGTATATATATAAATACCTTAACCAAAGAAAAACTGCATATAATAAGGGCTTGTAATAGAGTGTTATAATTATTTAAATGCACAGAAATGTGAAAGTAAAGGGCATAAATATGTGTGCTCTGAATTTTTGTATTTCTTTTCAGACATACATTCAAACCTTAAGTCTTATTAATAGAATGCTATTAGAAAACAGACACTTTGAAATATATGGATATTATTTTAGTGCTCTATTATACAATAATTACTGAAGAACAAGAACTTACCATGTTTAAATATATTTGATTACTTTTCTATAACCATACCATGTGCTAAAATTAAACAAATATTATTATATTTATGTATTATGTCATTCTTGCGTTACTATAAAGAAATACTCAAGACTGTGCAATTTATAAAGAAAAGTGGTTTAATTGACCCACAGTTTGCAGGCTGTGCAGGAAGCATGGCACCAGTGTCTGGACTGCTTAGCTTCTGGGGATAATGGAAGGTGAAAGAATAGCAGACATGTCACATAGTAAAAGCAGGAACAAGGGAGTGGGGAGGTGTCACACATCTTCAAACAACCAGATCGTGCATGAACACACTCACTATCACAAGGACAGCACCAAACCACGAGGGATCTGCCCCATCACCCAAACACCTCCTACCATGCCTCACCTCCAACACTGGGAATTTCATTTGTGTATAAAATTTGGACAGAGATAAATATCCAAATCATATCACTTTATAGGTGTATTTATTAAGTAAAATGATCAAATGTAAAATTTCTATAGCTGTACTTACAAAATAACTTCCAAACAAAACTTTGTTACTTAGAATTACATTTTCTATTGTTATAAATAATTTTGTCCCACAAATATTAAGTTTAGCTCAATATTTAGACTTTATGAAGGACAGCTATGACTCACTCAAGAGAGACAATTTATCAGAGTTCAATGAAGAAAAATTTTATAGAGATCTAAGGAAAACCAAGAGAGAATGATGCATGTCCCTGGTCTAGCAGTCATGGGTAGATGGATGGGGACTTTGCTAACACGGCAGACATGTGAGGTAGCAAGTGGCAGAACTTGTACGAGACACCACTTCCAAGACGGGTGCACAGCATTGGTTATACCTGTGCTACACAGTCAGTAACGAAAGTTCAAACACTCTGGCTTTCCTCTCCTCATGCCTTTCGGAAGGAGATCTGCTGGTGCATCTCCCAGGCTCGGTGCAGCCCAGATTGTGTAGTCCCTTGAAGGACAGTGTTCCAGGTTACAAAGCACAGTGAAGAATTAAATTTCTTTTGGAGTATAAGCCATAGGTTGTAACATATATATATATATATATATATATATATATATATATATCTGTAAAACCAACATTATATATATATATATATAGTTGTATATATATATATATTTTTGTATATATATATATATATATATATCTGTAAAACCAACATTATATATATATATATAGTTGTATATATATATATATATTTTTGTATATATATATATATATTTGTATATATATATATATATATATATATAACTTTGAATGTCTCATTCTTCTCAATGACTTTTTAAAGTTCAGATTTTACTTTACTATAATGATGACTAGTTCACAGAACATAAGCCAGGTATATGTATTTTTGAGGTTATAGCTGATAAAATTTGTAAACTAATAAAAATGTCATTGGATTAAAACAAAATTAGAACTGTTCTAGTTTAATTTATTAACAGCTACCCAGTGCTTGAAAACTTCACACATTAATTCACAACAACACATTTCTGTGTATACTGCAATATTTATTTATACTATGGAAGACATAAATTCCCCCTTGTATCTTTGTGTATAACCCCATTTTTGGCAGGGTGGGGCCACAATACCCAGAATTTTGCTTTCATTTCCCAGCAGAAGACATCATTGCAAAGTCTTATATTTATTTGGAAAATATAGATATGATTTCAATATATTGATTCAGTAGTATAGAGATTATTTTATTTTATTTTATTTTTTATTTATTTTATTTTTGAGATGGAGTTTCGCTCTTGTTACCCAGGTTGGAGTGCAATGGCGCCATCTCGGTTAACCGTAACCTCCGCCTCCTGGGTTCAGGCAATTCTCCTGCCTCAGCCTCCTGAGTAGCTGGGATTACAGGCACGCACCACCATGCCCAGCTAATTTGTTGTATTTTCAGTAGAGACGGGGTTTCACCATGTTGACCTGGATGGTCTTGATCTGTGACCTCGTGATCCACCGGCCTCAGCCTCCCAAAGTGCTGGGATTACAGGCTTGAGCCACCATGCCTGGCCTAGAGATTATTTTTAAAGCCCACCAGTAGCTTCTTTACACTAAAAAATAAATTTCACTTAACCGAAAAAAATAGGTTCCTATCAATTGAAAACAGTTTGAACCACTTTTCTTCTGAAAAAGTTTGAAAGTTGATCATAGGGTGATGATAATGTACCACCAATCCTGAATCAAACACAGAGAGGAAGTTGACATTTTGCTTTTAGAGCAGTTTTCTTATAAGTACTTTAAAACATTAAATATGGAAGAGCAAATGCTGTATTAACACATGAGCTGCAACATCACTCCATAGCTCAATCAAGCTAGGTGTGACAAGTAAGTATGCACTAAAGTTAATTTTTTAATAACATCCTAGGGCTGAGATTCTCCAGGATGTAGACAGGGAAGGGAAAGTAGAAAGAATACAAGAGGGTGTCTAGCATGGCAAGATCAGAGTAACATTTGTTATCACAAATGATACAACATGCACAGGCACAGATTGAAGCATTGCCTGCACATGGGCTCACTCTGGAAAAGACTGTTAGTCATACATAGTTGATACATAGTTATTCAAACAAAAATTTAAGCCAATAATGTCATTTATCTATTCCATGAATAAACTGATGATGGATTGATAGACAATAGACAGACGGATTGACAGAAATACATATATAAATATTGGTGATATTTTTGAAATCCCAGTTACCTTCTTAAGGAAAGTAAACATTGGAATAACAAATTAAGCCCAAAAGAACATTTCATTTGTTAATCCAAGCAAATCCACTTTATTTGGAACAGAAACTCATTTGTCCCTTGGGAAATATGATTGTTTTCATACAAATGCTTTCTGAAAAACTGAAGATCTCACCTGTAGGCTGTTACTAAAAAGGAAAATAAAATAATACTTACCTTATTTAGTGAGCAAAAGCATAGAAAACACATTTTAGGGCCTGCAAAAAATGTTCACAATAAACCTGTTTTCTCCTTATATAAACAGTCATTAGATTGAGGTCAACTTTAGCTTCTTCATTCTAACAGGAAACTTACCTCTTAAAGATCTGCTCCTATAGTTCATGCTTATTCTCAGAACAGCGTTATGATAAATATTATACCTAGCTAGTCCATAAGCCCATGTTCTTTTACAATTGTATTCCACTACAAAGAATACTACACATGCATTTATACCCTTAAATTAGGTACTTACTTTTTTGTGGTGATTATGTTTTATTTTGCCAAACAAGAGCTATTACAACATTGAAACATCATCAGTTTTACATTCATGTTGACACTTAAGAAACTGTCAAACTGAGCCTTATGTTGTCTTCCAGTTTTCTTTAATTTTACAGATTTTTGTCAATAATTACATCGTCTGACTTAAAGTTTAGCATCACCTGCACAATTTCACAATCAAATAGCTCAATGGTAAGAAACTGAAATTCTTATCTTTGATAGTAGAATAAGAATTTGGTAGATATAGCCTAAAATGAAAAGATCAATACATGAATATTATTTAGTTAACATAAGTTGCATACACACACACACACACACACACAGAGATACACGCGCACACACACACACACACACACACACACACACACACACACGTTCTGTAGTTAAATTTCAGAAGAAACAACTAATAGGGTTAAAAGTAGATTCCAGGGAGGGAAAAGGAGGAATAAGACAAGTGGTACTTACTATTGATCACAAATTTATGGTACTATCTGATTTTACAAATCACACATTTGTACTGTTTTAATATAAATAGATTAATAGAAATCTTAGACATATCAGATAAAAATAGAGATACAAGAGTAAGTTTATTACTTCCTTTTATTTAGAGCAAGAGTGAAAGTTTATTGAAAATCTTTTAAAGCAGGAAGAAAGGAAGGAAAGAAAGTTTTCTTGGAAAAGGGCCAAGTGGGCTACTTGAAAGACAAATGCACTGTTTATTACATTCTTATATAAGCTAACAAAAACCAAAAATGTGCTTCCACATGCACAGTACAATATCTGGACATTGACAATACTAAAACAAAGCTAAATGGCAAGAAAGGAGGGTGGGTCACTAAGAGAATGGAAAAGGAAATGTTTTCATTTCATAGAATGGATGTAACATATGATACTAATCTTTGAAGATCATTTAGTCAGACTTTCTTATTTTACTGACAGAGAAGGCTGAGATTAGCAAAAGCAAGTTACTGAGGATGGTCACATATCATCAACAGCAAGACTAAAGCTGAGTAAAGCCCTCTTGCAGGCAGGTCAGGGACCTGTTATGATTCAGTTGCGTAAAATCGGATGTTGTCCTTCATTAGAGAGCTGCAAAGAGAGTATTGTTCTGAAGGGGGATATGGTAGTAAATAACATTATACACAGCCCTTCCACATACACTGAAGTGTGTACCTTATCACCTAATTATGCACAAGAGAGGAAGTTGATCAATTTGGGGAAGTTTTTATAAATGTAAATTTTCTTTAAAAATTATTTTACAACATTTTGAATGCTTTGATAAATGAAAAGTACTCCACAGGCATGCAGGTGTACACACACACACACATACACACACACAATGAATGGTTTGCCCTAAAGCTGGAAATAAATATTTGGATGTTTGCAATGTTTCTCTTCTTTTTACTTTTGCATTTTCTCTTTCTTAATGTTTCTATTTTTAATATTTCCAAGTCTGATATTTTTTACTGAAGGTTTGAAGTATTTAATTAACTTTGTTTTTCAACTGATGAAATCGTGTTATGGTCTTTCTTGAAAGATATTCTGATATGATAAAATGATTAGAAAAAGAAACAGTTTAATTGCTGGCATATAAACATAAAAGAGCAAAATGTAAATGTTCTACATTCTTATTTAAAACATATAGAGGTAAATGTATCATGCCATCAAAGTTAAATCTATCATTTTTAATTAATGTATTTCTTTTTATTTAAAATGAAAAGTTTATTTGAGAGTTTGTCAATGCATTTCTGAAAATTTTCAGTAGCTGTATTCATGAAGTTCAGCCTTACTAGCATAATTGGAACTATAATTGAGAAGAATTAAGAACTTCATTAAAAAGGACTTTTTAAGGGTTATTTGGGATTTTTAAATCTTACAGATTTACCAAAAGAGAACATGGGCAAATTAATTAGGTTAGTTAATGTAATTGAAGAAAACTTACACTAATTTAATCTAGAAATTAGTACAATTACATCATTTCTGCTTGATTAATATGAGTCTTGTAAAAGTGATTTTTGTTTTACAATTTCCAGGCAGCTGTTGGCTCCCCACTGTTAGAAAACCCATCCGTTGCCTTGAAAATTTGTGTAAAAATTTAGTGGAAAGCTAAATGAGACTAGCTTGTTATTGTTGACCCAGTGATGTTCTAAATACAGAAATTGTTGCCTTTTAATTGAAAACAAAACTCATAGAACTTGAAAAAAATGTATTTTTAAGCCAATCAAGACTGTTTCCAGAAAAAAACAAATCTCTTCTAGCAATGTTTATTTGTGACACAGTTTCATCCTTTAAAATATTTTATTTAAACTAATCTTTACTATCATATTGTTTAAATCTTTTAAAAAATTTTAAGTATCAAATTTGATCTTCAATTCAAAGCCAATTTATCTCCATATTTACAAGATGCAAGTCACTTAGCAACTTAATAAGTATAATATATTATTTACTAAATGATATGACTAATTCTTATTTCTTTGTTAGAAGTCATTATTAATTAACAAGAAGCTTATAGCAAAAATAATGGAAGATGTCTCCAAGGTGGAGTTATAGTTTCACACCTTCTCTAGAGAGCCGAATGCCTTTTGTTAGTTATTAAAGACAATAAAATTGTTGTGCATCTCCTTGCATTTTTAATATATTTAAACATTAACTATAATCATTACTTAACACTTTAATCTACTATTAATTTTTAAAAATTCCCATGTGTCTCATGACAACGTAACTTTTCAATAATTTCCAGAATGCCAAATTAGGAGAAAATATAAAACTTATATGCCTTTTTAAAATTACAGGACAGTATCTCCCAATTTCATCATTCTGATTTTATGTCTTGCCAGTATATTTCTTCAGTAACATGCTCTAAGTCATGTTTAGCAACATGTTAGCAAACCCAGTGGAAAATATTTTGTTGTAAATTAGTTCTCACAGGAAATGAGAAAAGCTCAAATGATAGGCATTAAAAATATAGTAGCAATTAGAAAACATGTAATAAGACATTTGCATATAAACAGTTCCAAGTTTTTTATCTATTATAAATGTTATTTAAAACCATTGAAAATTATGAAACAGGCAGCTTTCAATGCTTATTTTAGGAATGCATCTTTACAATTTGTTTCAATTGATATACTTATTTGATATTCCGTTACCTACTTTTCCCTAACTCTATCCTGCATGTATTCTCTATGCTAGCTGTTTCATTGTCTTGTTTGTTAATACTCAGTTGAGAAGCAGCTACACAAAAAGAAATGCTTTGATCATGTCTATTATTTTCACTTTAAATGTGTAGCTTAAAAGTATCTGTCATTTATTCCTTGTATATGCTGCAAAGGAAAAAGGAAAGTGAAGACAGCATCTTTGCCCTCTCTAGAGACTAGAAATTAAATTATCATTTTATATACAGCGACACAAAATCTTATTTTCAATCATAGCATGCCTGTCCTCTATTGATTATAATGCTAGAGAAATAATTAATCTCTTCTGTATTCAACAGACTGATTCAGATTCATTTAGTATATATTTTTAACTAAAGATATTTTTTGTTGAAGAATGTTCAAACTGTTACTTGAAGAATGTTCCAGTAATCCTGAAACATAAATTGATTGTTTTATCTCTTTAATTATGGTGTAGCACTTTTATTGAGTGATAATACTACCTAAAGTATGTAACTTCTAACCAAGTTATCAATATTCATTTTAATTTCAGATAAACTAGAAATACAGATTCCTTCTTTCGCTTGTGAAAGGAGATAAGTGTATCTCATAATCCTTAAAAGGCAATTCTGGGCTTTTTGCGTTAGCTGATGTCCTGACCTTTAGAGCATTCTTTATGATTTCTGGGCACTGGCCCATACTTGGCCTAATTTGACAGATACTGGGCAAGTTGTTCTCACTGGCATTCTGCTTCTTGTGTTTAAGACCTGGCAGTGACATCTTTCAGCTTAAGAAAAAACAGCATGAACAACTGTACTCAAAATTCCTCACAGAGACATCCAGGAAAATTTTACTTTTTTGAGAAAAATAACATAATTTACCACTGGTAATCCTTTGAGTGTATCTCAAATTATATGCATTTTTGAAACAGAGAAAGCTATTTAATTGGTGTTTTTAGATAAACGTAATATTTATGAAATACTTTGAGATCTCCAAATATATTCAAGACAGTCTATTTTTAAAAATTTTAAACACTCATTTCATCTCTGCATTCTTTTATAATTTTAATTTCAAAACTCTGGGAAAATACCTGTAGGATAAACTGTTTACCTATTGTATTTTTATAAGAAAGATTAAAATAGGAATGCGATTTTTATGAATGTCTAGTTTAATGTGATTCAAAATTATTTTAATGCATTCAATTAGAGATATATCCTGTACTGAAATACGAGCAGTATAACTTAAAATTAATTCACTTGAATAAATTATTTAAATAATAATAACTGAATATATTTAAAACTAATTCAATGTGTTTTCCTGTTACTTTTTATAATGTTGGAGAGTAAAAATAAGGTTAAACAAAATACAGGCTTTTTTTTCTTTAATGGTTTGAGAAAAGATAGTTTTTGTACTTATTCACGCCAAACCTAATTATAGGGTCTATTCAGAAGTCAAAATACATCTGGCATCATTGTGTCCTGATTGCATGATGCTACCTTCTGAAGTGACAGACAAGAATGTGTTTTAAAGTGCTTGAATAAAAGATTGTTGGAGATTAAGAGGCAGCAAGCATACGTCATAGAGAGACAACCCCATTTTTCTGCTCAAACAATACGCATTTTAAAAAAAGTAGATTCCGTGTACCTATATTCTTTATTAAAATCCTAGAAACAAAATCCACTCTTCTAGTTCTGAGCAAAAGGAAATCTATGCACAAATGATAATTTAGTTGCATATCTATGCACAGAGATTAAGTAATTTATATTTGCTGAAACTGTTTCCATATGACAACGGCATTAATAGAGTATGGCGTAATACACAGTGACCCAGGACTAGAAGATTAATCCAAAGTATTTAATTAAGATAAAAAATTACTCTGTTAAGGTTTTTCGTATTTTGATGCTATCTTTATGATATGTGAAATACTGGATTAATATTCTATTTGTTTAATTTTCTTTTTGTCAACATTTTAAGGATCACTTATATCACTGATATTTATTATTTTACATTCTTCTGCAGTTTCATGTTCAATAGAAGATGTATATTCTCTCACAAGTGTTTTACATCTCTCCTGCCTGTCATTGCATTTTCATTACACTTCAAGTTGAATGTATCTACAGGATTCATTTTGGGTGATGACATGTGAGCGGGAGTGCCTACTATCACTTCTAGGTTGAGCTTTCGGAGAAAAACAAGGTTTGCCTCACCATAATCTCCTTTCCCTATTGAAGTTACAATAGAGCCGGGGCTCTTGCCTGTCTTCAATGGACATGTGCAGGATTGAGTAACAAGCTTTGGTTGCTCTGTCACTGCAGCATAGCTTGGGAAACCCTAACTAATAAACTTGTAAAATCTACAAAAAAATAAAATAATAAAAGAAAGATAGAGGGAAGAAAAGGTTAAATGATGTGTGGATTGAAAAAATAAAATAAATGCTTTATTTTCCCAAATGTGAATCTCCAAAGCTGACTTTCTTTATATGCTGCTCTATTTCTGATTTATACACTTTTAAAAATGAATGTAAAGCCTGAAAATAAAGTGAATAAAGTTGTACTAGACAAAACTCATGCAAGTACAATCTCACTTTTGATCTTCATTCCTTCTCCTTTATAATACAAGCTTCTAATTTTCAGAACGTGTCAGGGTTTTCAATAAAAAATAATCTTTTCTTAGTTTTTTATACAAAATTTTAAAGAATATGATTTGACCGCATTAGTACAGGTTGTTCTCCCATAAAATAATTTGTGTGACTATATTTCCATTTATATGTCTCACTGCAATTCTTTGAATACCTTATTTAAAATAAAAATCTTGGGAACAACATAGCACATCAATTTAAAAAAATTATCAGAAGCTATGAAACTGATATGATCATAATTTGAAACAATTTTAATATCTTCCCTCCCCAAATTGACTTTATTGAGCATAATAAAAATATATGAGAACAAAAGAATAGAAGGATACAAATAAATGCAACAAAATAAATAAAATATAGGGTCTTTAGTAGCATATTATATATTTTTGTTTGATGGCTTGTTGCATCTCAAGGACGTCTTCCCCTCAATAGGAACACTTCAAACTGTATTACTAAAAGAACACATACTGTTTGGTAATATTCCATCTGCTTGAATCTTTTGTAGCTAAATGGCTTTACTCCAGAAAAGCAGATAAAATTTAAACTGATTGGAGTCATAAATATGTCAAGATCACACTACAGTTTGAGATGCTCTGCAAATATCAACAGAGTATCATCTTTAAATATTTAAAGATTTAATCAAATATACTAATAGAGTAAACTACACTGCAGATCTTTAAAACAGTTAAAGGCATCAGAAATAATAGTTTAGCATTAAAAAATGTGTTTAAGCCAGATAATTGCTTTATATTTGGGATTCCAGCACTTTGGGAGGCTGAAGTGGGTGGATTACCTGAGATTGGGAGGTTGAGATTAGCCTGACCAACTTGGAGAAACCCCATCTCTACTGAAAATAAAAACAAAATTAGCTGGGCATGGTGTCACATGCTTGTAATCCCAAGCACTCCAGAGGCTGGGGCAGGAGAACCCAGGAGGCAGAGGGTGCGGAGAGCCAAAATCACGCCAATGCACCCCAGCCTGGGCAATAAGAGCGAAACTCCACCTCACACAAACACATACACACACACAAAAAAAAAAAAAAGAAAAAGAAAAACAAGAATATGTCACAATAGATTGCCTTTAAATTATAGGAGGAAAAGCAGCTTGTGGTGTCAAAAACAACATAATATTTTAAGTGTTCTACACTTTTTCTTAAAATCCACTTTTAAGATATCATTCATTAAGTAGTTTTAAGAATGTTCTATTTAAATAGTAATTAATTAATATGAGATATAATTTTTAGAGTCGTGCAAACAGAATTTTTATCTCTTACCATTCAAGTAGAAAATAAAAACGAAGTCATCAGCTTCTTCTCAAGCCTATATTCTCACTTTAGTGGTTAAATAGGTATGTATTTCTAACCTTTTCAGGGACATGGATGAAACTAGAAACCATCATTCTCAACATACTGACACAAGAACAGAAATCCAAACACCTCGTGTTCTCCCTCATAAGTGGGTGGTGAACAATGAGAAAACATGGACACAGGGAGGGGAACAGCATACATCAGGGCCTGAGGGTGGGGGGCCAGTGGAGGAATAGCAGGGGGTGGGGAATTGTTGAGGGCATTAGGAGGAATACCTAATGCAGATGACAGGGTGATAGATGCAGCAAACCACCATGACGGCACGTGTATACCTATGTAACAAACCTGCACAATCTGCCTATGTCCCCAGAACTTAAAGTATTATAAATAAATTTTAAAAAATAGGTATGTATTTCAAACAATTCAATTGTCAAACCTATTCCTCAAAAGACCATCAGTAAAAACTACATTTTCTGAAATAACTCTCTTAAGGTCACGCTCCCTCATTATGTAATTAAATATTTATGTATAAATGGACTCATTCAATAAACATTTAACAAATGCATACATAGTGTGTTGAATTCTGAAGTAGGCACAGAGACAAAGCAAGATTCCTATGAACTGCAGGATGGTTTTCAATCACCTTGGTCAATTTGATAAGACTTTAAATAAAACGTAGGGACATGATATTTTGGCTATAGTTACATAACAAACCAAGAATTTTTCATTTTATTAGACAGAAATTAAAAATCACTTATGTAATTGACCATTCCTTCCAAAGGATGGATGAATGCAACATGGCAACCTCCTTATTTGAGGTCTGCAGTTCTAAAAATCATTTCTATGAAGCTGTCTTTAGCAGGAACCACTCCCTTTCCCAACTTCAGAGACCATGGAGGTGGAGATGTGGTGTATTCTCCTAGCTCCAAACCGCTGTTTTTCACTGTCTGGTAAAAATTCTAACCAGTAGATCGAAACACATAAAGTAGAAAATGTGCAACCATTTACCTCCTACACAAAAGGTAATTTCATAAGCGTCACCCATTATTTTGAATCTCATAGGACTTCCTTTTATACACAGATATCATCATTTAACAGAAGTAATACTTGACTCCCAATCTATTAATCCACTGAAATACTATCATCAAACACAACAGCAATATTACTATACAGGTATTGCTATCAACATCCTTATCTTATACTTCTTTGTTCTTAAATCCAGTCATCATTACTTCTATTCTTCCTCACCGCCCTTTCATATACACATATTCTAAACCTTGTTGGCTTATGTATGTTTCATCTCTATGAATCTAAATTATGATAAGGTAATTGCAAAAAGAGCAGCCAGGGTTTTGTGTCATTTTCAAATCCAGTTCACTGGTTTATTCGCTTATTATTTTCAGCTGTGTAACTTAGAGCAAATTACTCTAACTCTTTAGCCTGTTTATCTATTAACAGAGTTGCTCAACCTCAGCACTACTGGCACTTAGCCCATTTAATTCTTTATTGTGGAGGACTGCCCTGTGCATTACAGGATCCCTGGCCTCCACAATGAATATCAGTAACACCCTCACCTCCAGCTGTAAAGACCTAAGACATAAGCAAATTTGCCAGATGTCGCTTGGGAGACTTGGAAACTAAAATCAGACTCACCCACCATCCTGGAAAATAAGGTAGTAGTTGTATCTATCTTACATATTTAAGAGGAATATGTCAGGAAAATAATAAAGCAAATATTGTCGTTATAAAAGGAACTAGTCATCAGCATTATCTTCTTCTGCAATTAAAATACTGCCATAAAAGATTGAGTACTTGTCCAGATCCATAGCACTATGGAATGCATGGTCTTTAACCTCTTCTAAGTCCCCAGAATTGCTTGGGAATCACTCTTTGTGTCAGCATTTTCATTCCTCTCACGATATATTTAAAATCTTTCCCAATTTTTTCAAGTGATTTATACCATTGCCTCACTACCACTTCCACGAAATACAGATAATCTTACCTCCTACTGTGTATACAGTGTAAAGAAGAAATACAAGCCTATCTCCCAAATAATGTGAATTTAGTTCCAGCCCACCACAATAAGGCAAATATTTCAATAAAGTGTGTCACAATTTTTTTTGGTTTCCCAGTGCATATAAAAGCTATGTTTACACTATAGTCTATTTTGTTTACAGACCATTTGTGTCAAAAATGTACATAATTTAATTTTAAAATACTTTATTTATAAAAATGTTAATGATCATATGAGCCTTCAGGTGTCATAATCTTTTTGCTGGTAATGAGTCTTGCTTCCATGTGGATGGCTGTTGATTAATCAAGGTGGTGGTTGCTGAAGTTGGGGTGGCTGTGGCAGTTTCTGAAAGTAAAACAACAATATGGTTTGAAGCATAGATGGACTCTTCCTTTCACAGAAGATTTCTCTGTAGCATGCCATACTATTTTACAGCATTGTATGCACTGTAGACCTTCCTTCAAAATCAAAATTAATCCTCTCAAGCCCTGCCACTGCAAAATTATATCAACTTAGTTTATGTAATTTGTAAATCCTTTGTTGTCATTTCAACAATGACAACAACATTTTCACCAGGACTCTTCTATCCAAAGACAGAAACCACTATCTTTGTTTATTCAAAAGAAGCAACTCAAGTCTTCATTCAAGTTTCATCATGATATTGTGACAATTTTGTCACATCTTCAGCCTCCACTGCTGGTTCTTTTGCTATTTCCACCACATCTACAATTGCTTCCTTCACTGAAGTGATATATGCCTCAAATTATACACAAGGGTTAGATTAAACTTATTCCAAACTCCTGTTAATATTGACATTTTGACCTCCTCCCATGAATCACAAATGTTCTTCTTACTGACAACTAGAATACTGAATCCTTTTCAGATTTTCAGTTCACTTTGCCCAGATCCATCAGAGATATTATTATCTTAGAAAGCTATAGCCTTACAAAATGTACTACTTAAATAAGACTTCTCTGTCATAGATAAAAAATAACGGGTGGGGGCATTCCTGAGTCCTACCAAAGTCATATAGAAAAGCAGATTTCTTTGTAGTAAGAGGTATTCTGGAATACAAAAGGCTAGGAATTTTATTTTACCATTACTGTTGATCAGATCACAGGGCTCTTGCACATTTTAATACTGTTACCAATTTGCATAAGTATCACAGTTTTGTGTTCTATACCCATATAAATTTTAATATATGGTAGGGCAACTTAGTCTTCCTTAATTTGTTTTCAAAATTGTCCTAGGTATTATCAATCCTTTAGCCAATTCAAGAATAACTTAATAGAGGCACACCTTGTTTTATTGTGCTTTACTTTATTGTGTTGTGCAGATACTACGTTTTTTACAAAATGAAGGTTGTGGCAACCCCGTGTCACAATATATATAGACAATAACAACAAGTCTATTGTTGTTGCTTTTCCAAAAGCATGTATTCAATGTTAGCATTTTTAGCAATAAAATATTTTTTTAATTAATTAAGGTAATAGGCTACAGTTAGGGTAAATGTAACTTTTATATGCACTGGGAAACCAAAAAATTTGTGTGATATATTTTGTTACAATATTCACTTTATTGCAGTGATCTGGAGCCAACACTGTGATATGTCCAAGGTATTCCTATAATTTTATAAAACACAAATTGCATTATATTTATGGATTAATATAAAAATAAGTGACACTTTAGTGGCATTTTATTTTCTTCCCCTTGTATTGGTATAGGTCTTTACATATTTAGATTTCTTCTTCAGTAAAAGGTTATGGGTTTTCCCGTGGGTTTACTATTATTTATTTTAAATATATACTTAGGTACATTATAATGTTTATTAATCTTAAAAATGGAATACTCATATTAGTATTACTATATGTCTAAGTTTACAACTCATATAAAGAAAAATTATCTATCTCTCTCTGTATATATTTGTTTTAGGTCCAATAAACATTTATATATTTCTTTTAGGTCCAATAAACAATGTAAACTAATTCATTTGTTAGTTTACATTGTTTGTACATTTTCTTTTATCTTTTGGGTATATGTTAATGTCTTCTGGAAATAAAAATATTCGTGTTTTCCTATCTCTATAGTTCTTAATTCTTCTTGCATTGGTTAGTACCTCTACTAAACAACATTGAATATAAGCAGTACTAGAAAGCTTCTTGTCTAATCCTTGAATTTTTGTGAATACTTTAAATTTTCACTAGTATCCATTGAACTAAGAATAAAAAACACTTTACCTTACTAAAACACAACACTGCTTACTCTCAGACTCAAATACATGAAATAGATTTTTACCAAAAGGAAAATATGTAATCTATACCTACATGTGGTATTGTTGCTTGCCGGGGATCACTTTTTATGTATGAAATGCATTTTATACCTGCTGATGTCAAAGTCAATGCAATATGCTACTTATCTTGCAACTCCATGAGCATGAATATCAATTTGGAAGGGCCATACATCTAATGAAATATGTCACTCTTGAGTTCCTTTGACCCCACAATATGGCCATAAGAATACTCCCTTGATGTTATAAAATAGGCATTCTCAATCAATCTAATGGCAGGAGTTAAAAAAAATTACTGATGTATTCGACAATCTGGAGAACTAAAAACAAAAAATAAATAAATAAATAAATACTCGCACAAAAATCAAGCCAAATTCTAAGTAGACTCAGTAAAATCTTGATAGCCTCCAAATGATACCTAAACAAAAAACAAATCAAAAACCATATATGTGACACATATATAGCCATATATATGCTATATTTATAATATTCTGAAAAATATATTTTAATGGTATTGCTCCATGAAAGAAAGAAAGCGTAAACATCTTTGTACCAGAAAGTGATTGAGAAAGGAGTTAGAGAACTCACCTAAGTGAACTGGGTTTGCTTTCCTCAGAAAGGCATTCTATTAAACCATCAAAGATCAGACAAGCACAATGCTTTTACACTATTCTTGAGCAATAAAAATAAGTTGTTACTTTTCTAAGATAGCTATGTTAATACTAAAATATAATCATGGCAAGGGTCATGCCATAATATCAATAATAATTAATTAATATAAAAATTGCCTAATCAGTATCATCAAATAATCTCCAAAAGGCAGAAACTTACAACCAGAACAAAGTATCTGTGGTTATTTAGAAATCTCTGGGATTTGGCAGAGAATTCTCTAATTGAATATGATAATTGGTTCAACTTATTTGGTTTAAGAACCACTGCTTCTATTTCCAAATTGTAAAAAGGGGATAATAGCATTTGAAAATTTCTTGTGTAGCACATATTTTTTTTGCAATACTATTTACAATAGCAAAGACATGGAACCAACCCAAATGCCCATCAATAATAGACTGGATAGAGAAAATGTGGTACATATACACCCTGGAATACTATGCATTCATAAAAAAGAGTGAGATCATATCCTTTGCAAGGATATGAATGAAACTGGAAGCCATTATCCTCAGCAAACAAATATAGGAACAGAAAACCAAATACTGCATGTTCTCACTCATAAGTGGGGGTTGAACAATGAGAACACACGGACACAGAGGGAAATGACACACATTGGGTCCTATTTGTGGGGGTGATGTGTGAGAGCAGGGAACTTAGAGGACAGGTCAATGGGTTCACCAAACCACCATAGCACATGTATACCTATGTAACAAAGCTGCACGTCCTGCACATGTATCCCTTTTTTTTTAAGAAAAAATAAAATTTCAAGAGAAAAAAAGTTCTTAGGCAGATAAAATGTGAAGAGTCTAAAAGTGATTCAATTTTCATTCATTTGTTCATTCATTGTTTTTCACTAAAAATATTTTTGAACGCCTACCAAAATTTAAGTACTGAAACTGCAGAAGTGAACAATATCAACAAAAATTTCAGCTTCACAGAGCTTACATTCTAGTGTGTATGGGGTAGGAATGGAAATATGAAAAGTATAAGAATGATATATACAGACAGTGTTTAGTGGTGGTAGTTCATGGGAAGAAAAAGCAGGGGACACGTACAGAGTGTTGGGAAAAGGCAGTCAAAATTTTAATGAGGGCTCCCACTGAGACCCTGCTGAGAAAGGACATGTGAGCAGAGGGCTGAAAAATACAAGGAAATGATCCAGTAGATATCTAAGAAGAGATTGTTTTAAGCAGAGAAACAGCAAGTGCAGCTCGCCTAATATAGAAATGTGCCTATGTTTGCAAGAAGTAGCAAGAATTCCAGTATTGCTATAGCATAGTGAGTCAGCAGGTAGAACAAAATGATGTCAGAAAGTTCACAGAGGGCAGATGGAATAGGGCCTTGTAAGCCGTTGTGTAACATCAGATTTTTCACTGTTAAATGAACTGGAAAATCATCGGGAGATTTTCAGCAGAGGTGTGAATGAGAATTGACTTGCAGTTTAATAGAATGATTCCTTCTACAGGGTTGAGGAAAGATTCACTGAGCAAAAACAAGTTCTAGGAAAATAGTTCAAAGCTATTTTGAGGTAAGACGTTATTAAAAGGTAAACCTTAGTCTTTCATGATGAATTATATGTGACGTGAAAGAGAAAGTGAGTAATCAAAATGACACTCATGTGTTTTGGCCTATGTATCTGAAAAAATGGAGTTGACATTAATTAACTTAATTAATAATTAATGAATGTGGACTCTTAATTTATTAGACAATGGGTAATTAATAATCAAGACATGCAAGATTTTAGGGGAAGAGCTAGAACTAAGTTTTCATCAAGTTTGAACTACTTATTAGAAATTCAAAGGGAGATGCTAAATAAACAGTTGCATATACAATTGAAACTTTTACAAATTAGGAGAGGTTGAAGGAGAAGATAGAGAGTGGAAAATTTTCAGAGAATAGTTGCCACTTATAGTTGCACGACAATGTACATCAAGGGAGGAAATGTAAATAAAACATGGAATCAGAACAAAAATGCAGGGGACTAATGAAATTGGTATTTTAATTGTTTAATAAATAGTAGTAATTAATTATTGGCCTTCGTCTGAAAGGAAATAGCTCCTTGACTTACACCCTGACATTGTAAATTTAAAATATATAAAGTAAAAAATGCATTGAACACACCTAAGCTACTGAACATTATAGCTCAGCCTAGCCTTTCTTAAACTTGTTCAAAACATTTACATTAGCCTGTGGGCAAAATCATGTTGTAACACAGTACATAAAGAAGAGCAACAGTGACTTACCCTTGTGTTCAAATGGCTGACTGAGGGCTTGCTGCCACTGTTCACCACTGCAACAGACTATCATAAAGCACCTAGGTAGGCCTGAGACAAGATCAAAATCAAAATTCAAAGAATGGTTTTTACTAAATACATATAACTCATGCATCATCTGAAAGCAGAAAACTCAAGTCAAACTACTGTAAGTCGGGACCATTTGTACATCTATCTATTCTATTGCCTTCAAGATAAATAAAATATCTTTGCATCCTATCTCCAAGTGGTTAATATTGCAAAAGGTAATATATTTTTGGTTCATCTATGATATATGTATATATATGTACATCCTAAATGAATAAAAATGTGTGTATATAAATATTGATTATATAAAATATTTTGTACAAGAACATGTATAGTATAATATATGTTAGCATAGTTATATATATAACTAATATACAATATACTTACATGTAATATATATGACATATATTTAAGTGTATCATATATATGTATGATACATAAGTATCATATACATCAATCAACAATGTCACTTTATTTTATTAGGTAATATTCCCAGGTAAGTTAATTAAAAGTTACCTTATTTTATCAGGTAATATTCCCAAATAAATTAATTAAAAGTTACCTTGAAAGTGCAGAACTATGCTTTGCCAAATTTTATTTTTCTTTCTGTGCATTAGTTGGGAAAATGTATTAAATCTCTGTCTTGGGCCAAACACAATGCCAACAAAAATCCCGCATGAATATTGTCCTCAAAATTCTGCAGTTTGAATGTGCAGACTGTAATTATAGTACCTTATGGCATGTGCAGTGATGAAGAATGCACCAATGATTATTTAAACATTGAAGAAAGTTTCTTTTCCTTTGGTTAAATTTCATTTTTAATGATAAATTCTTCCAAATAGTTAAAGATAGCTTGCTGGATTAGAGAGTTCCTATCTGAATCTAAGTAAAAAGGATTAGAAAAGCAAGGGAAGACAGTGAAAGAATCTGTGTGAACAAGAGGATGATGGATAAAAATAACAAGCTGTGCTCAGAGGAATAAAGCAGACAGCATTTCTGGTGCTTGTGTTTACAGGAACAAGATGGTAGTTATGTGTGTGTTGGGGGCAGTGGCAAGAAACAAAGCTGAACAGATTTCAATACATAAAACAACTTGAAACAATAACATTTTATATTATAAACAACCTTAATCAATTCTGAATTTCTTTGTTGCATTACCCATCCTGCCCTACTTCTGAAAAGAAAATTATGTTTCCAGAACATACAAAATAAATGGTCAATAATTAAATTTCAAATTACAACATGACTAAACAATGACATGGACATATTTCTTTTTAAATACATCTCTCTTCTGTTGCTGTGATAGCTGAACTTGAGGACCATATAACTGAAAGCACAAAAAAGCAATTAAAATATTTGGCATTAATGCAAGTGATACTTGCGAATTTATTGCAGAGTTATATCCAGTGATATTAAGGAATCGGAGAGTAATACACAAATTAATCCCAGTGGTTGGAAACAAGGTGGGAGGGAAGAAGGAATCAAGGACAAACTCGAGTTTCTAACTTAGGTACTGAAAGTGAGAGAACCGAAAGATTAGATGCAGAAAGTAAATAAAATATTTAAACATGAACATTAAACAATACATTATACTAGAAAGTAATGTTGAAGTACAGCTAATCTTGTTTGACAGTTTAACATACATAACATACATAACATACATACTTAGGATAAATATTAAGCAATATGTTAATGTTGTTTGCTTTGACACCACGAAGTGACAAGTTTTACAGAGATTACCTTTATTACTGATACTTTGTTTTTCTCAGGTAATGGTAGGTAGAAAAGACTAATTTTAAGCAATCATTACTATAGATACAATCCCTGGGAAATTTACTAAACATGCTATTTCAAATAAAATATTCTTTAGTACTCTCTGTGTAAAATACAGTTTAAATATGCAGTGGTGATAAAAAAAAAGAAGTATAGCAGATACAAATGCCAAAAAATTCAAACAGTTTTGAATGAAATGAAATTAATATTTGACTTGGAGTCCTTGCCTGAGGTCTAAATTTACCTACTCAGTGTATGTTTGCTCCTCATCTGCTTTTCTCACCTTACGGTTTCCCAGTAATCAATGGTTATGCAGCATTGCACCAAGCAGTGCTTTAAGGAATCCTTAAGCATTTTTTCAATCTAATTACCTGGAGTTATCTACCTCGGTTAGCTGTAAGAAAATGTTCCAGTTCCTTGGGAACCTTCACAGAGACAGGCAGAAAAGGGCACAAGAGCTGTAGGTAAAAACACAGCCTCAGCTTGTTCACTGTTTCCCTCTAGCTGCACATAAAGCTGCTGTCTAGATTGGTGTGTAAAGGCTTTGAGGAGATAGTCCTCAATTGCTAAGTCTAACAGAGGGCTTTCGGGTGAAGATAGAAAGCTATGTTGAGAAATAATGTCAACTTTATTGTATTTTTTCCCTTATCTCGGAAGTTAAGTTGAGACTTTCCCTGAGTTATCTGAGGACAAAACACTCTGCTATCATTTTAAAATGAACATGAAAATAACAACTATCAAATAAGAAACATAGAAAATAAATAAATCTGGGGACTAGTTCTAGCTGTTACCAGTCATCCATATTTTTACATGATGAGGACATAGAACTTATATTCTACACACATGAAAACATGTTTTATTACTATCATAAAAGGATGTAAATCTTTTAAGATTTAAAATCAGGTTTATCTTCAAGTTATACTACTATAAAAATGGAATCTGAATATTACTGATATATATTTGATTAAGTGTATCTCCAAAATAGTCTTCAAAGTCACTGGAACTAATTTGTTTATTTTTAAGAATTTGGAGACATATGGCTTGACCACAGAGCACAAGGACTGACAAGGTAATCTGATAAGATGCTCTAAGAAGGCCTGGTGACAAGGAGAGAATTATTAGTAGGAAAACGAGATCAATAAATACTACATGTCAAAATGTATAACATATTGCAATTTTTAAATAATAAACCACATGTGCTAATTTCAGATAATGCTACAGTAAGATATTTTAAAGAAATTTAATTGCCAAGAGATAGGTAATAATTATGCTTCTTAAACAACTCTAGTGAATAAAAAGAGAGTTTCCAACTTAACTGAAAATAAAACACTAAAATAACTGTTTCAGTAATCTAGCAATTAATCCTATATAAGATTATTATCGTATTAATTTCAAAAACAAGTAAACGATTAGCAAATTTAATTTCTTTTTGTCCTCATTTTATTCTCAAAAAAAATAGATTTTTAAAAATAGCAGTCATTTTTATTTTCTCTCTTTTTTATATCCAAGCAGATTTTTACATAAAAATACAAAGATTTCTCAGAGATATTGCTGGTTCAGTTCCAGGCCACCACAATAATGCAAATATCAATAAAAAAAGTCACACAAATTCTTTTGTTTACCAGTGAATACAGAAATTATGTTCATGCTATAGTGTACTCTATTAAGTGTTCAATAGTATAATGTCTAAAAAATGTACATTTCTTAATTAATACATTACTCTAAACAATCCTGATGATCATCTGAGCCTTCAGTGAGTCATTAACTTTTTGGTGGCAGAGGGTCTTACCTTTGTGTTGATGGCTGTTAACTGATAAGCGTGGTGTTTGCTGAAGGCTGGGGTAGCTGTGGCAGGTTTTAAAAATAAGACAACAATGAGATTACCACATTCATTGACTCTTCCTTTCATGGAAGACTTCTCTGTAGCATGTGATACTGTTTGATAGCATTTATCTACAATAGAATTTCTTTCAAAATTGGAGTGAATCCTCTTAAAACTAGCAGCTGCCTTACCAACTAAGTTTATGTAGTATTTGAAATCTCTTGTTGTCATTTAAACAACGTTCTTCACATCTTCACCAGGATTAGATTTTATTTCAAGGAAGTGCTTTCCTTGCTTATTCATAAGAAACAACTCCTCACCCATCTATCATGAGATTACAGTAATTCAGGAACATCTTTAGGTTCCACTACTAATTCTATTGCCAGTTTTTCCATATCTGCAGTTACTTCCTCCATTGAAGTCTTGAACCTTTTAAAAAAGTCATCCATGAGAGTTGGGATCAACTTCAGAACTCTTGTTAATGTTGATATTTCACTTCCTTTCATGAATCACACATTTTTTTAGTGGCATTTAGAATGATGAACCTTTTTTGGAAGGTTTTCAATTTACTTTGCTCAGATCCATCAGAGGAAACACTGTCTAAGGAAGCAATAGCCTTATAAAATAAATTTCTTAAATAATACAAATTTAAAGTCAAAATGACTCCTGGATCCATGGGTTGCAGAATGGATGTTGTGTTAGCAGCATGAAAACATCATTAATCTCTTTGTACATTTCCATCAGAGCTGTTGAGTGACTAGTTGCATTGTTAATAAGAAATATTTTGCAGCCGGGCGTGGTGGCTCAAGCCTGTAATCCCAGCACTTTGGGAGGCCGAGGCAGGTGGATCACGAGGTCAACAGATCGAGACCATCCTGGTCAACATGGTGAAACCCTGTCTCTACTAAAAATTACAAAAAATAGCTGGGCATGGTGGCACGTGCCTGTAATCCCAGCTACTCAGGAGGCTGAGGCAGGAGAATTGCCTGAACCCAGGAGGTGGAGGTTGCAGTGAGCCGAGATCACGCCATTGCACTCCAGCCTGGGTAACAAGAGTGAAACTCCGTAGCAAAAAAAAAAAAAAAAAGAAAAAAAAAACAAGAAATATTTTGAAAGAAATCTTTTCTATTTTGAGCAGTAGGTCTCAACAGTGTCTTAAAATATCCAGTAAAGCATGCTGTGAACAGATGTGCTTTTATCCAGGTTTTATTATTCTATTTACAGAGCACAGGCAGAGTAGATTTAGCATAATTCTTAAGGGCACTAAGATTTTCAGAATGGCAAATGAGCATGAAAGTTGTCAACTACATTATCCCTTAACAGGAGAGTCAGCCTGTCCTTTGAAGTTTTGAAGCTATGCATTAACTTCTCTTCTCCAGCTGTTAAATCCCAACATGGTATCTTCTTCCAGTAGAAGGCTGTTTTGTCTACATTTAAAATCTGTTGCTTAGTGTAGCCGTCTTCATGGATTATCCTAGATAGATCTCCTGGATATATTACTGTCACTTGTGCATCACAAATTACTGCTTTACCTGGCATGTTTATGTTACAGAGATGGATTCTTTCTTTAAACCTCATGAACAAACCTCTTTTTACTTTAAACCCTTCTTCTACACCCTTTCTCACCTCTTTCATCCTTCATAGAGTTTAGGATAGTTAAGGCCTTGCTCTGGATTAGCCTTTGGATTAAGGGAATGTTGTGGGTAGTTTGTTGTTCAGGAAGTCTGTTTCACTTTCTTATCATTCATGTGTTTGGTGAAGTAACACTTTTAATTTCCCACAAGAAGTTTGCCTTTGCATTTTTATAACTTGGCTATTTGGCAAAAGTGGCTTAGCTTTCAACCGTTCTCAGCTTTAGATATCCCTTCCTCACTAGCTCAATCTTTGCTAGCTTTTGATTTAAAGTGAGAAATAGGGTGACTCTTTTTTCACTTGAATTCTTAAAAGCCATTCTAGGGTTATACCTTGGCCTAATTTCAATATTGTTTTGTCCTGGAAAATAGAAAGACTTGAGGAAAGGGAGAAGAGCAAGGGAACAGCCAGTGAGTGGAACAGTTGAAATACACAAATAGTTTTTTATTAAGTTCACTGTCTTATATTTGCAGGGTTCATGTCACCCAAGAATAATTACAACAGTCATGTAAAGATCACTGATTACAGATTGCCATAACAGATATAATACCAGTGAAAAAGTTTGAAATATTGTGAGTATTATCAAAATGTGACATGGAGACAAGAGATGAACACATGCTGAAGGAAAAATTGTTCTGATAGACTTTCTTGACACTGGGTGGCCACGAGCCTCCAATATGTAAAAACCACAATATGTTTGAAACACAATGAAGTGAATTGCAATAAAACAAGATACGTCTGTAACCACTGTATTGAAGAAAATAAGAATTGAAGAACTTTGGGATTAAGTAATGTTATTTCCCATTAGCACAGACTATCCTAGTCTTACCTCCTAAAGAAATAATCTTAATTTTCTTTCTTTCTTTCCAAGAGATGATAATATTCTGTTTAGAAAGTTTTAGAAATTAAATGAAACTCTTTTAAACTATATCTTTAACTCGGTTTATAGTTATGTATTAAGCACATAAGAAAAGCAAATGTCTTTCTCAATATACATTTAATAATTCTTAGAGAGCTCAAACTTTATTATGGAAGATTTAACATAACAAGAGATGGACATCTAATTCTTCACTCAAAGTCTATAGAAACTCATCTTAGCTTCCTAGCAACTCCTGTTTCCTGCTTTAATTTTCGAACTCACTGTCTCTCCAACTTTTTGTGAACTACATTCAGTTTCTAGACTTTGCTTATTAATTTGAAATAAATCTAGTTTGTCTATCCTATGTGTAAGGGTATGGATTGAACCTTTTTCTGCGAATAGCACAGCATGCTTTTCTCAATTTCTCACTCGTTGCACCTGCCTCCCAAGTCTCTTGCTGCTGCTGTAAATGCCTTGTGCAGCTGTGACACATGGTTCCAACACTCCCTACATCCTTAGTGTGTGAGTATCATATGATGAAAAAAGAAACTTTATTTTGATCTATAGATAGTGGTTATTTCTGAAAGGCAACATCTGAGTTTAATAAATAAGTTGTTTCTAACCAGAATGAAAAACTATATTATTTCTTTAAAGAAATAATATGTGTGTGATCTAAGGCATGTTTCAAATCCTAAAAATTTCCGAAATATACAAACTCTCTGCTATAAATTTGAAGCCTCTTTTACAATGCTTATTTTGTATTGATTAAATTATGCAATGAAAATAGATATATATAATTATAAATCTTTTGCCCTCTTTAAAGCTTAATTTTTCAACCCTTATTATTACTTCCACAGACTTTGGACATGGTACATTACTTACTGTTATTCAAAAACATCCAAAGATTTCTGTTTCTCTGCCAATCTATACATAAAGATCAAATATTAACATACATTTATTCATATTCAGAATATTTACTGAGTCCCTATGATATGCAAAAATATTTTGGCTGTTAGGAATGCAGAGATCAGTAAGACTGTCTGTTCCCATGAATTTCAACAAGGTATCTAAGATTCTACTTGTCCTCTTTATTTATACTCGAATATATCTATCCATCTTTCAAGGGTAGTCATTGGTTTTAAGCATTCTCATATACTAATATTGCATGTTATTTTAAGGTTTAATGCTGGTAGTTTTGATGTGACATGGCTATTTCAGACATCTTTTTTTTTGTTCTTTGGTAGAGGTTTTGCTCTGTCTTCCAGACTAGAGTACAATAGCATGATCATGGCTCAAACTCCCGTGCTCAAGAAATCTTCCTACTTCAGTTCCCTGAGTAGTTAGAACCATAGGTGTGCATCATCATACTTAATTCATTTTTAAATTTTTTCTAGAGACAGGATCTCGCTATGTTGCCCAGGTTGGTCTCAAACTCCTGGGCTCAAGCAATTTTTCCTCCTTAGCCTCCCAAAGCATACCCAGCCCCAAATTCTATTTGTCTGCTAGAGTAAATGTAAATTCTCTCTGAGTTAAGATAGTATCATCATAGGTCTATATTATTTTTACCTTTTTTTCATATAGAATGTCTAGCAGTCAAAAACACAGGAAAAGATAGGCTTACACAATTGTCCCAGACATCCTTTTAGTAGCTTCAATACTTTGTTTTGGTTAATTTTCCCAAAGGCTCACCTGTTTCAGGCTCATTCCTAATACCCTCACCCAAGTTGTCTTCTGCCTTTTTCTTTAACTGTGAAATTCTTTATTCCATTACTGTTTACTCTCCCAAAGAACATGCAGAGCAAAGGTGTGCTGTATGTAGTCTTCTGAATATCAACTTGCCATCTGGAGAAAATAAATAGATATAAATGCAGATAGAATCATCTATCTAGTCTATCTAGAAAAATAACTAACCTGGTCAGAAATGAGAAGCTGCTTAGAAGCAAGATCCTGAAATCTTCACTTAATTGAGCTGAACTCTGCAGAACAAATAAAGCTATAGTCTAGCTTCTAGAGGGCCACATTCTGAGATGAACTGAAGTTGAAAGAAGCAGCAAGATCAGTGAAAGCTGATAATTTATATATTTATCAATATATTGCTTACTTTATATTTTGTGCATATGAGTTATTAACAGTTCTTTCAGTCTCCCTCAATAGTCTATTTATTGTCTGTCCAGTTTTCTTCTACTTCATAGTCACAAAGCCAACAGCAAATGCTGTAGGTTCTTATTATGGCAGCATTCCAGAGTTGAAGGATTGGGATATGGAATGATGCTAGGAACATCAAAGTCATATTGTGTAGAGACACATCCTGCAATGCGAAGAATCTCTAGTTAAAGTGCTTCAGCTGGAGTGGTTTTGCAAAAGCCGGAAAGAATCTTTTTTGTGAAAAAGATTGGAATGGGATTGGAGATAGCACATAGAGAGTACTCGTTCACATAGTTGTGTTGTAAAGGTAAAGGAATGTAATGCTAGCCAGATAATTCATTGAAGTCAAGAAAAATGTTCAGGTTTTCTTGGTTTGCTTTTTTTTAATAGAGAAGACAACATATTTGCAAGCTCATGGAAATAATACAGTAGAGAAGAAAAAAAATGACATGATGCAAAAGAGAAGAGAGTTCTCTGAGTAGTATCTTTACATGAGCATATGACTATGACATTCATTGTACAAGTGGATGCTTAGCAAAAGTCAAGAATATAGACAGTTCTTTTGTGGTGATGAGAGAAATGATAGAGCATTTGGGCACAGATGCTACATAGGTGGCATAATGTGGCAGTGAGGGCTTGATAAATTACTTTGTGATTGCTGTTATTTTATATTTATTATGGGAAGTAAAGTTATCAAGGGAAGAAATAGATAGGAGACGTTGGGGATTTGAATATAGAAGAGATATTTAAAAAACATTTAAGAGTGTAAGTAAATGCATGGGTTTGCTTTCAGCACAGTAAGCATCATTAAAGTTGGTCAATGTTTGGCCTGGTGTGGAGGCTCACACCTATTATCCCAGCACTTTGGGAGGCCGAGGCGGGTGGATCACCTGAGGTCAGGAGTTTGAGACCAGCCTGGCCAACATGGTGAAACCCCATCCCTCCTAAAAACAAAAAAATTAGCTGGGTGCAATGGCATCTACCTGTAGACTCAGCTACTCAGGAGGCTGAGGCAGAAGAATTGCTTGAACCCAGGAGGCAGAGGTTGCAGTGAGCTGAGATCATGCTACTGCACTCCAAACTGGCGACAGAGCAAGACTCCATCTCAAAAAAAAAAAAAGTTGGCCAATGTTAATATTAAGTGACACAATCAGCCACTTGCAGTTTCCAGTAGCCACATTTAGGTCTTGGCCGAGAATAGGCTCTCCTATTCTCGTGTTTCATCAAGGTTATATTTTGGACAAGTAAGTGAGACAAAACATGGCGGGGAGGAAGTAAAAATTATGAGAAAAGTATGCTAATAATGAAATATTAAATTAAACCTGGAAATGACTTAATGGGAGTAAATATATGGAAAAATTAAAAGTAAATAAAACATTTTAGGTTATGTATATTGTGGTAGAGGAATTGTTGGAGTTAGGTTTCCAGAAGAAGTGAGCTAGAAAAATGAGAGAGTGGAATATTTGAAACTAAGATTTTGCAGGAGTTGTAGTTATGGTCAAGACCAGATCTGTGATGTGATCATGGAAATAAGTAGGATGGAGGTCAAGAATGACATATGAAAGATTAAGAAGCTAGTAAACCAGTTTTTGAGACAAATAATCTGCTAGATTCTAGTATTTGGAATGTTAAAATAATCCAGAATAATAATAGGAGTAGTGGCAGAGAGAGTGACAGCCAGATAGTAAAACTCCTAAGTGTCAACAACCAGCTGAAAAAGAATCAGTTGTTGAAGTCTTATAACATCAGAATCAAAATTGGCCATTGATTTTCAATAAAAGAAAAATAATGTAGAAGTTGAAATAAGAAGTAACGCTGCAAAATTATAAGAGGGTCTGCACATATGAGGTCAGCATAGGAAGAACTGGCATATAGAAACTCAGATTTCAGTCTGAGCAAGTGGGAGGTTTCAGAAGTGAGTAATGATACAGCTTTACCATTGATAGACAATGAGTTCCTCAGATTTATTTTGTTTTGTTTATTTGTTTTAAGGAAATGAAGATCAATGATAGATGTAAGCCCAGAGGTGATCACAAGAGTGATCTTTAGAGCTCTGTGTGGATCACAGTCAGGGTATTATGGATAATAAGAGAATTTTGAGCTTCTTGTGTTACCACATAAACAGAAATAAAAGACGTGATGACATTGGTTTTAATGGTCCCACAGCAGATATTGATGCCAAGCTGTGAATGTTGTGGAGAGTGAGAAGCAGGAATGTTGCCAGCAGCTCTTAATTCCTGCTGAGGGAAGGAAGGAAGAAAAAAGCAAAAATAAAGCAGAATATACAACCCCAGTGAAAACTGAAAAAATTCAGGGGGACAAAAGGAGAAATTTTAAAACTATTCTTATTAGTAAGCTTGGAGAATTTTAAAATGTTCTTTTAGCTATGTGAAAATATAATTGGCTGTAATAAAAAGGAAACAAATGACAAATTGAAAGAGTGCACTTAGCTACTAAAAATGATTGCCAAAATTGAAATATGAGCTAAAAAGATATTGACAACTGAGAAGATTAAAATTAAAGGAAAGTACAGAATTTAGAGCAAAAAGGGAAAGATCAAAAAACTAAGAAAAAGCAAAATAGAAAACCAACTGAAAATTTAAATAGTAAAAAAAGAAAGCCTTAAAGGCCTAGAAAAGTTCACATGGCAGAGAAGAATTATGGTGCCGGGGTGGGGGGAAAATAAGGAAGTGAGAACACTATCTTAGAGTCAATTTTATCTTAGAGAACAACTAACAGTTTCCAAAGACTCAGCTGAAAGACTGAGAAGCTAACTTCTGGGAGCTTCATTGGAGTCTGGGGACTATAACATAATGCACAGAGCCTGTTCAAGCCAACCAATAAAATTTATATAAAAACTCAGCACTGTTTAAACATAATGCTTTGCATTGAAATTCTAGGGGTAACCTAGAATAAAAGGTGGATGAGAAATATTGCAATCCTTGAAGGGACTAGAACTCAACTTCTAATCACCTTACTCTTGAAAATGGACAAAAATAGCCGAGGATTACTGGTGTCTCTATTTGCCTGCTACAGCAAATACAAATCATCTCTGAGTTAAGATAATATTATCATAAGTCTATATTATTTGTACATTATTTTTCATATAGAATGTCTAGCAATCAATCAAAAACACCTGACAAATGGGTTATATATATATATATATATATATATGTATTTGAAAAGAAAAAGAAACTGAAAAATATAAATAGGAGATTCATGTGATGAACTGATGGGGCATAGAGTTTTTAATAATATAAAAGTTTACATTAATAACTTTGACAGAGAGATATAAACTATTTCCTAAAAGCCAAATGGAATTTGTAGACATATTTTTTTTTAGGTATTTAGGAACGCAATTGATGGACTTAATGACTGGTTATATAGAGGGAAACTGAAAGAGTAAGTTAACTGGGAGGAAAGTATAAAGAAGTTATCTAAAATGGAAATCATAAAGAGATTCAAAATTTATAAAAAGGAGCAAAGAAATGTAGATGTGAGACTGTCTTATTTTAATTTGATTCACAAAGAGAAAATAGAGAGTTGGGGAGAAAGATTATGAAAACATATATAAGCAATTATTTGTTTGAGTGACAAAAGGGACGTAGTGAATTTAAAGCACTTTAGATCCAAAGAAGCTGTGCCTAGCCATATCAGAGTAAGACTGTTGAAAACAAAGTAAATGTTAAAAGCAGCAATAGAAAGTCATGCTATCTTCAAAAAATAAACAGTAAAACTGATCTCTGAAAGATGAAATTGGATTTCTTTTTTCTGTAAAATTCATCATACTTTTTTTTCAAACCAGCTAGATGGCTTAATTGACTCAAATTTTGACTGAATATCTTTTTTTTTCTGAAAGCATTGACATAATCACTTCTCATTTCATAAAATGAAAAACCATCAATGTAAAATGTTAAGTGAGTCTGATTCTTTGCTTTTAGGTAGTATGCTTTCAGAACTTTCCAAACAATGGCAGTAGGACCTTTTATAAATACTGCCTGATCCTTCATAAGCGTTCTTGCAATTAAGCTTTATAATCTATTTACAAGCTAGGAAATCTGCTAATTCACTACTTTGTTCTTTCTTTCTTTCTCGCAATACTATAAATCATATATTGAACCTGAACAATCCTTGTTATATTTATTCCTAGGAGTTTGCTATTTTGATTCTATTTTTAGTTTTATATTTTATAAATATATGTCTGCTTAATTTTTGTTAATATAAAAACTTTTTAATTGCAGATTCAATTGCTTTTCTAAACATAGGCATTTCCGTTTTTTTATTACTTTGTGTTCTGCTTTGTTTATGGTAGTATTTTTGTTTGTTTGTTTGTTTGTTGTTTCCCAGGAGTCTTTATTTAATCTGGTTTTCTTCCTGTTCTTGGTACAGAGGTTATTTTTCTTCTTGTTTTGTAAATTGTCTTTTGACTTATAATATTGATAGATTCATAAAATATATCAATTTCATTTCTACCATTTCTGTGTATTTCTGTAAATGTTCTAAAGAATTAATATATTTCATTGGTCTTCAATTATAGTAGTTATTAGTTAAGACCCTGCTTTGACTTCGTTGATAATCTCTATTGTACTTCAGTTTTCTATTTCATTAATTTATGCTGACAACTTTTTAAACTGTAATTCCTTCCATTTTTTGAGTGAAACTTCTGTTCCTTTTTAAATTTCTTCAGATTAAATTAAATCCTTAATTTTCATCCTTTCTTCTTTTCTAATATTTGCATTCAAATCTATAAATTTCCTTGAAGTGTGCTTTAGCTGTGTCGCAAAGATTTAATATATTTTCATTGTCATTTTATTCAATTTTTTTTGGAGATGGAGTTTCACTCTGGTTGCCCAAGCTGGAGTGCAATAATGTGATCACACCTCACTGAAACCTCCACCTCCCAGGTTCAAGCAATCCTGCTGACTCAGCCTCCCCAGTAGCTGGTATTATAGGCATGTACTACCATACTAGGCTAATTTTTTTGTATTTTTAGTAGAGATGGGGTTTCATCATGTTGACCAGGCAGGTTTTGAACTCCTAACCTAAGGTGATCCACCCACCTCAGCCCCTCAAAGTGCTGGGATGAGCTCACAGGTGTGAGCCACTGCAACCAGCCAGCGTTTTCTAATTATGATGTTTTCTTTAATCTACTGGTTTTTAATATATATTCCTTAGTTTCTAAATATGTGGGGGTCTTCTTATTTTGTAATTATATTAAGGTCAGAGAAAATCCTTTATATAACTAACACTTTATCATTGTGGAGACTTACTTTATGTCCTAGCATATGCAAAAAATTTACCTATTATCCTGTGAACATTTAAAAAGAATGTGGGTTCTATGGCTGTCTGTTGTGGTGATCTGCAACTTTAAGCTTTCTTAATTTATTGGTCAAATCTTCTAATCCTTCTAACTTTTTGTCAGCTTTTCCCATTAGTTGCTTAGGGTAATGAGTTTTTCTTTTTTAATTTTCTCATAAAGAAGGTAGATTTTCCTATTTATTCTTTTTGTGTTTAATTTTCACTTTATATATTATGACTCCTAGACATATTATATTAAGTTATAGTAAATTTAGAATTATTATATGCTCCCAGTTATTTGAATCTGGATTATTATAAATGATATGGTTTGGCTCTGTGTCCCTATCCAAATCTCATCTCAAATTGTAATCCCCATGTGTCAAGGGAGGTAGTTGGTGGAGGGTAATAAGATCATGGGGACAGATTCCCCCCATGCTGTTCTCACAATAATAAATGAGTTCTCCTGATATCTGATGGTTTAGAAGTGTGGCATGTCTCCCAACTCTTCCTCCTGCTACCATATAAGATGTACCTTCCTTCCCCTTCCACTTTTGCCATGACTATAAGTTTTCTGAGGCCTCTCCAAACCAATAATACCATGAGTCAGCTAACCCTTTTTTTCTTTATAAATTGTTCACTCTCTTATGGCAATGTGAAAATGGACTATTACAGAAAATTGGTACTGTGATAGTGGGGTGCTGCTAAAACGATAACCTGAAAATATGGAAGTGACTTCGAAACTGGGTAATGATCAGAGGTTGGAACAGTTTGGAGATTTCAGAAGGCAGAAAGATGTGGGAAAGCTGGGAACTTCATAGAGACTTGTTAAATGGTTTTGATCAAAATGCTGATAATAATATGGACACTGAAGCCCAGGCTGAGATGCTCTCTGATGGAGATGAGTAACTTATTGGGAACTGGAGTAAAGGTGACACTTGCTATGCTTTAGCAAAGAGACTGGTGGTATTTTGCCTCTGTACTACAGAACTGTGGAACTTTGAACTTGAGTTAGATGATTTAGGGTATTTGACAGAAGAAATTTCTAAGCAATAAAGTGTTCAAGATGTAACCTGGCTTTTTCTAAAAGTGTATGCTCATATGTGTTCACAAAGAGATATTCTGAAATGGGAACTTATGTTTAAAAGGGAAACAGAGCATAAAAGTTTGGAAAATTTGCAGCCTGACCATGTAGAAGGAAAAAAAATATTTCTGGAAAGAAATTCAAGTCACTAGCTGCAGAAATTTGTATAAGTAAAGAGAACCTAATGTTAATTGCCAAGACAATGGGGAAAATATCTCTAGGGTATACCCATGGAGAAAGCTGCTCTCCCCACACCAGATTTGGGGCACAGCCAGTACACCACAGTCTCTGAAGGGAGTTTCAGTCAAGCACCCAGGCCTCCTGACCATCCATGCTCTTACTCACATCTGCCTTCCTAATCCAGGGGCTTCCATTTGGAGGCCTCCTCATAGGCGAGGGGAAGCAGCTCAGCTGAGGACTTATTCAGGCTCCTCTGCCAAGGCCACCTTGTTGAGTTGGAGCATGGGGACTTGAAATTGCTTTTTTCCACTCTGACTCACTATTTAGGACCAGTTTCTCCTATTCATTTCTCCTATTCTTCCTGTTCTCCAGCTCCTATTCTTTCCTCATCCAAGGGAGACACAAAACCACCAAATAAACCAAAAACCTGCAGGAGCCTTCTCTTCCAGTTTTGTTCGGCATGGAGACAGTCCCTGTGTTGGCTGATTTTCCTGATCCTCACCTGGCACTGTTACATTATGAAAAAGAGAACATTGAAGAAAGAGATGCTTTCCTCTTGTGTAGCTTTTTGTTTAAGTTATCTCAGTAAATTAATAAGGCTTGGCTGCTATGTTCATTTTGGCTTGTTTGTTGTGATAGACCATTCTGACACCTGGCAGCACCTGGTAGCTCAACTCTCTGCAGGTCAGGTCAGCTCGCTACACCATAGATGTTACAGTGCCACCCAGACACTGCTTCAGGACCTCGATGTTACCCCCAGCATCTGAGAGTGTTGGCTTCTGAGAATTCTCAGTTGAGTAGCTTCCCAGGAATTTCCTCCAGCCTAAGGAAGTTGCCACAGCCCATGTTTACACCCTGTTCATGAAGTAGCAAGCATTTAGCAGTCCAAACAAGCGTGTGTAAAATGGTCTGGGCCCCTGACCTTATCTCTGAGAGTCAACCCAGATACAAATTTCCCTATAGGGCCAGCTCAGGCTTTTATTTCTATTGTAAGCTCTTGGCTGTTCAACTTTTCCCTTTACCCAATCCTATTGCCTTCCCTTCTCCACAGGTGACCCCAGAACACTCCTTTATAGGTGACATGTGCTCAAGCCAAACCTCATAGTCTGCTTCCTATAGAACCTAAGGCAAGAATTGGGTGTAGGCCTTCAACTCTCCTAAATCTACTGTTTATTTACCTTAATTTTTCTTTATCTTTTACAGAAAATTACAGGCAAATAAGACAAAACTTTATTATGGTGAGCATAAATTTAAAGAACAGATGTTGAAAGCAGGAAGTTGGAAAAAGAGGGGAAAGAAATAAGGAGTGTTAATATTTTTGTCTTATATGATGGATGTAAAGAAATAGCCAAAATTGACAGAAACTGAAAAAAATTAGATATGAACTAGATGTTATATGATATACAAAATAATTTTCTTAAATGTGAAAGTGCATGGTTATATAGGAAAATATCTTAGTTTTAAGAAGGACATACACAAATATACAGAGGTGAAATATCCTGATGTTTATAATTTAAAATAATTTAGTCCTAAAAGATATAGCATTATGAGAAAATACATTAGTTCATCCTACATGGTGCAAATCGAATGACCACAATGTTATGGTCATTGTGCTCTGATTTTTGCTTTTTCAGTGTTTGAATTTTTTCATAACAGTAAATAAAAGCAGGAAGTTAATAAGAAAGAAAAGCATTTTTGATTATAAATATAATCAAATATATAAATATTTGATTATATTATTATAAAAGAATCTAAATTATTATACATTTATCTGAATTTAAAGAGTAGAAGGTGACATGGGGTGAATTTTAAGTGTTCTAATTTTCATTCATCATATAAAACTTTTAAATGCTTATATTTCAAGTAATGCTAGTATAAACAGTTACATACCATAGTGGAGAAAAACAAGCTAACCGAAAATACAAACATTTAAAAATCATTGCTTCAAAGGAGGGGTAGTGAAGTTGTGATTTTAACAAGATTGTATACAATGATGATTTTGTGTGTTTTCTATACATTGATTTCCACCACCTGAAATTATTACATTAATAATCGAGATAACAGAATTGAATAAACGTAATCAATATTGACTAACATGAGTTAAATACTCTGCACTTTTAAAATTTTAGTAATTTTCATGTAATATATACAATGAAATTGTATACAATTCATTGAATTGTTTTTAATTTTATTAGTAGATGACAGTTATGCTTCCAGGAAGTCTATTCTCCACAGTCATGTGAAAAGAACAATTTCCCAGGTTAGGTTTAGCCTCTCACAGAGAAGGACCCATTATTATTATCCACCACTGCCACTTTGAGCAAGAATACTCCCTATGGATCAAGTAAATGATGAATTAACAAGAAATCATCATCCAACATATGTTTTTAAATCCTTTTCTAGCTATATATTTTTTCACAATAAACTTCAAATTTACCCAAGAATTTGAAGTTCTCTGACTTATTTTATGATTCGACTGCATGAAACACAACTTGTTTAGGTAACCCTGCTCTTCTAGCCCAGATGTTGTTACAAGCATAAATGACAGAAGTAGTGATCTACTTAATGATTTTTGCCTGTGGTTAGCATAGTTGTTAGTCATTACTGTCTGCATACAGTTTCTCCTGGGCATAGGGCATGACAGTCCTGGATTGCGGCTCTAGTAGTGCTATTTTTTCATGTTGCTTATATAGGATTTAGATGTGGGCGAGATATCTCCTGGCACACACCTATCAGTTGTTCCCTGCTTTTGCTGCACTAGTTAATTGCTTGATCTAGCTAGCTCTTTTGCTTTATTCATTCCTGGGAATGACAAGGTCTGAGACATGATAGAATTTATAAGAATGAATGTAGAAAGCACTGAATCTTAAATACCACTTGTCCCCAAAACATCTTGTTTGTATAAAATCCTACTTTAAAGGGCTCATAAATGATTATATATATATATATATATATATATATATAAATGTGTGTGTGTATGTATAATCATTTATGAGCCCTTTGAAGTAGGATTTTATATATATATAAATATATATATTTATATATATAACATATGTTAAAAATATATAAAAGTATGTGTGTGTGTGTGTGTGTATGTATATATGCATTTGCATGCTGGTAGTTGAGATTCAGAATTGTATCGAAGGAGTCTAAATGATGTGTATTGTACAAAAGAACTTATTATGTGTTCTATTTCAAAATTGAAAAAAACTTTTACATATTGAGATTTCTTATCAATAATTACCATATTAAAATTTGAAAAAGGTATCAAGCTAAGAATGCTATGTACAAATGATCAAGTTTATATTGTTCCAATAATAAAATATATATTTTTAATTAATAACTACAGTATGACAATGGAAAGAACCAGACATGAAATCTGAAGATCTTTGTCTGAATTTATTAGCTATATGACCTTGAACAATTCACATACTCTCTAAAATTCACTTTTTCATCCATAATATCTGTACTGAGGATAGTAACAGCAACATCTCATGGTTTCTGCAACTATCATGGGAGATAAATTATATAAAAGTTTTCTACAAATGTTGACTAATTTAATTTAATTAGCTAGAGGTCATATTCTAATATACCTGATGGCTACATTTTTTTTTATTCCCACTTAGAATTAGGAAAAGTCACTCACTAATCATAAGGTTATTATAAAAACTTGTTTATAATTCAAATGAAGTGAATGTTAATCAGTCAAAATTAAAATGCCACAAATTAGAATAACACTTTCTTTCTGGGTTAAGTATGTATGGCATAAGGGAATTTAGTGTTTGGTAGGTGATTGTAGTAATAATGACAGATAATTAAATTCATGTATTAAAGTGCCCTTATTCTATTTTGGGGTATGTGTGAGCACATGAAGTTTAGACATAAATTATATTTGTCAAAACAAAATAAAAATACAATATAAATCCAAAATATGTTTCATTATTACATAGATTCAGATACACAAAGAGGAATAACAAATCACCTCTTTCCTAAATAAATTATATTCATAAAGTTTCTTGTGAAATCTCTTTGTGTGGGAATATGTTGACTTAAGAACACATTCTAAAACTTATTGCTCTATATATTTTTATTTAAAGAATCACAAATATGCCACTTTAAGTAAATATTACTTAAAGATAGATTCTTCCATTAGAACTAGGAAAAAAAGCCATTTTCTAAAAGACTTTGTTTTGCGGGGTTTTTCGCCATCAATTGTTTGTTTAAAATAGCATATTGGACCACAATGAGGTAAATGTAGTCAACATTGTTTACAGTGCTTTTTAACTTCACCTAATTGTGAAAACTTCCATAAATACTTGTGTAATGGTTTTGCTTAAGTCTGGCATAAATCACTTCAAAATATTGTGCTCATACACTACTGTCCTATAAAAGTATTTAAAGTTGTCTTTAATATAGGGTAATTTAAAATTTTTAGCTTTGCTAGAAGACTTAATAAAAAGAATAAATTAGAAAATTCTCCAATGATAATACAAGAAATCTACTTTTATGCTTTGTAAATTTTGTGGCTGTTACATTAATGTCAAATTGTATCAAAAAAGGAGGCAATGCTTGCCAACTACCTCTGTTAAAAGATCATGTTCATTTGTTTTAAAATAGAGAACAGGAACAAATAAAGATCCATCAATTAGTTTCACCTAAAAATGGACGTTGCCATAATATTAAGCACATGTATTTTTTAATTATTTAAAAAGAATGTATAAGAACCATCAATGGGTCCTTTAACAATGAGCAGCAGACTGTAATAGGGACAAATTATTACAATGAAAGAGAACAACGTGGCACAAATTACTTTTATGCAGTCTTTATATTTTTGTAAGATAAATAATAATGTGAAATGAATTTTTGCAACATTCATTAAGTTAGAAGCATATATGTGAATGATTTAAAAAACATTTTCTGAAAGAGTGCTGAGGGGAATCATGTCCTGCAAAAATACGATTTGAGAGCTGATTCTAAATGGCACTCGGGAGCCATGCTGTGTGGGTTGATCTTTGGGATCAGCCCCAATTATAACCTGATCAAGTCTTCTAACCCTTCGGACTCATTTTTCTCTTGTGTAAAATGGGAATCATAACAGTATTTGCCCCCCAAAATTTCTGTGAGAATGAAAGTTGTGGGCTTAAACCAATGCACATAGTAAGGACCGTATAAGGTTAGCTATTGTTATTGACAGTTACTTTACTAGTAGAAGTTAAACTCTAAATTTAGCTAGTGTTATTGACAGTTACTTTAATAGTAGAATTTAAACTATCAACCATGTATATAATTTCTGTTCAATTTCCACAAAGGAGTAAGCAAAAGTAATACACGAGTAAGTTAACAATCAAAGGAAATCATGTACTAGAAACATAAGAAGAACCGTGTAGGATAAATAAATAACATATTGAGAAAGAAAGGAAAAGAGATAACTAGATCATTCTCCAATCCCATCTCACAGAAATTTGTTTTAGAAGTGACCTTTATTTTGTCAAGATACCCCACCATCCTTGCCTAGGAGGACAAAGGCATTGCTCTGGCAGGCTAACGTTAGCAATGGTACCAGTTGTGGTAACGGTGAGATTAGCCGTAGATTGAAGTTCAGCTGCCCAGTGCCTTGGGCTCCTCCTTAGTTTAATTGAACTCCAATTTCTGTATAAAAACACCACTTAGACATTGAACATTTTTCATAAAAATATTATCTTTGTACTGCACAAATTATTTTATTTTGGACCTAGCGTCCTTTATTGCCTGTATTTTCTTTTGATGTAGCCCACTTATCTCTGATAACACCCTTGTTACTCTGACACTAGATGTTCCAGCTAATCTTCCATGTTTTCTCCTACAGCGGTTGTTCCCAAACTGCTCTTTTTAGTGGAGAAACTACTTGCAGTACTCATGATCTGAATGTCAGTTACCTTTACTTCTTGGCCTTTGCAAGGAACAGAGTTAGTAAAAAATGTACTTTAGAAACAAAACAAAACAAATGTGTGAGATATGATGTATTTTCTTTCCTTTTCTTTCCTTTTGTTTTTGAGACTGAGTCTCACTCTGTTGCCCTGGCTGGAGTGCAGTGGCATGATCTCAGCTCACTGCAACCTCTGCCTTCCAGACTCAAGAGATTTTCCTGCCTCAGCCTCCCAAGTAGCTGGGACTACAGGTGTACACCACCACACCGGCTAATTTTTTATATTTTTAGTAGAGACAGTGTTTCACCAAACTGGCCAGGCTGGTGTCGAACTCCTGACCTCATGATCCACCCACCTCAGCTTCTGAAAGTGCTGGGATTACAGGCATGAGCCACGGTGCCCAGCCCAATGATGTATTTTTAATTGCAATTTACTACCACAGGATACTTACCCTGTTTCATTTTACTTCTATATTTATTTTTACTTACATAACTAAAATTTTTTTTCCAAAAAGTAAATTTTATTGCTTATTTGCTTTATCCAATTACAAATGAAATACTTTCAATGTAGTAACAGTGGTATTGCTTATAAAATTTAGAAGACTGAGTTTTATAAATTCTTTTCAGTAAAACTTTTTCTTCAAAAATATTTATCTAAATTTGAACAGAAAAATATAATATGGTCTAAATTAACTTAGATAGAAAAATATATTTTCAACATAGACAGAGGGTTTTATTAGTTTCAATGTAGGAGCTTTTTACTTTCTAATTTAATTTTATTTGTTTTTGATTATATAAAACTGTTAAAATATTGCAAATTAGAAACTATATAGCAAGGTATTTAGGTAAAGTCTTGTCTCCATTTCTGCTTCCTTTATTGTGACTTTCTCCCAATATGGATAAATGAAAAAAAATAATATACACTATTCCATATTGTCTTTTTCACAGATATCATAGAAATTGTATCATATTATAGAATAAAGATGATAGTCATTCTTTCATATGGCTACATCATATCGCATTATATTACATAAAAAATTTAATCTTTACATTTCCTATTGAAGGACAGTAGGTTGTTTTTATTCGTTTGCTGTTAAAAATTACCACAGCAAGTTATTTCATATTTTTGCTGGTATAGCTTGGTGCTAGATTCCTAGTGGAATCAAAGGGCTAATTCACTGTGTAATCTTGCTGATATTATCAACCTCTCAAAAACATCTCCATACCTGTAATACTTTTTTCAACTTCTCCAGAAATGAGTGTATATACATTTACTTTCATAGATAAATTAACAAAACATTTCATCATGCATTTAGGATTTTGTCATTCTGATGAGATAAAAAGATTTATTTATCTTTCTCTTATTATAAATGAAGGTAAGCAAGTTTTCATACATTTAAGATGTTTTTTTCTATTAATGTCTACTTTATATTTGTCCATTGTATTACAAGCTGATGATTTTTACTCTTTGATATTTAAGAACCTTTTGTCAATAAGGGTTTAAACTCTTTGTCATACACTTTGAAAATGTTATTTCCCAGTGTCTTTAGTTTTGACTCAGCTCATGGTATTTTGTCTTCAATATTTACCTTTCTAGTTCATTTCTAGTTTCATTTTCAATAACATATTGTCTGTAACTAATTTAGAAGTTAACCTGGAGTAAAATGAGGAAAGAACCCAATTTATCTTTTATCAAATACCCAGCCAGTTGTCACAACATAATTTAAGATTTTTTTAAAATAAATAGCTCAGGTACAGGGCTCTGTTTATTTTTGGAATATACCACAGGGTTATGTTTTCCAATTATAATGTTCTTAAGTGAGAGAACATAAACAGCAGAGAAATAATCTTTTATTACAGAATTCTTTTATTCATTTGTTTATTTTTTAATTAATTTACTTTTTTTTGGAGACAGGATCTCATTCTATCACTCGGGCAGGAATGCAGTGCCATGATCATGTCTTACTGAAGTCTCGATCTCTCAGTCCAGAGTGATCCTTCCACCTCAGCCTCCCTAGTAGCTGGGATTGCATGTGCGTGCCACCACACCCAGCTAATTTTTTATATTTAGGAGAGATGGAGATTTGCCATGTTGCCTAGGCTGGTTTCAAACTCCTGAACTCAAGTGATCTGCCTGCCCTCCTGTGCCTTCCAAAGTGCTTGGATTATAGGCAGAAGCCTGTAGAATTCTTTTAGCTATTAAAATTTTAAAAATATTTTATAGTCTTTAAAAAGCCTACAGAACAATCTTTAGTGATGCATTTTAACCACCTTTATGATAATTTAGTGTATTTTCTAATTATATTTTATCATATTACATAATTTCCATTAAAATTTGTTGCTCATAATAATATTGGCATAAAGCATTTTGAAAATAAACAACTGATTCATGGTATTAGAAATTAGCCAATTTGTCACAAATGTTTACTATTATATGGATATGAATCAGCATTTTTTATAGAAACAATAGAGAGTACCATCTAAACCAGGTAGTAGTTTAAGAAGAGATTATTTAAACTAACTTCTACTGTACATAGATTCTAGGGACCTCAAATTTGCTTTTGAAATAAATGAGTTCCTCTGCCAATAATAAAACATAATAATATTAAATTATTATTATTATCTCTCTGTCACCCAGGAAGGAATGCAGTGGCACAATCATGGGTCACTGAAGGCTTGACTTCCCAGGCCCAAGTGATCCTCCCACCTCGGTATCTGGACTATATATGCATGCCATCATGTCCAGCTAATTTTTGTACTTCTTGCAGAGATGGGGTTTTTCCATGTTTCCTAGGCTGGTTTTGAACTCCTGAACTCAAGCAATCCACCTTCCTGGGCCTCCCAAAGTGCTAGAATTCTGGAAAATAATAACATTCCTACTTTTTTCAACAAAAAACTTTTTTCATTTATCTATCAATCAGTTAATGAATCGAGTACTTGAAATTCATTTTCCAGAACTAAATTTTAGAACCTGTTTGAGATTACAGAATACCTGCGATGAAAACATAAATAAAAAATAAAGTTTATAAGCATTGAGAAAGTTTTTCTCTGGGTTTATATTAATATGGTCTTTAAAGATTTGAAGGCATTGAAACTCTTATAGACCTCATTCCTAAAATAAGTTGAGCTTATTAGAGGAGTCAGATTTGAGTTAATTTTTATATCAAGTTAGTCTTTAGATTTTTTTGTTCATTTTGATAGATGTAATATTCAAATATATCACTATTTCAAATTCTTATTTCAGGCCAAATTTAATGTGGTTAGCTCTTCCTGATTCTGCCTCATCTCACAATCACACCATTTTCTACTTTAGTCAGCCTTACTTTCCTACACAATGTACTCAACTACACTGACCACGTCTTCTCTAATCTACTTAGATTATTTCCTGATAGATGATACAATTCACTCCTATGTTCACCATATTTACAGTTTATTTTGTTTAGTTTCCTGAAGATAACCTTTTAAAGTAGAAACCGCAACAAAACGTTCTGTAACCAAAACACTAGTTTAAAGTGTATAATGTTGAAGGGTATGAGTATTTATGAACCATTTACTTGTTTCCTTAGTTTCAGTCTCATAATAACCCAAATTGTAAAACCAAGTGTAAAATCTATGAACTTGTTAGTATTAGTGTTTAGTGGTATATTAAGACAAACCATTAATAAGGGGGCTAATCCTACACCTGTTGCATGTATAGTAACGGAAATAATTGTCTTCTTCTTAAAAAATGTTGTACAATTTATGCTTTATATAGAATTTGAATAAAATAGTACATAGTTTGGTTGATATGATTTTATTATGAAAAATTGTGATTGCTTGAATTACACTATTTTGAGTATTGAAATAGATGTTGTATTCTTTGCTAATTTTTGATGTATTTAATGATATTTAGGATTTTATAAGAAAACATAACAACCATCATAAAATGAAGATCGCTATTTTCTGAGATTTCTTTTCATAGCTGTAATATAAGCACAGAAATGGAAACAAGAGCTTTCATGTATTGCTATTTATAAACTGTTTGTAATCGTTTTCATCCTACTGAAAGAGTCTCCTCTTAACTCCAGTCAAAATTTGTGATTAAAGCCACAGAAGCTATTATATGCAACATGTGATGTAGATAGAAATATACTTAAGTAAATTACCAGAACATGTGAATATTAGCTATCATGTCTGAGTTTTCCTGTTGTTTTTCACTTGCCTATGCACAAAAAGATGTGGGAAAAGAGCTTTGGAAATATTTGGTATTCAAAGTGAGTATCACATAGCAAAGGAAATGTGTTGATATTCTATTAAGTGAGCTTATGCAGATTAATTTCTTATGCTTAGGATCCATTTTTTAAGGGTTACTACATATTTAGTTATTATAAGTCTAATAAATAGTATTTTCTTTAATTTTAGAGAATGAAATCATGTCCTTTGAAACAACATAGATAAAGCTGGAGGCCGTAATCCTAAACATATTAACACAGGAACAGAAAATCAAATACCACATGTTCTCACTTATAAGTAGGAGCTGAGCATTGAGCTAAGCATGGACATAAATGTAGAAACTATAGACTACTCAGGGTTGAAGCAAGAGGGAGTGAGTTAAAAAAACTACCTATCTGATAATATGTTCACTAACAGGGTGATGGAATCTGTATTCCAAACCTCAATATCACGTAATATTCCCATGTAACAAATCTGTACATACACTCCCTGTCTCTATAAAAATTGAAAATTTTAAACATAATTTTTTTTTAAACTTTGACTTGAGTAAATACACATTTGCCACATAGCCTATATTCTGTCCCTGGTAATAAATTACATAACCACTTATATTTTACATTCTTTAATAAACTAAACATCATTTTAAGTAGAATTGACATACATTATGCATAAAATGCACACATATTTGTGAGGTCCAGGAAATAATATCACCAACATTTGTGGGCAACAGTTGGTGTTATTATGATAGCATTGCCTTTTCATACTGTTTAAAAAAGTCCTTCATAATTTTGTACACCCATAAAACCAATAATCAGGCTTTTAGACCACTGAGATGATCAAATTCATTGAGAGGTGTTATTTATTTATTTATATTTCTTTAACCCTGGTGGAATTTATGTGGCTTCCAAAAATGCATAACTTACAACCATAGAACACTAGGAAAAACAACAGATCCACATGCAGGGGTTAAAGATCACAGCACATGAGTTCATCATGAGCTCGATAGTCCCTTTTCATTTTCCAGAGACAATATCAAATACAAACGCATTTGAAGTAAGCCTTAATTGGGAAAAGAAGTAGCAAAGTAACACCTTAAAATTGGAGCCTCTCTGTTCCAGAGGACTTTCAGTCTAGCTCACAAGAAACATATTTGACTTTACTGGAGAACAGTTAGTAAATGAATATGATTGTGAAGCTCCTACTTCATTTTTTTCTCTGTTACTTCCCCTGGCTCTTACCCTAAATAGCACAACCTTGAGAGAACAAGTGCCAAATCCTCTGGAAGGGAGTAATAAGGTGGCAAGAGATAAGCAGGTTCAGGGCCAAGACAAGCTCTGATCACCAAAGGGCAGCATTGTCTGGGAAGATTTTCCTCAACAGGTGATTATGTGTGGCTTGATTTGCTATCTAAAATAATTACAAAATGTTCATTAACATTGTCAGAACTTTTAAAAATTTTAAAGAAAATAAATCCATGCATTTTAATATAAAAATGTGAAATATGACTTATGAGAATTTATACCACTGCTGCAGACTACTAAATAGCAACATTAAGTATTCACTTACATTGAGAGGTGATAATATATGAAGGTTAATCAATTTCAGTTTGAATCATGAAATATTAATGCACATTCAAAATAAAATTACATGTATAATGGGTTTTATTTATCAAATAAAAGCTTGTCAATATCTGCTTGTGAAGGAGGAAGGTGGCAAAAGGGATCAAGTACCCACTCTATTTTAAGTACTATTCTTGGTATTTTATTTGCTTACATTATCTCATTCTATAACACTGTTGTTAAGAGATTATTATTTTCTCTATGTGATTCAGATGAGAAATATTAACTCATGAAGTTAGAATTCTGAGCTTCACGGGTCTGTTATGCCACTTCACATCTCTACTTTTTATATGTAATAGCTGAAGGCTATATACAAAAGCATAAAAATAGCAGAAAAGATGTGGTGAAAGTTTATCCTTGTTTTTAGTATGTTATTTGCTACATTCCGATCAGTAGCCATGATATTAAATAAATTCTTCCTTGAAAATCAAACTTAGTTTTTCAAAATGCCATTTGACACTAAATATACTATGTAAATTTAGAGGAAGTATAAAAATATTCAACCTGTTTTTGAAAAATTAAAGCAATAAGTTTTCTGTCAAATGCAAGTGACACATTGAGGTTTCCTTGCACCCGGGTGGCAATGTGAGTTGCTAACATACAAATGTTATCTATGTATAAGTATCAGTAGCCTTTCCATTACTATACATTATTTTAGATGAAGTGACATAGTAAGCATGTGGAATTTAAATTTCATAGATGATAGAGCTAATCACCCATGCAGCTGTCATATTTAGGGCAGCATATGAAAGGCAGGAGAGATCTTCAAGTGTCAGGGAAAGAAAGTCCTTTTAAGTATCAAGATTTCTTCAACAGATGGTTTTGGTAGCTTATTTTATATATTTATTTAGATATATATATATAAATATGTTCTGATTTTTACCATAGTAAATGAATTCTAATAATGCCTTATATGTTAATTTGTCAATCAAGTGATGGACAGTAGGTTTACAAACATTTAAATATAGAATGGAAAGTATTTTTCTTACATATGAGTATATTTTAAATATAAAATAAATATACATGAGTCCACACTTAAATAAATAGATGATTAAATGAATAAATAAATATACAAATCTCCCATAAAGAAGACTTGTAAATAATAGTGTGGATACTCCCCTCTACTGGAGGTGAAGTTTAATTTCTGCCACTCCCCTCCCTGTCTATGGTTTTCTAGGCTTGAGTGAAACTTGCTTTCAAAGACAGATTAAGGAAGGAAAAATAGTAAAGTTACAGTGAAATAACCTGTCAAACACTATCTTAACGACATGGTGAATGTCGTTAGTGAGATCACACGGCTATCATATGCCCCGAGATATGAAGAGATGAGAAAGTAACTTCACCTCTGTGGTATCCTTTCCAAAAACCCATTTCCCCTGGCTAATTTTTTAATAAATAAGTAAGACAACCTCAGACTGGGGGATATTCTGTAGTGCTCCTTAAGACTATAAAGATAAAAAAAAAGACTATAAAGATAATGAACAACCACAAAAGACTCAGCAACTGTCCTAGACCAGAAGATATCTGGAAACATGTCAAATAAATTAAATGTGTACCCTAGATTAGACTCTAAAACTGAAAGATGTGAATTGAAATATTGATAAAATTCACACAAGGTCTGAATTTTAGATAATCATAATGTACCAAAGTGACTTATCAGTTTTGAAAAATGTATCATGGTAATATCAGAAGTTCAAAATAGTGGAGAAATTATAAGCAAACTCTCTGAACTATATTTACAACTTTTCTGAAGATATGAAATTATTTTTAAATAAAGTTACTAAAAAAGGAAAGCTAGTCAGGATCTTTAAAAAGTTTACTGTCATGAATAATCAAAAATAGTTTTTTAAGTGAAGACATTTTAGGTTGAGTCTTTTACGGTTAATTTTATGCATCAATTTGATTTGCCATTAGTTGTCCAGATACTTAATCAAACTTTATTCTGGGTGTTTCTGTAAGGATGTTGTTGGATGAGATCGTAATTTAAATTTGTAGACTGCATAACATTTAAATTAGTAGACAGCTCTTTCAAACGTAGGTGGATCTCATCCAATCAGTTGAAGGCTAGAAGAGAATGAAAATGCTAACTCTCTCCTGAAGAAGGAAGTATTCTTCCTGCCCAGTGGCCTTCGAACTGGGACATCTGCTTTTGTCCTGCCTTCAGACAGTAACTGAAATATTGATGCTTCCTAGATCTCAACCCTGTCAGCCTTCAGACTGAAACTAAACCATTGGCTTTCCTGAGTCTCCAATTTGCCCACTCACCCCATGAATCTAGGGACTTGCAGCTTCCATAATTGTGTGAGCTAATTCCTTGTCATATATATCTTTTTATATATAAATCTCATTTATTTGGTTTCACTGGAGAATCTTGACTAACACAGAATATAAAAGACTTGACAACTAAATGCAATGCATAATTTTTCTTATACTGGATTAACAAAAAAAGCCAACTAAAAGCATTATTTGGACAATTTTGGAAATTTAACTATTATTTGTATATTATGTAACATTTTTATCACTGTTGAATTTATTGAGTTTTACTGTGGTTATGAAGAAATTGCCTCCATTCTTTGAAAATCTATGTAAATTATTTAGAGGTGAAATGTTATCATAGGTTCAACTTACATTCAATTAGTTTGACAAATATCATTGCTCTAGATGGCTGAACAGAGAGAGAATGATAATGATAATAAAAATACATACATAGAGCTTTATACATAAATATAGAGATAAAGCAAATAAGGTCAAATGTTAAATTTTTTAAATCTTGAATTATTTTTTGTCTTAAACTAATTTTTATCTGTAAGTCATTCTTTTTTAATTGAAATTGGAAGGAATGACATTGACTATTTTCAGAATCTTAAAATTTTATTGTGTAGGGAAGTGAATTAATAGGAAAACAAGAATAGTAAAAAAGATAATTCTAAGAGGAATAAAACCAAGCATTGTAATTGAAGTTTTTAGCAAAAACAGAGAAGTTAATCAGATTTTATTATACTAGATTTGACTATATTTTGTTTTGAATGGAAAGTTAAATTAAGTTACAATAATGAAAACCAACTGTTAACTATTTGGCTTAGATTCATTTCCTCATTATGAACTCGAAAGCCCTTTACAGAGGGCATAGTAATCATGGTAGTTACTCCACATATCCACCCATCAAAATTGAGAAGCACATGCTATTAGTTATTTTTGAATTAATCCCTGTGGTAAATTATTCTGGGATGGGCTTTGTAGCAGACGCTCTTTTTGCCCTCTTCTATTTAGCACACCCCAAATGTCATCTACGCTTTCAGTAGATACTTTCCGTATATACCTTCAGCTTCCTACCTGAAGCAACTACCTCTATCTGCCTACAAGTTCTCTTGGCTGCCATAAGTTTCTCGACCATAAGCAACGTCAACAGAAGTGCCAGGGACAAAGACAAGATTTGAAGGATAAACACATTAGCTTCCCTTGCCTATTGGTGCACCCATTCTTATGTGTGTTCCACACAGTCCATGAAAGGATGACTGACAAGATTTAACTACCTCACTCAAAATTTAACTCACTTTTTTGTTGTTGTTTGCCTATCTACTCGGCATTCCTATGACACTCTCGTGGTGCTTCCTAAAATTACTTCCCAGATAAATTATTCCACTTAAATTCTTGTCTCAGGGTCAGCTTTTGGAGAATAAAAATTAAGATCCACATATTACCTAATGATTGCAAATGAGTATCAAGGTAAAAAAAGTAGAAACGATGAATGGATAGGTTTCCTTCCACTACAAGTACAAGGAGCATGATGTGGCCATTTTTTTTTTCAGGATATTATCATATCTGAATACAAGCCTTAGGAAACCTGCAGTTTCCTTGACAGAGCTTGGGAATGAATCATATAGAGATTATGGATGCATCAAAAAAATCCAAAGAAATTAAGAGTCATGTTGCACCACTTACCCATCCTAGTTCTGGATATCTTACCATTTGAAATGATGGATTTCTGTATTCATAAACTAGTTTGAGTTGGGATTTTAAAAAATTACCATAAGCCAATATTAACTAATATTGAGAAGTTTGGGGTAAAAATTGGTTTGGTTAGGATGTAGTTAGGGCATAAGGAATGTTTTTAAAGTAGTTACATAAGAAGGAAACAATATTAACTGTGGAAATGGAAAAAAAAGAACAGTCTGATAGTGATTGTTGGAAAAAAGTACCCCTTGGCACTGACATCCAGTATGCCTTCTACACTATACCCTCAGCAACTGGTTTAATCAGTAGCTTCAAATCCTCTATTACTGTCAGTTCTTTTATTTAGCAAACATTTATCCATCATCACCAATGTGTCCAATTTGGTGTTGAACAAAGTGAGAGGAGACATTCTGGGAGCACCCAGAGGCAGCTAATGACTACTGCAGACCCAAACAACAAGGCAAGCCATTCTACCTGAAAAGAAGTGGCAGAAAGAATAATGGTGAATGTGCCAGGTATGGGTCGCATGGTCTCAACATTTTAAGTCTGTCTTCCAAAATAGTAACCCCAAAAATATCAGGCTCTCACCAATTTCCCATACCATTTGATTAGAAAGTAGGAGGGTGGAATGCAGAGTAAATGAATTGCATCACCTTCCCATAATTAATACACAGATACTAAACACAGGTTACTGTTTAAATCTAGAAGACACGTGGTGGAGGGTCTGCAAGCTCAGAAAGACTGCTCGTTAGCTCACACCTGATAGTTAGATGGGTCTTACTGCTGAGCTAAGCCTTAACAGATGAGTGAGTAAACTACAAGAGTATGAAAGGTTAGGAACAAACAAAGGTTCATAAGCAGAGAGAGAAAAGAATTCCTGGCAAAAGGATTACTACATGAAAAAGTACTGTGTTGGAAGTTAGCAGTGTGTCTTATTTGCTATGACTTTAAAAAAAAGTTGGGGTTATGGGATTTGACTGTTAATTTTGTTCTGAAGACAATAGAGTGTTATGATTAGCTTTATGTTCGGGAAGGATAATATTGGCAGTAGTGTGGACAGTACGCTAGGGAAATTATAATTGAAGGTAAAAAAGAAAATTCAAAATTTCTATGCTAATCTAAGCAATTTTCCCTAAGAGCAGTGGTGACATAAAAGCACTAAAACATTATTTAAGAGACTTTAGAGAAGCCTGCATGCATTAGAAAAGCAGAGTCAACTGGTCTTGCTTAGCACTGGATTAGGGGACAGAAAATACAAGAAGTTGCTAAGGCTAGGTCCTCTTTTTCTGCTTGAGTGAACAGGTTGATGTTAGAACAATCTCTAGGCTATAGAATACAGGCAGAATAAATGATAATGAGGAAAGCTTAGACACAAGGATTTTTGGATGTCTGGGGGACACCTGAGTGAAAGCATCTTATTTAAAATTCTCAGTCTTAAATTTTGGGAAAATGACTTAGACTAGAAGTATATATTATTGATAGTGTAAATGTAAGTATATATTTATGTAGTGAGACTAGATGAACTCTCAAATTAGGGAATTGATGCTTCATTCTTTCTGCTCACCAGTGCTTTAATCAAGGGAAAATAGGAGGACCCAAAGAAGAATAAAATTATCTATTTTATAAATGGACTAAAAAGCAAGGATCTAAACTCCTGGAAATAGATCTGTTTTGTATGGGTAGACATGAGAATGCAAATGGACCTGAAATGAGAGTAGAAGCTTAAAGGACCACGCCACTGACTGGAGCTTATCCACTGAGTCCTAATCTGGGAAGCTGAAATTAGTGAGAGGGGATCTTGTTGGAGCGTCCAGAGGTATCTGATGATTGTTCTTTTCTAATGGTGAAGGCATCCAGGAGAGGGCATAAGTGCAAGAGAAGAAAAATGAGAACGAATAGCTAGCAAACAGGAAAAAAAATGTATGGGGAATAGACAGAGAGAAAGGAGCACATATAAGAAATGAAGGGCCAGGGGCAGTGGCTCATGCACATAATCCCAACACTTCTGGAGGCTGAGGAGGGCAGATGACCTGAGGTAGGGAGTTCAAGACCAGCCTGATCAACATTGAGAAACCTCATCTCTACTAAAAATACAAATTTAGTCAGGCGTGGTGGCGCATGCCTGTTATCCCGGCTACTCAGGAGGCTGACGCAGGAGAATCGCTTGAAACCTGAGGAGAAGTTGCGGTGAGCCCAGATCGTGTCATTGAACTTCAATCTGGGCAAAAAGAGCAAAACTCCGTCTTAAAAAACATAAAAGAAGTAATAATAAAGTGGGAAAACAGAGAAATAGGGCTTAAAAAGTAAGGGAGTCTACACTAACACTCAGGTCTTAGTTTTTAATGTCATTCTCCAAGGAGACAGGGCTTCTTGAAGAAATGATTGACACTTAGCCTCAGGCAGAAAAGATACAAGAAGAACTGTGAGCATCTTTGTAGGGCCATAGAGCCAGAAAGTGCTAAAAAACGTGGGGTGGGGAAATAAACCCATGATGAATGGGTATGTCAAAGGGACAAAAGAACCAACTGAAAGAGCTCCCAATGGCCAAAGCCAGAACAATTTAAGCAACAAAATAAAATTGTAAGGCCGGGCATCCTGGCTCATGCCTGTGATCCCAGCACTTTGGGAGGCCGAGGTGGGCAGATCACTGAGGTCAGGAGTTCGAGACCAGCCTAATGAAACCCTGTCTCTACTAAAAATACAAAAATTAGCTGGGAATAGCTGCATGGGCCTGTAATCTCAGCTACTGGGCAGGCTGAGGCAGAAAAATCTCTTGAACCCAAGAGGTGGAGATTGCGGGTACCAAGATTGCACCACTGCACCCCAGCCTAGGTGACAGAGCGAGACTCCGACTCAAAAAAAATAAATAAAATAAAATTGAATTGAATTATAACCCAAAGCATAAAATAAATATCCATGAATCCATACTAATGCAAATGAATGCATAAGTGAATAGAGGGATAGATAATAAGTATATACATCTTTGCTATGTGGAAGAGTTACAAATAATTTATGTAGATACTTGAAGGAGATAGAATATAAGCTCCCACTCCATAAGAGTGGTCTGTACACAGAAACTAATTTTCCTAAAGAGTACAGTATGGAAAGGGGGCAAAAAGTAACTTAATGTTAAACTTCATCAGAATACTATCAACAGTGATAAATCCTGCTGCTGGTATGTATCACTGATAGAATGTAATGAAATGACTTTGCTTGTGCAGCCTTCCATCAAAAATCTATAACCCTAATTTAATAGTAAGAAAAGCATTAAACGAATCTCAGTTAAAGAATATTATTCAAAATGCCAAAGCAGTACTCCTCAAAACTTTTAAGGCCATCAAAAACAAGGAAAGTCTGAGAAACTGACGTAACCAAGAGACCCCTAAGGAGATGTGAAGTGGTATCATGAATGGGACCTTGAAAAAGAATGGCCTTTTTTAATAATAACACATCAGTACTGTTTCACTAATTGGCACAAATATATCAAACTAATATGATAATAGGAGAAACTGAATTTAGGGCATACAAGAACTCTCTGTACTATCTTCTCAACTTTTGTTTAAATCTAAAACTATTCTAAAATTTTATCACAACATTCGTGATAAAAAAATAAAGCAAGTATAAACAGGGTTTTTATTATAAAAGAGTTGGTTAAATAACATGCAACATTTGGAGTCAACAAAAAATAATTTTTGGAGAGTGTTTACTGGATTTGGTGAATAGGATTTTTTGGGAGATGCTAAGACAGCTAGGTAAATGCTAGAGAACAGAGAGAATATTGCTATGAACTAAAGTTTAAATGGTAATTTACACAATGAAGGCAGCATGAATTAAACATTTCCTAAAAATAAGTTATCTGTTAAAACAGGAGAGGAGAGAGAGATAAGAGGTTTATAAACTATAAAAAGATAAGAAATTATACTATATAGAATTTGAAAAGACAAGGGAGTGAATGCATAACTGTAGATGTAAAGTTCCCAAGACAGTGGGGTGAACAGTATCAGCAACACAGGGACAATAATTAGCCTTGAATAGGGAGAGAGATTTCTCTTTCTGAGGGAAGAGGGAAGATAGTAATGAGGAGTGGATATGCAGGTAATCTAAGTCCTACTCAGAGGATTGGGAAAGAAGGGAAAAGATTTTCACGTTCTTTGTGTACCGTGACTTTTCATTGTGGTCAATTAATAAGAGATTCTTTTACTTTCATGCTCTGAGAGTTCTGTCCCTCAGTTTACAGTTTTTAAATCCTTCTTTCCTGCAAGTAAAGATTTTTTTTTCTGGTCTGGGCCTCCTTTCTGATATTGGTTACCTCTTAGTACTGAAATTTTTAAATCTTATTTTATAGTATATTTAAAATAAATCTTATTTTAAATCTTATTTTATAATATCTTCTGATATTGGTTACCTCTTAGTACTGAAATTTTTAAATCTTATTTTATATTTTCTCTTCTGACTCACGTTAAGTTTTGAAGAGTTACTCATATTGACACATACAGGTTTAGTTCATTTATTTTGATGCCTGTTTAACATTTAATAGTACAAATTAAGTAACATTTAATTTCCTTTTTTTATATACATTTAAATGACACTTAGGTCATTTAAATTTTTTTAGACTGCAAACAGTGCTACAATGCCCATTTGTGTCAGCTTGTTCAGGTACACAAGTATAAAAATTTCCCTGACATATAGTTCAGAGGTCACAATTAGTCTATCCTAAAGTAAGAATGACTGTCAGCATGTGTTTTTATTCTGTGGGCTAGGAGGCTGAAGATTTTGTTTTAGTTTGCCCTGTTTCAGTTACAGATTACTTTTCTTTTTCCTTTTTTTTTGAGATAGAGTCTTGCTCTGTTGCCAGGCTGGAGTGCAGTGGCGCAGTCTTAGCTGACTGCAACCTCCACCTCCTGGGTTCAAGTGATTCTTCCGCCTCCGTCTCCTGAGTAGCGGAAGACTGGGACCACAGGCGCGTGCCACCACGCCCAGCTAATTTTTGTATTTTTAGTAGAGACGGGGTATCACCATATTGGCCAGGATGGTCGTAATCTCTTGACCTCGTGATCCACCCACCTGGGCCTCCCAAAGTGCTGGGATTACAGACATAAGCCACCACGCCTGGCCACAGATTACTTTTGTTAATGCATGGTTTTGCATTAACAAATTTTGCTGTTTCCCAGGCTAGTCTCAACCTTTTGGCCTCATGCAATCCTCCTGCCTCAGCCTCACGAAGTATTGAGATTACAGACATGAGCCACCATGCCCAGCCAAGTTTGTAATTTTGACTAACAACTTTATCAGGTACATACTTTGCCAAGTAAAATTGGGTCTACAAAGATACAGAAGAAACTGCACAAAGGTTTCTAATACAAGAGAGACTGTGGCAGGTGCTAGAAGAAAATTCCCACATGACATTAATACCCTACATATGAAGAGTTTTTAAATTCCAACCGTAGAACTAGGGCAACCTCACGAAGATTGTTATTTCTGAACTCAGCCTTGGATGATCATAAATGTTTCAATAGAAAAATAAGGTTTAAAGATAGGAGAAGCTATTGTAAGCAGAGAGGAAAACGCTGCCAAGCAAATTATAGAAAGATTCTAAAATATGTTCAAGAAGAGAGAATTAATGGGTTATTTTGGGTAGATTATTAAAGGTTTGAAGAATAGTTTTTGTTTTTGTTTTTTTGTTGTTTTTTTTTTTCTGAGGCGGAGTTTCACTCTTGTTACCCAGGGTGGAATGAAATGGCACGATCTCGGCTCACCGCAACCTCCGCCTCCTGGGTTCAGGCAATTCTCCTGCCTCAGCCTCCTGAGCAGCTGGGATTACAGGCACGCACCACCGTGCCCAGCTAATTTTTTGTATTTTTAGTAGAGACGGGGTTTCACCATGTTGACCAGGACGGTCTCGATCTCTTGACCTCGTGATCCACCCGCCTCGGCCTCCCAAAGTGCTGGGATTACAGGCTTGAGCCACCGCGCCCGGCCTGAAGAATAGTTTTCAAAGATAAAGCTGGAAAAGTATGTCGTGGTCAGTTAATGAAGGACTTAAATACTATCCTAAGAATGTTATAATTTACTCTGTGAGGGAATAGACAACAATTAAAAGTTATAAAGTGAAGTGAGTTGAGTTGCAACAGCTATGCTTTCGGCTGTAAATAACAGCCAAACACAAATTAACTTAATCAACATTGAAAGGTTTGAATGCAAGTAGTTTGCTGTTAGTAATGACGGTATAGTTTCAGAATTGGCAGCATCAATTGATCATTCATTTCATTCATGTCCAGAGCTTTCAATCCGTCTGCTTTGCCATACCCATGTGCTAGTGATATCTTCCTTCATGCTTGAAAGATGGCTGCACCAGTTCTAAGCTTCATAAGCAGAAATCGAATGTCCTGTTAAAAACAGGGACATTTCCAATCTTGGATCTCTTTTAATACATAAGTAAAACTTTTCCCAGAAGCTAAGTACCTTTAGGTACAATTGACCAGGAATGGATCACAGACCCTGATAAAAGCAATTACTATCCAGGAAAATAAAACAAACATGATTAAATTAGACACATGGTGATTAACCCCAAGGGACTACAGAGAGTCACTGTTTCTAGGGACAAGTGATGGTGAATGCCAGAGCAACACTGGGACTTCCTCATTAGAGAGGAAAGTGATAATTGTGTTTACCCAAATGAGCATATCTGACATAGAAGTGAGACTTATGAGAGGAAGAAATATTGGTGATAAGCTGGTCAATGAAAGGCCTATTTTAAGAGTTGGAAGGAGGGCCTAAATCAGAACAGCTGAATTGCGGAAAGAAAGGAGATCACTTTAAGGCCACTGGAAGAATAAAGAGGGCTTGTCAAATGGCTGAGGGAGTCACTGGCTATTTAATGTATAAAAGGTTTATATTATGGTTCAAGAAGGATTGAGAAAATAGACATAATTGTTGTAGAGATAAGGAATGCATAGAAGGAGCATATGGATATTGAAGATGCTGAGCAGTGTTTGGATATATTGATTCAAAGGGGCTACGAACGTACCCAATAAAATTTCCTTATAAATACCTGAAAATGTAGTTCAGGAAAATATGTAGGCTATAAATACAAGTATGATAACCAAGCGCATAAATATAATTATTAAACTATAAAACTCGAAGAGATCTTCAAGGAAAGAAAACGATAAAAAAGGAGATTCAAGTAGAGAAATTGAAAAAGGTCTGTATTTAGGGAAAGACAAAGGAGAGGACACTATTGAAGCTTATTTAGAAATCAGTGGACATACAGTTAGAGAGAAATCTAGAACAATTCTGTGTTGTACGTATTATAAGATGCAAATACATTTAGTAAAAAGGGTGAAAACTTGTAGTTAGTTAGGTATGACTTCATTCACTATTTCAGCAGAGTGCATGAAGTACTGGCCACATTACAGTGAGTTCAGAAAGGAGTGGAAAGTAAACAAGTGGGCGGGTGGGAGGAAGGAGTGCGGGTTTCTTTATAGTCTTCAATAATTTTAATAATCAAAGAAAAAAACAACGGTTGGATATAAGCTTAGATGAATTTCCACTTTGTTTACTTTTATAATAATAAAGAATCCCTGATCATGATTATATGATGTGAAAAAGATCTAAGAGAAAATAAAAAAATAAATATACAATATAAAATTGTGAAAGTCAAATTATTCTCAGAGGCAGAAAAATAAGATGAAGTCAAGAGTAAATGATGTACAGTGAAGTGATAACTTCATAATGGAAAGGTTTGACTTATTGGAAAGAGGAGGGAAGTAATAGTTGATCATTTTCCAGAATGAATTAAATGGCAAACAGTTGGAAAATTAGAAGATAGAAAAGAAAAACCTGCAAAGAATACCCACAAACACCATGTTTCCCTTCAGAAAGTATATTTTAGTTTCTCCTTTTTAAAAATTTAACATGAAAATTTAACAACATTTATAATCATACTGTGTTTTATCATTTTGGTAAATATTCACAGATATATATGTCAGTGTGTGTGTGTGTGTGTGTGTGTGTGTCTAAATATATGTATATGTACACACACGGAAAGCAGATAAATGAAGTCATCTCAATCCAGCTAGTAAAGCAAAGGAAAGATTATATACTTGAAGAAAAGAAGAAACATACGAGCAAGGGAAACGTGAAATTAACTAAAGTTTAGTATGAGTCCAGGAATGATGAGGGTTCTACCATCTACACAGGGTAGATTTCTATTTGCCTGTCAAGCAGTCAAGCAATTCCTAAGTAGCAGGCTTTTGGCAGCTTCTGGATTGGCTTGCTGCACTTACAGTCACCTCATAGGGAGACAGTGAGCCCAAATTTAGTTAAAAAGTTTAACACTTTCACGGATAGGAAAAGTACTAACAGTGATGTCAGCTGTTGACAATCTAGTCCCATAGCACCACACAAAATGGTGGAGACAGATGATAGGCAACATGAACAATGGTCTGCTCTCTCTTTAGAAAGCCAACTCTAAACTACAGGTGAGCAGTTTTATACGCAGCTGTATCCAAAAGACAGAAAGTCCTGCACCTCCTCACTAGAACCACGACTCAGATGAGAAGCTGCCTTTCAGCAGCCTCTTGCAATTTACCAGGTGAACAGGAAGTAGCTCCTCACAAGACTGTCTTTCCACGTCCCAGAGACAATCACAGCCCATTTCACCAGAATTGTGGTTGAGTCTCACTCACATGGCCAATGCAGAGAAGAGCAAGATTACCTAGGTGCTACGGTAGACCATACTGCCTGCAAGAGTCTATTTGTTTCACCCATAAATTTCTGTAAAATCTTCTTTTCTAGATTTTTTCATTGTATCATTATCTTCAAAAAGACCTATCTCTTCACAAAGATAAAAATTACATGATTTGTTGCTTTTACTTAACAGAGACACTGACAGACCTTCATTTTCTCATGTACAATTACTTATTAAATGCCTGTGGTATGACATTTCTTATTAAAGGAATAAATGAATGTATTTTCATATCTTTGTCAATGTAAAATGATCAAATCGCTGCATTAATGGCTCACATCAAAGACATTAGTCTAAATCACAAGTCATAAAATGAAAAGCCATATAAAAATAAAAAGTAAAACTGTAATAGTTGAAAATAAGAACAAAAAGATGTGTAACCAGAAAGAGCTACTAATCAAAATTATCCACTCAGAATTTCTTGCAGAGGGAAATGCAGAACAGTTTAAAATGAATGAACAGCTCAATGAGCAGGCAAATGAGAATGATTAGAAAAACATATTCTCTTACATAAAAATAGAAATATGTAAAATAAAGTATATGTGCATTTTACACACTATTGGATGGTTTTCTTTAATGGATTCTGGCTTTTTTTGCTATTTTTTAAGTTAGCGCTTTAAAATTAAAATTCCGGCCGGGCACGGTGGCTCAAGCCTGTAATCCCAGCACTTTGGGAGGCTGAGGCGGGTGGATCACAAGGTCAACAGATCGAGACCATCCTGGTCAACATGGTGAAACCCCATCTCTACTAAAAATACAAAAAATTAGCTGGGCATGGTGACGCTGCCTGTAATCCCACCTACTCAGGAGGCTGAGGCAGGAGAATTGCCTGAACCCAGGAGGTGGAGGTTGCGGTGAGCCGAGATCGGGCCATTGCCCTTCAGCCTGAGTAACAATATTGTGTGTGATCATTATGCTGCTTCCCCCTTATGATAGAACCATGAGAAACTCATGGGCCATCTATGGTGTTTCACCATCTATGGTGTTTCACCACCTCCAGGCTGTTCTAGGAGCCATCAAAAGAATCGTTCTGCTGCCCTCTGCCTTGAGCGGAATGGGTTTGCTATTTGATGACCCTCAAAACTTGTCTGATAAATAATTCCGGCAACCATTTCTATTTTACTATCTGGGTACTTCCTTGAGATGTACCAAGAAAAGGGGTTAAATGTGTCTCTGAATGCAGATTAACCCAAATCTATATGAGTTTCTGTAGTCTTTTCTCTTGCCTTTGAAGATGTATGTGAAATCAGGGTTCAAGGCCCAGCCAGTGCTTTCATCAGCATCTTAGTCCTTTTCCTTCCTCTCTGACCCTCTAATATGCCCTCATAGGGTAGGGCTAGGAGTGACAAACCTTGCTGATATCTTACTTGATTTCTCCTAAATATACTTGATTTCTCCTAAATATATTATTTTCTGTGTGGATTTGAGATACACATATCTTACCCAGAAATTCCATACTATTAAAATCTAACATTCGTAAAAAGACTTCTTGTTTTCCCCATTCTTTCAGAACATTCAACCTTTGAGGCAAAGAGCAAGGAAGCCTCTCATTACCGGCTGAAATAGATTAAGAAATAAGAAAGGAGTCTGGAGACAGGGTGACAATTATGATAAAAGGAAATATAGTATGACTCTGTTCAGATGTCATAATACTACCACATGGCACAGTGACAAGGTAACAGAATAAATTAAAAAATAATTATTTTTGTTGATGCCATCTCTAATCTTCAAAACCATACAGACGTAGATGAGCGTACCAGATTTATTAAAAAGTTTCAGGTTTCACCAAAGATGAATAAAACTATATATCTACTATGACATTCTATTAAAATTCTATCTATTAATACTGACTTTTGACTAAGGATTGTATCATCCTATTAATAGGATTTCATACTAACAGAACATCCAAAAATTTAAACACTTTGATGGACCATCTTCTCAGTGCTCTTTCACTTAGTTGCTGTTGAATTACAAATCATTATCACATTTTTAGGGGTCCTGAACCTATACAGGGGTATATCTGCCAAGGTCTACTTGTTAACTAAAAAGGATCAGTAATCATGTTGATTAGTCCAGACTAATACATGGGGCAGGTAGTTTAAGGTGATGCAGCATAAAACAGTAATCTTTGTTCCTTTGTTTCTTTATCTTTTCTTTTTTAAAATTGTACTTTAAGTTCTGGGGTACATGTGCAGATCATGCAGGATTGTTGCATAGGTCCACACGTGCCATGGTGGTTTGCTGTCTCCATCCCCCACCTCCAATCACCTACATTAGGCATTTTTCCCAGTATTATCCCTCCTCAACCTCCCCACCCCACATTGTCTGGGGCTAGGGGAGAGTGTTCCTCTTTTACTAGAATAGTCTTTGTCTCTGTTTTTTGGGCAACCCTGGGAGGGTTCCTTGTGTGCCTGTTCATGGTTACTGCTGAAAAGGTTACAAGGATATTGGACCCAAGCTTCAAAATTATTATTTTATGGGCCCAAATATGTTGCTAGTCAAGGTGTGATTGTGGCCGTGGATAAACCAAGTGAGAAGGTGGGAAAGGAGAGGAAACCTGAGGCTGATAGTCTGCCTCCCCAATATTGAGACTGAGATTAGTCTGTGTTCAGAGAAATAAGAAAGGCTATAGTTTCAACACTGTTGGAACTTGCAAAAATAACTTAGAAATGTGAAAACTTAAATGTATAATTTGAACAGGCCTGTACAGTTTAGAATTAGCATAGCAATTAGGTAAAAGATGCTCTTTTTAACCACTTACCTATATTTATTAATGCAACAAACAGGTATCAATTATATTCAGTGTTTAGGCAGTTTTCTCAGAGCTGGGATACAGTGGTAATCAAAACACGCTGTTGTCACCTTAAATCTTTCACATCTGCTAAGTCACTTATTCCTATGAGTCAACCATTTGGATATTAAGTTTCAGCATGTAACAAACCTGCATATGTACACCTTGAATGTGAAATCAAAGTTGAAATTACTAAAAAAATAATAAAGTTCCCTCAACATCAAATGGTGACCCTCTTACTTTATGTTTGCCTTTTACTTTCACTTTTACTTAAAATGCCTTTTCCCAAAACACAGACACACAACACACAGTCACACACAATGCCCAGTGTTCACTAAAATTTTGGTTCCATTAGGTTCTCCTGCATTTTATAAAAAAGATAATTCTAATTATAACAAAAATTGTTGTTTTTCAAATTTTACTGTTTGATGAATAATAAAGTCTACACTTTAAAATTAATGACTTTTTTTAAGTTGGCTCATGGTGAAAATTCAAAGGATAATTAATAACTGAATGAAATCTAATACTAGTATATGATTAACACAAAACAAATATCCGTAAACCTTACCTAAAGTCAAATTATGTGGAATTTTACGTTATCTAGGAAAACAATGGACCATAAGTGGATATTTGAAAGATTTGTGTTGAACTTCAGCTTTAGCACTTTGGGGAAATTGAGAATCATTTATTGAATATGGAGAGAGATATAATCAAGTAAGGCATGGTAAGCTAAGATGAAAACTTCCCTGATTTGGAGAATACCTTATAGAATATGGCGGAATGTGTTCACTAGATTTAATACCTTTCGACTCTGTGCTTTTTCAACATCACACACAAAAAGTCAAATACTTGTTCTAATATTTTGTATTCTATTTGATTAGTTTCAGAGAAAATGAGGAAGGATGCCTGAAGGACATGTCCTGCATATTTAATGATGTCATTACAGCCAAATTGAATAAAGAAATATTCCTGCACATATACCATGATCATAATTTTATTACAAATATTTATTATTGTTATTAAATTAAAATACCAGATATTCTTTCTGAATCTGAATCTACTCTAAATAAAAGCAGTGAATTTTATGAAATCTCATATGTGACAGAGTTGTTTTTTCTCATGAGAATTCTATCTCTGCTTTTCAGTCTCTCAAGACTTGAATAATTAGTATAAATAGATAGCTTGCATATTGAGGAGCTCTAGAACCAAACATTTCTTGAAGTTTTTTGTTAGTGTTGATAAGAGGAAGAAGCACATTTCTTTAATGAGCCATTTAAATTTCTTTTTTCATAAAGAAGGATACAGCAATGTGTGCTTATGAAGGCAAAGGTATATTATTTTAGGAAATACAAAAAAAGATAATTTACATTTTATTTAAAAATTCAAAGAGCATTTTCATTAAAAAAATTATCAAATTGAAAGATGAAGTGATAGAATTTATTATGTTGATTATTTTGCCAGTTAAGCAAGGCAATGTTTTCAAAATTCTTGTGAAGACTTGACAATAGTGTGAGCATACATGCTAAAATATTTCTTTTCTGTTTCTTTACTCTTTTTTCTTTTTCTTTGTCTTTCTTCACCAATTCTCATACTCTCCTTCCTGTCCCATTCTATTGGTTTTTTCTATCTCTGATTTGTTTAATCATCTTTCACCTCTATATTGTAAAACATTTTAAATAACAGTCAGCATAATTACATCTAAACCAGCCCTACTCTCAGTGTAAAGGGAAAAACTTACAAACAAATCTAAATGAAACTATCAGTCTATGTTATGAATGCATCTCCAGCACAGCACAACATAAGGTAAGTAATGGATAGGTATCAATTTTAATAAGGAAGAACATACTCTTCCTTTGCAGATTCTGGTGGCGAAACCCATAGTTGCAATACTTGCATCATATAATCCTGACTGCCAGGGCCTGAATAGGACATAGGACAGAAACCTTCATGGCTGAGTTCCTTTTGCCATGGCCTCCTTTTCTGCCTCCACTGTATTGTATTTTAACTTGTTTATTTAGAAACAGGATCTCACTCTGTTGCCCAGGCTGGAGGGCAGTGGCATTATCTTGACTCACTGAAGCCTCAATCTCCAAGGCTTAAGCGATCCTCCCACCTCAGCCTCCAAAGTAGCTGGGACTACAGGTATGTATCACCACACCTGGCTCATTTTTGTATTTTTTGTAGAGATGGGTTTCACCATGTTGCCCAGGCTGGTCTCAAATTCCTGGGTTCTATTGATCCTTCCAACTTGTCCTCCCAAACTGCTGTGATCACAGGCCTGAGCCACCTCACGTGACTCTAGATAATTTTACCTTCCTCACAGTCCTCTTTTCCACACATACATCTTACTTCTCAATAGGTAGCATTGAATTTATACCAATTTGGAAAAGAAATTAATTCTGGCCATGAAGTCTAGGATCTCTCATCTGAGTGGTAGTATACAGCCACATTTCTCTAGTTCATTTTTAGTGCGTTCTTTCCTATGATACAGTAAACTCCTTTAAAAGGCAATCTGGCAATGACTAAAGGCCACTTAAGTAGGGTTAAGAATTTAAAAGTGAGTCCGATTATAGGAGGAAATAGATCAAACAATAAATATATATCACTATATTGTGGTATTTCAAGAGGCTTTTCGAATCTTATTTAAAATCTCTCCATTTTAATGTGTCAGAGAAAATAAAAGCATAAAAGAAAATCTACTTTTTTGTCCTTTGGCCTATTAGAAGCAAGGAGACTGAAAGAACAAAGATAAGAACAAAAGAAAATAATCTTGGCATAGTCACAGAGCAATGACAAATTCCTCTTAAATCACAGAAGACAAGAAAATTTAAAAGATTGATAACTCTCAATGCAATATAAATCATATTTTCTATCTATCAACCGGGACCTATCTATCTATATTGTTAGTGGAGGAAGTATTATTTTTTTGACAAGCTGTTGCTCTTAGCAACAAGTCATCCTGATATTTTCTTTGATTATAACTAAAGAGCAATATCCATTCTTGTTACATGGGTGTAAAGTATAATTTAAAGCTCATTAAAAGTGTAGCAGGTGTTCATGTATAAAGTGCAAAAAAAATAGCGGAAAGAATTTCACTGTGGCTGAGCTGTCAGTGCTCTAAAAGCCTAATTTATTTTGCATAACCTTTTAGCAAATAGACATGATTATAATAGAGAGAAGAGAAATGGAAACAATATATGCAGGAAAGTAAAGGAACTTAGCCTTTTGATTTGACCTTGATTCCAACCCTTTGAAAATATTACAGTCTTTTAACAATTGCAGCTTTGACATATAACACACTTTTCTTCCCAGGAGATAGAAGTTTTTCAGACATTTTCTTAGCATAAAAGCTGCTCTAAAGTAGAAAATGAGTAGGTGCATAAACTGAAACAGAGTCAGTTTATATTCATTGCAAAGCAGGGCAAGGAATGAATGTTCAATCATCCAGTCTTTTCATGGATTTGTTTTTCATGTGGAAAGCCCCTACTCTGCAGTTAGGAAATTCAAACTTGAATTTAAAAGTGAGTATAAGTCTTGCAATTGGAACCGTTTCTCAATACCTTCAATTGCGGGCCCAAATGAGACAAATGGTATGAAAAGCCCTAAGTCCATAAGATCCAGAGTCAGAACTGAGACTTGAAATTATAATTATTAACACAATGACACTATTGAGCTGTGAACTTGCATCACTCTTTCAATCAGTGACTCTCATGAAAACCGTGCATTTTTTGGAGTTCACTTGATTTTGAGTAGTACAAGTTATTAGTATTTTCTACTTTAAAAAAATAGAAAGCTCTATTTTCTTAAGATGAAAAGTCATATAAAGGGAAAGTTGTGGTATGTAAGAAAGAATGGTGAGAAATAAAACCCTTACCACTTAATTATTTCAAAGTCTGATGTCGTTTTCCAAGATTTAATGCTATTATGAAAAATTGGTTTTTGAAATAAAAAAGGCGCACATTCATAGCAATAAAAACAGGAATATTAAAGTAAAATTCTGTTTAATCTTAACAAAACTCAAATTTGATTGAGGGAAGCATGGAGGTAGAAGTGTTATAAAAGAACTCATTTGATACATGAGGGTAAAAAGGATGACCAAGAGTACTGTTTATTTTCATTTTATGGATGATAAATAGGCTCTTAAATATCATTGTTTACATTAAGAAAGAAATAATAACAGACAGCGGCTTCCTTTTCCCTTTAATGTAATTGTGTGGAAACTGGCTTATTGAAGAGCATGAAGCAGCTATCTCATCTGCCTGCATCTAACAGGTTCACACAGAAATTCTAAATATACATAGTTTTTGTCTTGAATATAGGTTAAATTTAAAAAAAAAAACGAATAATTTACATAAAAATCACTATTTCCAAATACCATTCAACAATTAGATTGTGTAGCACTATAACTATAGACCTAATTTGGTTGCAGGCAAAAGTTAATCAGGATTGAGAAACGATTCTCCCTGTCCTCCAACCCAATAGTAATGACTGATACCTTTTCAGGTTGGCAGAGTTCCCTTTTTACAATGCTATGAATTACCTTCAGACAGCTTCATGTATTTATTTTTCTTGCCCATCCTTAGTGGATGTGTGAATTTGTCACTTCTAACAAAGCATAAATGGTTTTATTTATTAGTCATAAAATAGCAATCTGTGTCATGCATGCCTTCCAATTTTCTGCACAAAGAAGTTACAAAGTAAATATTTGTAGAACTGCATGGAACCTTTTAGTCATGACAACTTGAGACAGTACTCCAAAAAGCCTCCGTCCTAAAGCGTCTAGATTGGAAATGTTTAAAGATGATATAGTTTTCTAATCTATCAAGATGAAGTTTAGGATTATTTGATTCTAGGAAATGTGCACTTCCCGGAGCAATTCTTATATTTTACTCTAAGGGAATTTAAACCCTTCTTCCATTGTGAAATAAGCACATCATTTAAAATTACACACCATAAAATTAACTTTCTGCAGCAGATAATTATTAGTCTATATTTACCAGAAGATAATCTAGCATGAAGATTTTTCTCTGTTTTGAAAACTTGATGTCAAGAAAACCTACTTCCGTTCGTATTTGTATTAGAAACCATTCCTTTACTTTCTACAGCATACTCTAGTATGATCACATTATTACCTTCCTTCCCCAGGGTTCTCTGTAAATATTAGTGTGGCTCCCTGGTGGTGCTGTTAAAGGTCTGCATTGTGACTATTCCAGTGAATTAAAATGTGTCCTCTAAAAATAATCTGCAAAATGGTAGTGTGGATTTGGAGGTTGAATGCTCTCAGAGAGGATTTATAATTTCAATCACTCTATAATGATGTTGAGAATCAGGCCTTCAAAAATGTCAAAAGTTTATTGAAAATCTTTATCATAATTGAATAGGGTAGTAATATTTCATTACGACATATTTTGGGCTATCAGAATTATATTGTATTTCTCTTGAGGACCATCTCTTTTATTTGCTTTAAGATAAAATAAAAAAAATCTTTTATTATACAAAGTACTAGTAAGTAGGCTAACTTACATAAAATACTGCAATGTGTCTCCAAACTATCATTATAAGTAAAGTGTCTCCTTAGATTTTTATGGTGGAGGAATATTTAATTATTTGCCTGTAATGATTTGCATTGACTATACTCTAACTTCTGTTACCTAGTTTCTAAAAATACTTTTCCCCCAGTCTATAAGTAGTACATGCTCATTAAATGAATTTTCAAAATACAGGATGATAATGTCTATATCTCTAAAGATATGGTTTAGGGACCAGGATATTATAGCAATACACAAATTCCAGGGTTTTAGTAGGTAAAATACTCTCAGAAGAAAATGACGAGTAATCTCTATTGATTCCAGAATTTATATATTTTACCAAAAAGACATAAAAATAAAAAAGGTAAACAAAAGAACTCCAAGCCTATATAAAAAGAAAATATACTTTCTTGCTGTTTTCAAAAGTTTTATAACAAGAAAATAATGGATCCGAGTCATGACTTTCAACAGGGCTATAGTCTGAACATTTGTGTCCTCCCAAAATTCACATGTTGAAACGTAACACTCAAGGTGACAGTGTTAAGAGGTGCTGTCTTTGAATGGTGATTATATGATTAGGTATTCATCCTCATGTGTGGGATTAGTACCCTTAAAAAGAAACTCCTGAGAACTATGTTACCACTTCCTCCACATACACAATGTTTACACAATGTAGGCACACAGTGAGAAGGCATTGGCTGAGAGGAACAAACCATCATCAGACACCAAATCTGCTGGACCCTTGATCTTGGACCTCCCAGCCTTCAGAACTGTGATAAACACATTTCTGTTATTTATATGCTATACAGTTTTGTTGTTTTGTTATAGAAGTCTGAACAGACGAAGGCAAACAGGTCACAAAACCATTAGGCAAAATTTTGATTGCGAAATTTGTAATAAAGAATCAGATTGGTATCACCTGAAACTGTGATATCACAAGAATATCACAAAATCCTAATATCACAAGAAAATATAATTTTACCATAGGGAAACCTGAAGGGAAGATGCCTACCTGTACTGCTAAGGTCAATGTAAGAACAACAGATGATAAAACCAAAAAGAAGTGTCTTTCTTCCCAGGTGGTAGCTCAGGATTCTGCAACCTTCATGGGGAAGTTGAATGTTTAACATGAACACAAAACATGAATTAGCGATGGCCAAAGAACATATTATTTGCTTGGCCACAGTTCAGCCCTATGTGACCCAAGAATACAAAATGGTTGAAAGGTAAAGCCAAGACATCCTGGACTTGGTGCCTAGTCCAGAGAAGAGGTGAGGTTAGCTACCCACAAGTGTTTAGGGAGCCTAGGGTTCAACTGAAACCAGTAAAGTCCCCTCCCTCCTATATTTTATACAATGAAAGTTCAATTCACACTTAATCTGTTTGTTGAAATTAATTATTGATTTCTCAAACAAGTCATTTACAATGATTTTAGCTAACGTTCTCATATTTGCTAATTCACTTAAATGGGAAGAAAAAACATTCTGTAAAGAATATCAGATGAATCTTTTATTTATTGATGGGAAGAGATATGCATACAAGTGTAGAAACAGAAACTTATAGTACAGAAGAACTAGCCAGTTCATTGGCTTCTGGTATGTGTTTTTATATCATTATTTTTTCAACTCTCTCTGCTTCTTAAAACATTATCTCCAATGCCTGCCATACCTTCCTCTGTTTAATTTCCAATTTACTCTCTATTACATTCGGCACATGAAATTACAATTTGCTTTTTCTCTTTTATATTCAAAACTAAAACTTTTAAGTTCATAATCTCCTTCTGATTAAAATTCTTCCTCTAAATTAGTTTCACTGGTGTTTGCTGCAGCATACCAACAGCAGTCACTTGGTATCATTTATCCTCAAGATAGAGAATCTTAACTGCAGGTTGGGATTTTCTTACTTTTCTCTGTGAGCAAGCTCTTACTCTCAGGAAAGACTTTAATTTGTGCTATAGGCCTTCTTGTCCTGACTTCTCCCACAGTTGTCTTTAATTATTTATTCATCACAGATACTCTTGTAAAACAAAACATTCCTAATCTGGAGATTACCCAAACATTTCTCCCTATGCAGTAAGTGTATGGAGTAATTGCTTAACCCTCATTTACTGCCCCATGGAGTTTTAGGTATAACACTACCACGAGTGATGGAAATGGTAGTAATATACTGTATGTGGATCATTCTGTAGAGAAGACCACTCTTAATTTATCCTTGTGGCAACTTCATGAATCAAGCTCTATACTTAACCAAATTTTATCAATAAGAAAACTAGAATTTGGTGTAGTTTGGTAAATTGCTCAAGATTGCACAGTAAATAAAAAGGGTAAATCAGGATTTGATCTCACATCAACCTGGTCCTACTCTTCCATATACTGAGATTTCCTCTATCACCCACCACACTGCTTACACAGGCTGTCTAGGATTGGTTGTTTGTTCTAAACATTACAGATAGTATTGTGTATTCTCAAACTAATTATTCTAAAAACTCTGGATGCAGGTAAACAGTGCTAGACCTGGAAACACACACACAATTCAGATTTCATTTCTATCTTAGGAAGTCACCTGGACTTGACTGGCTTTACATGCTCTCACACCCATTCTCAGGTTTACAAGCCTGGTATGATACTCTCCATGGGAAGATATCACTGATACCCAGGGCAAATAGGTTAGGAGTACAGTACATAAATGAGAATGTCCAGAAAGAATCAAGCTAAAGCAATCAGGGCAGGTTTACTCAGCTTTCTCTACAACCAGCAGAGAAAAGTGAACTTTAGCACTGATATTTGTAGTTAGATATTCTATTCATATCGTTTCCAACCAATCTTCTTCTAATGTAAATAGCACTACTGCTCTCTCCCAGTTCCCACTGGCCACCTTTACTAAATGACCTTTAATGGTAGGCCGGGCGCGGTGGCTCAAGCCTGTAATCCCAGCACTTTGGGAGGCTGAGGCGGGTGGATCACGAGGTCATGAGATCGAGACCATCCTGGTCAACATGGTGAAACCCCGTCTCTACTAAAGATACAAAAAATTAGCTGGGCAAGGTGGCGCGTGCCTGTAATCCCAGCTACTTGGGAGGCTGAGGCAGGAGAATTGCC
>CM052650.1:122501205-122605101 GCA_028533165.1 Leontopithecus rosalia
AAAGTTAAGGCTTTAACCACCACATAAGCCAGAAAAACCACACTATTCTAATTGCAGGGAATTTCTTGAGCATGATAAACCATACAACTAGGCATTCTAACTTACGCTATGGCTCTGCCATTGCATTTTCTCAGTCTTTTTCTACTTGACACAAGAAATACCTGAAAACAAAAAAAATAAAATTGCGAGAGTATAAGAAGAGAGAAAAATTACTAAACATAATTTTAACATGACTATATAGGCAAGTGTGTAGCCACATTTTTATTTTGAATATACTTCTATAAATGCTTCTCATGTTAATGATATACAATATCCCACTAAGAATTAATATTACAATTTACACCACTCTTTTCTTATTGCTTGATTTTTAGATATTAATTGTTCTTTTTATTGCTTTATATGTATATTATCAATAGGTCTTAGTTACAAGACCATTTCTGTGTTTAGATTTAGAATTAGATTTCTAATAAAAAATAACTAGGTCAATTAATATCAATATTTTTAAAGATATCACATACTCAAAAATTCTTGATACTAAAGATATATTATTGTGTAATTAAACAGATAATTAACATCTTAAAAAGATATGTTATTGTGTTATTTGTGTAATTAAAAATATATACTCAATGATTCAGATTACTCAAAATGAGTCAAAACTATAGAAATTTTAATCTTATAAAAATGTAATATTATTTAAAATGGTGATTAAAATATCATATGTACATTTCTGTTGGACAACAGTTTGGCAGATATGTTAAGCACACCAGGTTCTCAGAAAGAACTGGATTCACATTGGACATCCACATTTATTTTTAAATTTAGTTAAACAAATTATTTAGTGTCTATACTTTTCTAATACCTGAAATTTGAAATAATAACAGTTGTACATTATAGTTGTATTTTAAGTAGCACATGGTATAATAATTGAAAGAGCATAGGTAAATATTGGGGCACAGTGAGCCATCGTTAAATGTAAGCGATTTCTACTATAGCAAAGGCCTTGTGGTGCAATGCTGAGGAGTATGTGCTCTGGAGGGAGGCAGCCTGAGTTTGAACTGCAGTTGTTTGAATTCTCTACTCCTCTGTTTCTTCAGATGTAAAAATAAAATAAAACAAGCTTCCTTTTTTCTCTGGGACCAGTTTGGGCAATTCTTCCTGTAAAAGCAAATACATGGAATAAGTAGACCATTTGCATTTCAACCATTCCAATTTCAGTGTATTGCTAGTCACACGGCCAAAATGCTTCAGAGTAACTATATATAATCATTTTCTTAGAATTCTTGTTCATCTTCTAAAAAATGAAGGTTGTAATGTTCATAAATTCCTTTGGGATCTTCAGATAAAAGCATTATATAGCTGTTAAGCATTAATAATATCTATTAGCAGAGGATCATTTACATAGCATAGAACCATTTACATCAAACACTGAATTCTTTTTTAAAAAAACTCAACTGCTCAAAACGAATAATATGAGAAAAAATAGAAACCTTCAGCACGAATAGTAGTTTTCATAGTTTTGTATTTGAATGCTGAATAGGTTGTCAAAAAAAAAAAAAAGAACTGTACCAACAATGCTTCTCTTCCAAGGTTTACTATGGAATGTGAGCTGCCTTAGAATTTATGAAAGCTGTACCTTACTTTTTGGAGATATTATGCATTATTTTTGTGTTTTTCTAACAATTGGTCAATGTCCAAATTGAATTCAAAATATCTTTAATGAATTCTTACTTCTTTCGATATTGTAGAATCAGATGTCCTGTTTTGCTCTGTAAATAGCACACTTTTTAAAAAACTGAAACAATGGTTTTGTCAATATTATTTCTTAATCCCAAAATATTACTAAATAAATTTCTGCTGAATGCACTAATGGGGAAATTGGATTCAGATTAGTTTATGTCTTAGTCATTTTTTACTAGATTTATAATTTCTTAATTTTTCCACCGTAGCTTTGCCTCTGTTTTAAGTGAGAGATCTGCCACTCTTCAGCAACGTCAGCATTAAAGAACCTCTAAGAACCCAAGGCTCCAACATTACAAGAAGTTGTGAGAAAATAAAAGATTTTTGGGTTATTAAATGAGGGCTAATAACTTTCTGCTAAAAGTGCTCAGTACACGTAAATAATAAGAGTAAGGTCAATTCTAAGAGTGAGGATAAGACTAAAGAACATACATTAAATTATAAATCTTATAAATTATAACATCATTTTGCCCAACAAAAACTACATCAAGACAATCTCTAGAGTGAAATATCTAACAATCAGTAATTTTTTGTATTTCACAGATCTATATTCAATCTCCTTTTCTCCATGTGATCCTGCCTATAAGATTTAGCATAAGGTAGCTATATTTTTATTGATGAATTCAAGGCAACAACTCATTCCCATTCCCAAAATGTTACCCTCGTTTTGAAAACTGGCTAGAATGTAAAATGAGCAAAAGCCTTAATAGCCACAGAACTCTGATACCCAGTCCCGAAGCACGTTATTCTTGCTATAGAGACTCCTCCTCCATAGCTCATCAGTGCACAGCCATCACAGACTTTCTTAGTCATGACTGCTCCATGGGCATATTGCTTTAAATTAAAAAGCCCTCCTAGTTCTTGTACATAGGCCCTGTGTGTGGAGGCAACATCATTAACAAAAATCAGAACTGACAACAGTAAGTTCAAACACAAATTAGCTCCATGTTCCTCGGTTCCTTATTTATGAAACAAATAGGTTGCACAAAGATCAGTGGTTTTCAAGTTGGTAAGCTTCAGTATTACTTTAAAAGCTTCAAAAAAATACATATTTTTGGCCTAATTCATATTATCACAGAGGAAATAGTGGAAATCGGCCTGATGCGGTGGCTCACGCCTGTAATCCCAGCACTTTGGGAGGCTGAGGCGGGTGGATCACGAGGTCATGAGATCGAGACCATCCTGGTCAACATGGTGAAACCCCGTCTCTACTAAAAATACAAAAAATTAGCTGGGCATGGTGGTGCGTGCCTGTAATCCCAGCTACTTAGGAGGCTGAGGCAGGAGAATTGCCTGAACCCAGGAGGCGGAGGTTGCGGTGAGCCAAGATCTCGCCGTTGCACGCCAGTCTGGGTAACAAGAGTGAAACTCCGTCTCAAAAAAAAAAAAATAGTGGAAATCATAGTTGAAACCATCTGGCTACAGGGAACAGGAATGTGAATTTTCTAGAAACTGCAAAGATGGCCTTCAGATCTGCATTTAGAAAATTACAAGACTAGATACTATCTAAAGTTTATTTCATTTCAAAAACACTAAGGGATATTAAATACCAAATAAATAAGATAATAGCTGTATTATCTTTATACATCTTTATATAACTTCTCACTGGTTTTTGCCAGATGACATGCCATGCAAGATATTGGTTGATTTATAGTATTTTATTTAATTAATTCCATATAATTAATAATTATAGTGTTTTATTTAGTTAATTCTATTTAATTAATTCCACTCTATAGGACAGCATTATTTCATTTGATGAATCTCAAAACCATGGTCAAATTATCCAGATTCATATGGCAAAGGGTGGTGTAGCCAATAATTAATCTCAAGTATATCTGACTGTAAATATTTTGTTATTATTATTTTAGTGCACTGTCCCTCTAGTTAGTTTACTATAACACATAATGATAACATTCATGCCATTGAAATTCCTGGGGTACCAAATGTTACTGTGTAGATTATCAAAATGTCTCTCTCAAAATGCCCCAAAAATGTCTTAGGGAAATAAAGGGAATGATGACAAAGGAAAAAAGAAGTCAAGTTATTTATTAGGACCTATAAAAACGTGTTATGATCTGCCTTTCTGAAAATTCAATTTGACCCATCTACATCAATGCTCTATAAAATATGATTTTATGGTCAGTTCAGAAAATTTTAAGGGTATAAAGATAAAAATCAATGAAGGACAATTTTAAGTAAGAAGTATAATAAAATTCTGATATACTGACCAATTCTTGTTTTAGTAAAAGGTAATTTGGCCTTTTTGCCAGTTGCAATCAGTACTAAAAGCATTTAATATCCCCCCCTTTCTTTCAAAGTTAGTGGCCTTGATCATTTGCAGATAGGTTGATAAATAGAACTTAGACAAAGTATTCATTAAGAAAATGGTTGTGTTTTTTCAAATACCCACACATATACGTGTATACACATGCACATAATGCAGATATTTTCAAACAATATCATACAGTGTAGTAATTTTGCTGCACACTCTACTTCTGTACTTTTTTATATTGGACTATTAAGTTTCCTTATTGTATTTTACAATATTGATCATATGGAACACTGTGGTAGGTCCTAAGATTATAAGGTAAACAAGACAGAGATTCTTCTATTACAGAGCCTAGAGTATATGAGAGTGAGGTGCAAATAAACAGGCAGATAGTGACAATATTGTATGACAGGTGCTCTGTTATAGACTGAATACAGACTGAGTCCAGTCACAGCACTTTGGAAGGCCCAATAGAGCAAATTATCATGTGCCTTATCTCACATACTTTATGTGATGAGAACCCTTGAAACATACTAATGGGAACAAATTCTGTAACATCATTGCAAGATGGAGAATAGCTGAAAGCACCCATTTGGTACAGTGAGGAAAAGCAGATTTAGAAAATATCCTGGCCTGTTGTTTAGTATCTACACAAATCAACTTAAAAGGAAAAAGAGGAAAGATGTTTTCTCTCACACACTTCCCTTCCCCTCCCAGGATCCCTCCCATTGTGGATGAAGGGAAGTACAGCTTGCTCACCATTTTAAACTAACAAAACTGGGATGGTGGTGGTGGTGGGTGGTCGTTATGATTACGAGCACGGATAAAATATATAGACAATGAGGACTTAAATAAAAAGCAAGTTATTAGCATTTTGAGAATATTGTCGCAATTTATATGATAAAGAAAACCTGTCCTATCTTCTTTCATATTTTACTGTGAACCTCATCCTGCAAACAGCTGTACATAAAGTTTAGTATGTGTCTTCAAATGTGCCTTTCATATGTGGTAATTTCTTTGCTGTTATTCCTATTAAAATGATTACTAAGTTTTCAGGTCTATAAAGACACCTATTAAGTTGATTAAACAGACATCATTGAATAAAATTAAAACACATTTACATACATAAATACAGAAACAACAAAAAGTAACTGGACTAAACTGCCTTTTAGATGGATGATTTCTTAAGTAAGAGCTTATTCAGTGCTCATATTGATTTGTTTATTATTGTTGAGAGTGCACTGCCCAAGAAATAACTTATATTTATTTCTACAATTTACATTTACCCATATATTTGAAAAGTAGAAGAATTTGCCTACTTATTAAAATCTCCATTTTTGTCTCTACTGGGAAGTAAACGAAAGAGTATTAAGTCCTCAGAAGAGTGAAACACGAGGATTTTATTTAATCAAACTTTCTTATATCCTTATATCAAATAGATAATTATATAGATTATAAAATTTATAAAATGTAAAGCTAGATCTCAAGAATCATTCTGTTCTGAATTGAATTATGCTTATTAAAATGTCACTTATCATACGTCGCCTTTCAGAATAATTCACTTTTATATAACTTACTTTTCATTGGCTAAGAGTGGGAGGTCAATGATCAAGAATGGAAATTTAGTTTTTAAACAAAAAGTGAAGCATCTCTTACGCTGAATTTCTTAATGTTGTTACTTTGCTACATTTATTACAGCATTTTTAAGAGAGTTAAATAATAAAACTGTGTGTGAAAGCATTTCTTTATCAACTTCAAAAAATATACCTGGGCATTACTAAATATTTGCTAATAGTAAATGCAATGCACATCAGTCATTTAGTTATATATCAAGGAGAATCTTGGTTTGGGGTTCCTCTGGAACCAAGATATGATAAATTATTTTTCCTGGTAAATTATTTTTCCCGAAATATTATTTTTTTCTTATTTAACTCTAATTTTTTCCTTTTACTCTTTTCGTAATAACTTTAAAAAATATAGGTTGAACTTTGAACTTTTAAATATGAGCTAACTCTTTACTATCCCAGATACATTTTCAAATTGTCATATTTTATACATTTTTAACATAGTTTTTCATTATTTTTACATAAGAAACACAATAAATTGAAACAGCAGAAGGAAAGTAGAAGGAAGAATGAAGTGAAGAGAACTTACCTTACAAAGTTTTTCATTTAAAATAATTTCAGCATTTTGAATTAAGGATTTTTGTTCATGCTTAAGAGGGTCTATAAATCATCTACCTCTCAAAACAGAAATGTTAAGAGCTAGAAATTAAATAGGGTGGATGATTTAGAAATATATTCTGGAGAAATAAAACAGAATTTCTTAAGTCAAATGACTTTAAAGTGGTTATTTATATGACATCTGTTTTAGAATTTGGACATATGATTTGCTAGATCTTTATTGAAACAATATTTATTGATTTTTATTTTAAAAGCTTTTCTTTGGCCTTTTTCTTTCTACTTTACAGGCTCATTAGCAGGGTAATATCTCACAGCGTCTTCCCTCCACTTCAGTTACAAGATTCCCTTCAGTTTATATATTTGATCTTGAGAAAAGTACATAATTAAGAAGTGATAGTTCACAGAGAATGTTTCAATATACAATATTTTTAAAGGAGGTTGTAGTACCCTAAGGGACCCATTCTAAATCTTCTAGAGTGTTTTTAATTGCTGTGTTTTAGGTAAATGAGTTTGCTTATCATTTGCAGTTATATAATAGCAAACTATACTCATTTCCAGCTTCACTCTATAAATATTAAACAATGGTAACTAAGAAAACACGTGAACATCTAAGATAATGTAAAGCACACAATATTTCAATGTAAATGTTATATTATACCTTTTATTCCATTAAAGGCAGGGTATCTACCTGCCATGTGGAAGAATTTTATATCTGGCTTTTTAGATATATTTGAGGTAGTGACATGTGTAATGTGCAAGGGAATTATATCAGAAATATAATATTTTACTGAAATATACTGTTTTAACTCTTCATATTTGCCTAACAGTATAATCAGTTCATATATTTCTCTTAAAACTTACATTCATAGTCACTTCATACTTAATTCCAAAACTGACCTATTAATTCCATTAAACGTACTTGTCACTTTGCATTTTTAATCTCAGTTATTCTAACTGGGGAACCAAAATCGAAACTGATAAATGTTTGACACTTTTCTCCCCTTTAGTCTCACATCCAATTTCTTATCAAATCTTTTCTACTCCATCTAAAAGATCTATCTTCACTGTTTTCATATTTTCCTCTGCTCCATAGCATGGACAATATTTTGAAAACTGGATTCCTGCTATAGCTTCAGCCATCTTGCGTCCAGTCTCTCTTCATGCTAGTGCACCATTCTGAGTCTATTACTTGTCTGTCAACACCAGATAATGTAATGCAGTTGCAAAATCCAATAATGATTCTAAATTTTCACCAAGATAAAAGTCCAAGTTTAATATTACAGAAGTTAACATAACATACCATAGCCTGCTTCCTCTGATCTCTTTACCTCTATACAAGGCATTTCTATGTTTACATTATCTTCTCATACCACTCCATGAGTGGATTGTTCCAGCTTATATTCTTGCTTCAAAATTCAGGTCAAATGTTATATTCACTGGAAAACTTCCCATCATTTTCTTCTTCCATACACATACAATTTTTTGTTTTTGTTTTTGTTTTTTTTGGTTTTATCTAGGCATATGATTGCTTGGTATAGATACTGTATTTCCTACCAGACATCCTTGAAGTCACTTGTAGGTCTTAGATGAAATTTGAGGAAATAAAATGTAAGTTAACATGTCACATATTTCTGTATTCATTTAAGCAGTTATTAAATGTTACACATAGTACATATGAGATATAAAAAGATAAATATTACAATTACATTTTTATTATTGTCTAATACAAACAATCTCACAAATAAAAGGTGCTAAGTAAATCTTTATTGCATGAATAAATTATATGCACTTCATGGAAGATTTGGGAAGCCTTTCTTTGACCGATGCATGCCCCTTGTTCTCTTTCAATTAAGTTTCAGACTTCTTGATGGCTGAAACTTCAATATAATGGTGGCAAAAAAATGAGATGGTTGGTACTCTAGTAATGACCTGGGGTGAGGAAAAGCACTGTTTCCTACAATGAAGAGCTGAAATAAGCCTGAGACTCTGAGAGCCTTGTAAGCCAGAGCCTACATATTAGCATGAGACTACCATCTCCAGACTTTTATATATGTGAGATAGAAATAAAGTTCTCATGTAAAATATTCAGGATTTTTTGCCTCTGCTACCTGCAATACAACTTAATATTAGTACTCCCTCCTTAATTCCAAATTGCTGCCTTTATTTACTCAGCACTCTTACTACCATTTACCCATTCATTTAATACAGTATATCACTCGGTGTTGCAATTATTTGTTTATGAGTTTCTTCTAGTCTATGTATGCAAAATGTTATCAGTTCAGCTGCAATTTAATAATTAATACTGTATTTACTTAATGTTTCACTTATTTAAACATATTTCTTAATTCATTTAAGCATTTATGGTTAGGATAATACAATACATATGACGGATAAAAAGATGAATATTACAAAGCTTACCTTTTTGCTATTGTCTAGCACACACACAATCCCTTATAAATAAAAGGTGTTAAGTAAATCTTTATTGCATCAATAAATCATATGTACTTCTCAAATGATTGTGGTGTTGGTGAGTCCAACTTACTTATAATACGAGGCAGTTTAACTTGGTAAAGCACTGAGATGGGGCATCTTAGACAAATTACAGAGCCCTTCTTTTACAGTAAACCAACTCAAAATCACAGAAAGAAGACAATTCAGACATTTTCAGTACTGCTCTAATACAGTTTTTAAGACATTGTACAAATATTAGGTGAATTGAATTATAGCACAGATAATAGTTTGGGTCTGTGTCCCTGCCCAAATCTCATGTAGAACTGTCATCCCCAGTGTCAGAGGTAGGGCCTAGTAGGTGATTGGACCGTAGAGTGGCGTTCACATGAATGGTTTAATACAGGGGTCCTCAACCCCCCCTGGCACAGATGGGTACCAGTTCCTTGCCTGTTAGAAACTGGGTGCACAGTGGGAGGTGAGCTGTGGGCAAGTGAGCCTTACTTCTTGAGCTCTGCCTCCTATCAGATCAGTGGTGGCATTAAATTCTCATAGGAGCACACACATTACTGTGAACTGTGTATGTGATGGATCTAGGTTGTGCTCTCCTTATGAGAATCTAATGACTGATAATCTGAGGTGGAACAGTTTTATCCTGAAACCATCCTGACCCCACCCCTCCCATGTGGAAAAATTGTCTTCCACAAATCTGATCCCTGATGCTGAAAAGGTTGGAGATGGCTGGTTTAGTACCTTGGGAGTCACTCACCGTATAATGAGTGAGTTCTCATAAAAGCCAGTTGCTTAAAAGTGTGTGGCACCTCCCTTCTCTCTCTCTTTTCCTCTTGCTCTGGTCATGTATGATGTGCCTGCTTCCTCCTCACCTTCTGCCATAATTGTAAGTCTCCTGAGGCCTTCCCTGCCATGCTTCTTGCATAGTCTGAAGAACCATGAGCCAATTAAACCTCTTTTCTTTATAAAGAGTTTTTCTTTATAATAGTGGATATTTTTTAAAGTAGTGTGAAAATGGACTAACAAAAGTGAGTATGATATTCTATCCAAGTAACCCAGCCTCAAAATGCATTTCAAAACTTTTTTAAAATTTTTTTGCTTTCTATCCTTGAAACATACTTTGAAACTATTTGTTTCTCTCTTTCCAGCCAGGAATTTGAAATTTGGGTGAATGGTGTTTGCTTATCTAATTATGTGCTTGCTTAGAAATCCCAAGGGCCAATTCCCAACAACCCAAGCAGAGAGACCAAGCTGCAGAATTTTCCCACTTAGGAAGCGGTACAAAGAGTAGCCCAACACTGCTGGGCCAAAGTCAGAATAACACAAATTATACCTCCTCTGGGCGATTACTAAAGATATCCATGAGAACAAGGCTTGTAGACCTTCACCCTTCTAAACCACACCCCATAGTTCCCACATCTTTTCTTTCTTAAACCCTTTCACTCAGCCCAAAAAGTTGGAATGGTCTCCTAAAGGCATGAGCCTGGCCATTGCCCACCTGCTAGCCCTATTTGATTAATAGAAGAGCTTTCCTTTCACTAGACCTCTGTTCTTGTGTTTTTAACCTCTGAGTGACACACAGCCCCAGACATGTGCTAGTTACAATATGTTTCCAAACATGACAATAGGTAATTAAAAGCAAATATTTCTATGAAGTATAAATTGGTAATTACTGTTTAACTTAAATGCCAATTTTAAGAAAATAAGTGAAAAGACTTAAGTTATAGTCTGATAGGAATTTTCAAAGTTGTTGCCAAATTTATTTAAGGTTAACTTTCATTCAGTCTTGTCTATGCATGAACTTTCCCACAATTCCTTCCTTATAAAATATACCTCATAAAACAAACTACAGTGTATTACATTTTTCACAATATACATATGTATCCACATTTAAGAAAATTAAACTGGTCTCCTTATTGGATTGGCATTCATTAGAAAGCCACATTTGAATGAAAAGTTACCACGCTGGTATTATTTGATGGGTCTAGGCAAGGCATCTTCTTAAGTATCTGGCCTAGAGCTCAGCTAACAACATTTTATTTAATTAAAATGCCGAACTAAAACAAATCACTATGTAAAGAACAATTAGGTTTAATTAGTGGAATGCAAATGATGCCAATTTACAGTCTTATAGTTAGGTATGAATTATATTTGTCTATCTATCTATCCATCTATCAATCTATTTATCTGACTAGATGAATGGGGCAGGAAGATCCAGCTAGTACCCTGGAGGAGTAATCTTTTGAGCAGTTATAAATTAGCAGCATACCAGGAAATTGAATAAAAAAGTTTCATGAGTAAAAAGAAAGTCAAGCAGGCTTCTCAGAACTAGAAAAGTCACAGCTAAGATAGGACTGAAATTAGCTTTCATCTCTGAATTTTTTGCTATTTTATGAAATGTAGTTTTCTTTTAGAAAACCTGATTAAATATTTGATGTTATTATTAATACCATATACAGAATTATACACTTCACAAATAACTTTCCTGTACATTATCTCATTGATTCTCTTCACAACCTCAGCAAGTCCATTTACAATCTCGAAGTAAACACCAAGGTTAATGATTTAACCTCCATTTTACATAAGCAAATTACAAAGATTCTAAGAAATATAGACCATACACTTTATAATTATTGGCTCACTAAGCATTGTTATTAAGAAAATGTTATCACATCCAATTACAAATGGAGTTTAATATTGAGTGCAATTTAGAGTCACTATGAAACATACAATTTCTTAATGTTTTGAAGTCGTTCAAAATGTCACAATAATTCAGATGTTTGAGGAGAGATGTACGAGAGAAAGCAGTTGTCGGGGCAAACATGTAAACGAATTATCAGTGAAAATGAGTTAATGAAGTGAGAATGCTCATTTTTGACAGTGGAAAAACACAATAAAAATACACTTTCATAAAGCAGAGAGAGTGAGATAAGGAGTGGGCCGAAATGTGAGAAGAGCTGTAGGAGGGGGAAAGTGGGGGGGATATTTTAAAAATAAAAGTGGCTTGAACTTGATGTAAAGGCAAAGTGGAGTATAATGTGAGATGTGAAATTTTAGATACTGAAAATATCAGTTTGTTTGTCAACCAGGTATCATTCTGCTAACAGTAGAACTGTAAATCTTCAACTTTCTTTTAAAAAAAAGCTTTTTATCACTTTTAAAAAGTTTATTAGAGCTGAGTGAAAATATTTATAACAAAATAGAACTGTCTCACTATTTTACCCTACTTTATTTTTGATGAAACTGACTTTTCATTAACAGCTTCCATAAACATTGATCCTTTTATAACTAAGTGACATTGCCTGTGGAGATGTAGACAGTCCCTCATCATATGTGTGTTGCTAATATTTGATTGATCATTCTAGTCAAAATAAATATGCTTCAATATCACTGCTTTAAACCTTTTGAGAAATGGTTACTATGTAATGCCAAGCTGATATTTAAATAGGAAGACTGGAATTTTCCCAGAATGCAGTGTGGAAAGTTTTGGCATGTCATGTAATGCTGGTCATCCTTAAATATCCAAACAGAAGATATTTGTGAGGCAACTATTCTGTGGTAACAAATTAAAGGAAAAGGCAGTTTCATCCAAAATAAAACAGGGTAAAATAGTGAGTGCTGGAATTGAGAAGATCTGGATTTAAATATCATCCTTGTCATTTTTTTAATTGTATGAATTTTCTCAACTGTTTCAACGTATTTATACATGTCTTTATGAGCTATCAAATGATTTCAATGATAAATACGTCATGATGCTCTTTGTGACACATGAAAGAGGAATCAAAACAAAGTCTGGCATATAGTAGGCTCTCAATAAATGGGAGTAATTCTTAACAATAGAGTCAAGAATAGAATACAACACTGCTCCCTCCCAATGTTGTACTTAGGGTCTCATTCTTTCTCCAAAAAGGAAAAGTGGCAAATCAATATTAAATGAATGACACGATCATTTAGGAATAGGTTCAGATTTATTATCTAGGATTACTGCAGTTATCAATTATTATCTTCACTTTCCCTTCTTGCCTTTTCCACTTCTCCACTTGAGATTTCCCTTCTTGACTCTCTTTGGCTGAAATGGTTTTCTCATAATTTGAGTAGAATATCTCTTCTGGCAACTTCAAAATGAATAAAAGAATCATGCTGATATTGGGAAAAAAATCCAATCATTTACTTACTAATGAATTTCCAATGAAACACTTGAAACAGGTGATGATCAAAACAATTTGCAGCAAAATCTCATTTACTACCATGTAGATATGCAGGAATGAAACTCCTGCCATGTAAACCCAAGAATCACTACACCTTCCTAGGCTGCCTTTATACTTAACCTATTCTTATTTGTTTAAGAATTCCAGTGATTCACTCTACTTTGCTTTCCTTAAAAAATATGTTTGGGAAAATGTGTGTACTATAAATTCTACCTGTGAAATAAAACCGGATTGCCACACTTTTCTCAATTCTCACCCTAAATACATTCATACAGATACACACAAACACACACACATAAGACTCAAAAGCAATAGCAGTGTCAAATACACCAGGAAAGGTTTTATAATGAAAAACACATAGGTAAAATGTAGCAACTATGCGGTTTACAACATGCTGCATTATTGCGTAAAACTATCTTTCCTCTATCACCTTTGAAAGCTTCTTACACTCTTTCTTGATGTTAGGTTAAACCTGCAAACGTTTTATCTATTCTCCATGTCATTAGAGCTCCATCTTCATACACAAATATTTTAAGGTAGACCATCTCTCCACAATCATTACTCCCACAGTCTTAATATAATCCATGGACATGGACAGCAGCAGTCCAACATGCACTCACATTATCAAAACACGATGGAAGCATCACCTCGTAGATACGCATAAATGTCCATGTTAGTACATTTTTTTCTGGTACAGTCGTCAATTCTTATACATGTTTGATTTACAGAGTGCTACTTGAACATTTATAAGCAAATAGAAATATTGACTTAGCAAATTCCAGTGTTGTATTTTCAGGCCATATTGTTCAAAATAGGAGTAATATCTACTTAAATTACATACTTGGCATGATTTCATTGATTAAGACATATTAAAGTATAGAGGGCAAAAACTTTTTCTTCAAAAGTCCTACGTTTAGCACTGTAAAAAGTATAGGTAAAGTTTATGTCAATAGAGACCCCCAAAATACAGTGGCTTTATATGATGAAAAATGTATTATTCTCTCAAATAATAGGCTCTATTAAGTGTTTCTAGTGGCTGTGTGACACTGCTGTCCTTTATACATAACTTGTGAATTTGTTGCATTTATTAGCATTTTCTGGTAGTGTAAGGGGTAAAGACAGAAAAAGGAGAATAAGAATTTTCCTTCAAGCATGTAACATGGTAATAACATATATCAATTTTGTTCACATTTCTTTGTTGACAAGATAGACACATGGCTGAATCCAGTTACAAGAAAGGCAGGGAAATGTAAACCATACTAGATGATCATGTATTGTGCTAGCGTATAGGAATTCTGTTCCCCAAAATAGGAAGTCTAAACATGATACAGATGTTATTTAACTTTCTCTGAAACAATCACAACACTTAGAAACACCATTCATTTGTTCTCAGAGTTTATAAAAACTGTATATGCTTGTGTGTATGTGTCTATCACAGACCTGTCAGTAGATTAAATAAATTTTTAAAAATGTTATAATTTTAATCTCTCTTATTCTACTGAATATAAGATATCTTTTGCTATATGCTTTGGAAATAGATACTGACAAGGAGTTTTTCAGTCTGGCTCAGAGGGAGAGTTGAATCTAAGATGCCCCTTCAGAGTAGTCTTACATGAGACAAAGGAGTGCAGTTTTGTACCTTCCATCAACCAAATGCTGCATGTGGGCAACCCTGCAGGAAAAAGCATTACCATGGTCAAGCCAGGTCTCTGTGGGCAAAGGTAATTTCTATAGAGGGCTCTGCTTAAAGCCATTAGCCTCTAACCATCCCAAGAACTGGACAAATGGATGTGTTGCAATGTGTATTATTTTCCTTTTGCCTTACAACAAATCACCACGAACTTAGTGGCTTAAAACAACCCACTTCTTATCTCTCAGTTCCGTAGGTCAGAAGTACAGACAGGCTCAACTGGGTTCTCTGTGGAGGGTTTCACAATGCTAAGATCAAGATCGAATGGGCTGGGCTCTTACTAAAAGCCTCTGAAGAAGATTCCACTTCTAAGCACTTTCAGTGTTGGAAGTATCCAGTTTCTGTGGCTATAAGATTAAGGTCTCTGTTTTGATGCAGACCGTTCTCACCTCCTAGAGCCTGTTCACATTCTTTGCTACTTGGCCCTCTCCATTTCAAGCCAGCAGTGTTTCATCAAATCACATTGAACCTCTCTGACTTCTGCACATGCACTCAGTAAGAAAAAAAGTATCTGCTTTCATAGGGGTCATGTTATTAGGTTAGGTCCACCCAGAAAATCTCTAAATAGCAACTCAACCGATAAGTAACATTAATTACATCTGCAAATTCCCTTTGCCATGTAATGTAATGTAAAATGTATTCATGAGCACAACACCAAGGGATGAAGATCATGAGCTCATTTTAGAATTCTGCTTGCCACAGTCCTGAAGGGATCAACTGGGCAGTTGCAGTAAAAAATTTGTCCTGATCGTGTGTAGCTGATAAATATGTGTAGCTGATAAATATGTGTAGCTGATAACCACCTGACTGGTATATGCTATTTGTTACACATGGAGATATATTGTAAAATATTTTCATGTGATGACATCCCTTACTCATGAACACTTCCAGTTTTTGTCACATTTAATTGGTTGACCTTTTTTTTATCTATATATACTGCTTATTAAATAATAGCACACAGGTGCCCAAATCTTAGGTATAAAGCTCATTAAATTATTCTCTCTTATTTTTAATTTGTTTTATCTTGTCTTAATTTTCAGACTTTTTTGTAAACTATTTGCATTTATTCTTAGAACTAAATAAGATACAAACAGAAACACAAACTGTATTGTATTAACAAAATATATTATTCATACTAATCAGCCAGATTGCGAATCAAGGCTGAAGAGTGGAAACATTCCCTCTTAACCCAATTTGTACACAACTTTGTAAAACTCACAGATAAAGTAGTTCATAAAAGTATGGGCAAAAAATATGAAAATATAATATACATATCTGGTGACACTGTAGCTCATAAATTCAGAGGAGTAGCATTCAAACCTAAATCTCAGGTCGACTGACTGAATAAATATGCTAAAAATTATTCAAGAAGGTCTTACAAAGCTGGAATCAGTCCTATGATTAAGCAGTGAAGAAAGAAGAGCTGTATGTATGGTCCAGGGCGTACAACCAAAGGTCAGGGGTAGCAGATAGCCACTGGGCTACCAGGCTGGTAACCAAACCCAAGAAAATGGAAGTGGTGGTAATGGGGGTGGGGAGTGCATAACAGATAACCAGATGGCAAGATTTAGAGCAATATAGAAAATGGCTACATTGTGATTCTAGAACTAATTATATATGAACAACTTGTATGTTCTGTAATGCTCCCCACAAACCTATCCCATTGTGCAGAGGCAGATGTAATCTCAGAAGAACCCAAATGAGACAACCAAAATATCTTGGATTAGCAGCCAACATTTTCTTTTTTCTTTTTTTTTCTAATAAAAGGAGTGAAGGAGAGGAAGAAAGAGGAAGAAAAAGAGGGAGAGAGAACAGGAATGTAGGTTTATTCTAAAAATGGGTATTAATAATGGCCGATCAATATTTTGTGTGTTTAAGGTGGAGAATGCATATTTTGTGTATTTAAAATGGAGAGCTTTATAAATATTTATTGAGTTTACTTGTTCCAGATCTGAGTTCAAGTCCTGGATATCCTTATTAATTTTCTGTCTTGTTGAGTCTAAATCTCTTTATGGGTCTTATGTATCTGGGTGTTAGGATCGTTAGCTCTTATTGTTGCATTGATCCTTTTACCACTATATCTTTGTGTTTTGAAATCTATTTTATCAGATGCGAGAATTGCAACTCCTGCTTTTTATTTATGTTGCAGTCAACATTTTCTTCTTTCTTCTATAGAAATGATGTAATTTAAATAATGAATGGTATGGATAACATTGATGTTTATATCTTTTTCCTTCCCCATTCAGCTTTTTCAGAAAGTTGGAAGATGCCAGTTACTTAGACAAAGGCCAAAGGAAGATGAGCTCATTAGGCTGTCTCTGAGCATATCTTTAAGAAACCTACATTTATTCAGGGAGCCAAAAACAGTGCCAGAATCTTCTTTCCATCAAACCTTCTTTGTTTTGCAAGGGAACCACTGGAAGATAATTGCATATTAATTCCTATACATTTCTCTTGTGCTATTATTATATTACACTTCAAAACCACTTTGATTGTGGCTAGTAGGTCTGGATATTGTCTGAGCACTTGGAACATCTGCTTTTCTTGTATTGTCATTTGAAATCAGTTGTATGATTGAAAAAATCCATATGTCTTTATTTTATTCCAAAGACACTCTGAAGGAATAGCAATAACTTTTTCAATCCTACAGTTACTGGCATATGTCCCTGGAAATACCTTCAATAACAGCTGGTGTGTACTCATCTCTACACTTCTTCTCCTTTTCTCCATTCCTACTGATATTAAATATTTGAGCAATAGTCAATGTAGAGGCCAAACAACCCCATCTTGGATGCCAGTCTACCATATTGGCTTCTAATTAGCCCTTGTTCCTCTAAGATTTCCAGGTTACCTGTTACCCCTTTTCTGAGAGTAGGTACTTACCAAAAATCCTATTCTTAGATCAAACACCTTGATGTTATCATACTTCAATTGTCCTACAAATCCCTTCTGAATCACTCCATTTTACATGGTAGATAAACTCTGAGTCTGAGGGATATGGGCACAGGCATCTATCATCTTGTCTCATGTCTACAAGAGACAGAGATATGGCTTCTGTTTGTCTCTATTAAATGTTTCAAAAAAATAGAATTTGTGAGCTTTTTCTTCAATCTCTCAGGTTTCTCAGACTTTGGGGTAGATTTGCATAGACCTATTCACAGTCAAACAGTCATATATAAATGTCAAAAGTTAGAAAATGTGTGTTTCAAGATGACTTATTAGAGGAACTTACAGGCAGAAGCCCAGTAAGTGCAAGTTGTCTTAAGTCTCTAATGTCACTATCCTATGCAGATGTGTGGTTGGACTTACCATCTGGCAAAGGAGCTAAATTTCTGCCACTGTACAAATTTATGGAAGAAATGAATGTCAGCTGAGATCATCTGGCCATGTTGCAAGCCCCAGGGCTGGGCAGTAGAGGCTACAGTCTGTTTTCTGACATCACTGAGAGTGTCAGGTGCATTTATGTCATCATAGATTTCAACCTAAGGCCTTTCATCTTTACTTGCCAAATCAGTGTTTTGAGGGAGCATTTTCAGAGCCCATCAAAAAATGGGCTTTCTTGCTTGTTTGCTTGCTTTCCTTTCTTGCTTTTTCTTTCTTTCTTACCTTATTTTTGAGACAGAGTCTTGCTCTGTCACCCAAGCTGGAGTACAGTGGTGCAATCTCAGCTCACTGCAAACTCTGCCTCCCAGGTTCAAGAGATTTTCGTACCTTAGCCTTTAGGGTAGCTGAGATTATGCACCATCATGTAATCTCAGGTTGCACACTAGGTGTGCCCAGCTAAATTTTTTATTTTTAGTAGAGATTTACCCATCGCCATGTTGGTCATGCTGGTCTTGAACTCCTGCCCTCATGGGATCTGCCCACCTCGGCCTCCCAAAATGCCAGGATTGCATGCATGAGCCACTGTTCTTGGCTGGCTTGCTTTCTTTATAAGTGGAGAAAAATGGTTGGACACAGCTTTCCATATTACAGAATGAAATGCAATGACCCTAAACTCTTTATTCTGAAATTTCGATATGGGCAGAGTATTAGATAATTTAAAGAATTATTGCTTGTCTTGCTAGCTATGAAAATGGCATTGTTGCTATAAAGGAAAATGTACTTAATTTTAGTGATGCATACTAAAATATTTAGAAATGAATTATCATTATGACTGCAATTATGCTAAAATACTTCAGCAAAATGTATTTCAAACAATGTGGCAAATATAAATTGTTGTTATGCCAGATGAAAGGTATATGGATGTTTGCTTTGTGATTCTCTTGACTCTCTATATCTAAATATGTTACAAATGGATTTTAAATTAATACCCATTGTTGTGCAATTACTGTGAAGCTTTATACAACCCTGTCACTGGAGAGAAAAATGTCCGTGGTGTCAAGAATATTCCTTATCCTTGGAGTCTTCTTACCATCCTGGTACATATTTTCTTAATGGGTAGCTCCTTGTTAATCTTCAATTATAGCAAGATCAATTTTTCAGTCCAAACATTTTCTTGAAGTGTTTCCCCTAATCTGTCATTGCAATCTTCTTATGTCTGCCCTAAATATGCACTCAACATATGCGTTCGTGATAACATTTGTCAATATGTTACTATACTTTCTGGGGGAATGGGTCAGGTGAGTTATAATAATTGTTCCTTGCTCACTCATATAATTATGTCACAATTTGTATAGAAAACACTTGAATTTTTATTACCTGAAGCATTGTGAAGAGAACAAGAAGAATTAGAGCTTGTCTTAAATCTTAAGAACCTATCTGGAAAAACAAAGAAAATGAAAATGAGCATGCACATAAATACTTAGCTAATGATGCAACATGATGTGTAACCACCTCAACTGGATATTATATTTAGGTAACCTATTAACTATCATATTATGGATGTTAAAATAATTACAAAAATATCTGGTATTTGGCAAATATTCTTGGAATCATTTGTATTGATTTTTCTCACAGTACAAGATGGCAGAAAACTCGAGGGAATTATTCAGGGACTTTCCTATAATTCAACTTAAGTCTAACGTAAAAAAAATCATCACTATAAGAAAATACATGCACAAAAAATTCATAGATTCCAGCATACTCCTTCTTTGAAGACAAATAACAATATGCCTTGAATGGCAAAAGTCATTTTCTTTTTTTAAACTTTTACTCTCATTGTAAGTCAAATTGAGGTAATTCACACTTGACAGCCAGAATCAAAAGGGAGGAAGAAAAGCCCTCATTTGAAAAAAATCAATTAATATTTTGAATTCTTCACAAGCAAGTTGAATAACATACATAGTAATTCACTGCAAAATAAAGATTTCAAAACTAGCAATTCTACTTGGCCAACATCCTCTAATAATGACTCTAAATATGTAAGAATATCTTCACATCAATTTTTCTCTCTTTCGGCTCTTTTTGTTCTCAATACAAAGTGACTTCTCTTTCTTTTTAAGATTTAGTATGTCAACCACAGCCTTCTCCATTACAGAAAGATGCCTGGTTACTTGAAAGACTTTGATACATCTGTGCTATTCCCTGTGTGCTGACATATGTCTACTTGCAACAGAGAGAAGAAACTTCAAGGATGAGCTCCACTCATTTCAGTAATTGGTATTCCAGCCTGCTAGTTCAGATAGATTATTGTTAGTGTGATAGGCAGCTAACATTAATGTCAAATTAACATAAACTATAAGGATGACAGTATGCTGGAATTTGCATAATTTTCATCAGAATCTAAAGGCTTTTGAAATTGATTCTCAAGGACTAATAAAGACATATTAGTTTACTTACTGTAACATCTTTAGGATGTTATTTAAAATGTCACATTCTAATTTTAAATCAGTGATCTGCAACTTAAGATAATGGACAGTATATGAGTTTTAGACATAAATTAAATAATTTATGTGAAATTATGACTCCCCAAATCATTACTCAGTCTGCAGATGGAAGAAGACTATTTATTTTATTTTTATATAATGCTACTCAAATCCAATACCTTGTTTATTTTATTCTAGGATTGTTCTATACATTCTCAGGTGCCTTAATGTAGTCTATTCAGTGATACAAATAGAATGTAATGGTTCCATCCCACAGTCTTCAAATAATCTGTCATATTTGTGATTTCATTTCCAGAGAAAAACTTTTTGAGAAAGTCAAAAGGGTTTGTAGTTTTTATTCTTTTTCTGTTCTGTGATGCTGAAACACAGAAACACATGGAGAAGACATATGGCATGTAAGCATAGAATTTGCCCATTCTTGGCCTGTTTGTTTTTAGAGTTTTTCCTTTATACAGATTATCATTTATCAGCTGTGAGGTTACAACATAAGATTTTCAAAGCAAAAAATCTTATTTCTCTTATGCATCCTGCTTGGGTTATACATTCTATTCTCTTCCATTCTGTATCTGCTTTTCTAACTCTGTCATAAGGTTATCAGAGTAGCTACCACTAATTAAAGTATTAATACCACTCTACTTAAACACAAAACTGAAACTCATTTTTCAGCATGGCCCTTTCCTTTTTTGTCCAATTTCTTTCAGCAAATCCCTGGAAGCACAATCATAGTTGCTCAAATTGGAGAGGATAATTGAATATTCCATAAACATTATGCAGCACTGTTAACATAATATTATTAATATGTATTTTAGAATGTAATCAATTGAGTACACGTGACTGACTAAGCAGAGCTTTGGATTTCTCGGAACCAAAACAAAGGGGCTAAAATAGAGATTTACCCATGATTTAGACAAGTAAACTCAATAAATAAAACCTTAATCAGTACTGGAAAGTTAAATAAGAAACTTGTCTAAGGATCACATTTTTTAGCGGTGGTTCATCATTACAGATACATATTTTTTCTTGTAATGGCAGGACCAGCTCAATCTAGCTTCTTTGTGTAATAAAACATTGAATTGTTTTCCAGTTGCCATGGAACCCAAGTTGCAATTACATAACAAGGTATGCTCAGATGAACCAAGCGTGCAACTATGGGCAAAACCTAAGTGCTTGGACAAAGAAATGGGGACTGAACCAAAAAGTGAGTACCTCATGGCATGATCCATGGATCCATGATCCAATCAGATCGAACCCTGGTATCATACCTCCTGGCATAATTTAATTGCAAGATTCAATCAGATCATGCCTCTTATCCCCTCCGCCTTTAAAACCAGCCCCATCTCCCAGCTCAAGGAGATCAATTTGAGGATTGCCATGTCTCCTTGCCCACTGACTTGCAATGAAACTTCCTCTCTACAAACACCCAGCACTTTGGTGTTGGGCTTTTTGTTTCATGGTCAAATAAATCCACTTTGGGATATGACATGATTCAAATTAATAGAATTTAGGTTTACATAGGGATAGATGAGAGATAATCTTATCTAATAAGAGCATCTTTCAGGAATACTCCTCTGGTTATGGAAAAAAGGCACTGGCTTCTAGTTCTAGCCTTCTAGTGTTGTAGCTGCATAAATTTGCCATCCAGGCATACACACACACACACACACACACATGCACACATATATAGTGAGTGTGTGTGTGTGTGTGTGTGTGTGTATATATATATATATATATATATATATATATATATCCAGGTATATATACATACTATATGAATAGTGTGTAATAAATGAATATATATATATAAATGAATTTATTTAATAAATGAATATATATATCCGTGTGTATATATATATATATGTATGTATATCCAGATATGTATATGTAAATTGTATACACACAAATATGTATAAATACAAATATGTATAAATATATATATAAATGAATTCATTTAATAAATGAATATATAATCCATGTGTATACATATATATATCCAGATATATATGTGTAAATTGAATACACACAAATATGTAAAAAACACAATTTTTTTTGTGGGTAGTTTGATATTAACAGATATATTTTGACATATATATATGTATTTATTATATATCTTTCATTATTTTTCCTTCCAATTAGAATTGGATTAAAGTACTTTTGCTGTCTACTTTCAAGAATTATGTAGGACTTCTTGCGAGAATCATGCTCCATTTCTCATTCAGAAATCACACGCACACAGACTCCATTTTGAATGAGAGAAGACATTTAGTCAAATAAATGTAGAGAGACAGTAAAGGGCATCAGATACCAGAAAGTATCAGCAAAGGCATCATTTATGAAGGTGGGGGACTCACACAGAAAGGCAAAAATTATACTTCTTGCTGGAGCAATTCTGCTACACATAATAATGCAAAAGCTCAGCAATTTTAGTAACACTGATGAGCACAATCCTGTGTTAAATATTATGATTCAGACACATGTGGAAGGTAAGGCCAAAAAGGAACTCATTCAAACAACACAATTTGACAGGAAGCTATAATAAAGGACAGGAAGAATGGTAAAATTATCAATTGAAAATTTAGGAAGTAGATAAGGATAAAGTTTTGCTACTTTTTAATTTATTAACAATAAGAAACTAATAGAAAATGTCTTTAAGAAGGAGTGATAAGTAAAATTTTAGTTATAAAAGTTAGTAGAATAAAAATGCAAATGTTTTGTTAATATCAGAACTACCCACAGGAACAAAGAAAACAAATTATATAGTGAGTAACTAAAAACAGAACAAAATTATGACAGAACTTTATAACAGTAATTTGATATCAATATATGTTAGCAGGGTTAACTCATCTTTTAAAAATATCTTTTCTTTGGGCCTATGCTTTATAAAAGAGATGTATGTAAAATGTTATTCATAAAGCTGAAAAATAATATGATGGGAAAATGTGCACATTGCAAATGAAAACAAAAGAAAGCAGGATTGTGACCTTAATATTGAAAAGTACTACATGTAATGAAAGAACACTTGCTGAGAGTAAAGTATACAGTTTACATTTAAGATAAAAGTTTTGCATATCCATGTGCAGAATAATACAATAGCAACATTAATAAAGCAGAAATTGCAGACATACATACAAACGTTCTAAACACAAACCAATGAGTTGAAATGCAGAATATTTTAATTCACATACAAACGCCAAAGATTGTTATTTGAAAAAAATTAACCAACCAGTAAAATCTCTACCTAACCTAATCAAAGAAAAAAGAGAAAAAATATCAACACACATATAAAATATAAAATAATAGAAAAATTATTATGTAAATGGAAAATTATAATAAAATAGATTTGCTTTGAAATATACAAATAATTTTTAAAACCTGTAAAACATAGATTATTTTTAGAAAAATATAATTCAAACTGACCCAGAAGAAAATAAAATCTGTGTATAATGATATCCATAGAGAATAGGGCTCCCAAACAATGTAATAATAACAAAACTAAATGAAACAAATAGAATCAAAGCATTCGAATATCAATGAGTTTTTGGGGGGTAATTTTAGCAAATTGCTAAAAAGCAGATAATTGCAATACTATGTAAATTTTTCCAAAATGCATAAAAAATAGGGTTTTTACATTCATATTATGAATTGATTATATGTTAATAGCAATTGGTAACAATAATTTTATAGAAAATAAAATCACAATATTATTTATGCATATTGATCTAAAAATCATAAGTGAAAATATATTAACAACTTGTTTAAAGAAATAAATCAACATGACAACATGACTGAGTTGGATTTATTCTAGGAATTCAAGAATGTTTCAATGTTGTTAAATTGATTTTCATAATTTATCAAACCAATATTTCTAGAAAAGTATTATAGAATTTTTTATTATAATAAAAATTATTTGACCAAATTGAACAGATATTTTGAAAATGAAAATTCAAGAAAATAAGAAAATAAATATTTTCTTATAATAGAAAAGACGTATTACAATCTTAGTTCCCCTTTTAATAGGTTAAACTTTGTACTTGAGTTCAAATAAAAACAACAAAAAAAGATAAGTAAACTGCACAGGGTACAACAAGTACAATAAACAAAGAAAATAGAATCATCTATGTTTGCAGACAATGAGATGCTGTATCTATAAAACATGCTGGAATAAACTGCAATTAAACCCAAAAAATAAGATAAATCAGTAATAATTTCAAGCAATCAAATTTATAAGCAGAAATAATGAGTGTTCCTTATATAGTAAATTATAATTTGGAATGTCTAACTATGCAAAATAATCTATGATAAAAAACAAAAGTTAAATATACCTAGGAATTATATTAAACAGGAAATACCTAATATCTATATAAAGAAATATTTTGAAAACTACTTGTGGGAACAAATGTTGCTCTTGCAAATGCAAAACTGTATTGTATTATTGGATGTTATAATGATTTCAATTGTCTACAAATGAATTCATCTACAAAATACCATTTTGATAAAATAGGGGAGTTTTTAAATATAAAATTACATGGAATTATAAGCATACAAATATAAAGGAGGAAACTCTAATAAAGAAGTGCCCAGAGTGGATGCTAGCCCTACCAGATACTAAACATATTATAAAGCATCTACATTAAAGCAGGCCTAGACTTGCTTTTGCCGACACAGTGTGGCAGCAGTAATGGTGTGCTGGTTCCAAGCCTAAGCCTCAAGGGGCATTATCTGTATCCACTCCCTTTGCCTTTGTCTTTTGCCTAATCCATGAAGATGCCCTTATACTCGGCATCTTCATGGATTAGGCAAAAGACAAAGACCTATATATAAGGGCATCTTCATGGAGTAGGCAAAAAACAAAGACAAAGGTAGTGAATACAGATAATGCCCCTTGAGGCTTAGGCTTGGACCCAGCACACCACTACTGCCACCACACTGTGTCGGCAAGAGCAAACCTAGGCCTGCTGAGATTCAAAGGGTAGGGAAATAAATGGTGCACATAGATGAGAACTGACCCAGCTGAGGCTCCAGATACATGAGAATACGCAATGGCAGCTGACTGGCGGCTCACTGCAGGTGTTTGAAGAAAGTCAACTGAGATCAGCAGAACTGTCTGCTGATCCACAGATTGCTGAGAAAAATAAATATTTGTTACTATTTTTCACTAAAGTTTTGTGGTTATTTGTTCCCAACATTGTAATATAACACATAATTAATGCCAGGTATTTCCACTGAGGCCATTAAGTCTTGTGAAAACAGCCATTCAGGCTCTGTGGTCTTACAGAACTTGTTTGAATCCTTACTCTCCCAAATACTTCCTTAAGATGATAGACAAATTTTCAAATTCTTCTTGTCTATTTGTCACAATAATAAGGACAACAAAGTATTGACCTAATTGAGTTGTTTTGAGACTTCAATATGATAACACATCAAAGCATAGCAGAGTAGTTGACACATGGTAAATTCAAAATAAACTCTTGTATCATTTTCTTGTTCTTTTGAAACAATGTTCAAACTTTTTTCTGAATTGTTTTGAATAGTTTAAAACTGAATTTAAGTTTAACATTAAAATTATGCTACAAAATCCACATGGTATGATTTAAAATTGAACATTAAAACAAAATGAATAAAAAATTAGGCTCCATAAAACACTGTAATTTTCTCAAGGGCAAGGATAAAGTTATATTCAACTAGTTTATTTCCATCACTTAGCATATATGCTACCAGATTATAAGCTCTTAATAAGTATTTGTTGGATTGAACTTGTGCCTAAATAACGACATGGCACAAAAACTTCCTTTTTTGCTGCCATCAAATGCTGGCTGAAGATATAATTAATATGAGCTAAAATTTAATTTTAATTAAATAACCACATTACTTTACACATACTGGCCGCTAAGTAAGCATTTGTTGATTTGACTATGAAATCAAATTGAAAAACACACAAAGGTCATGGAAATTAGGTAATTAGCTTTTGGCAGGTGAATAGGGCAGAATGAATTATTCAATACAGTTTCTATATTTTAAGTAATTGTTAACACATTTATCAAATGTCAGTAAGAAAAGGCTCTTTACATATGTGAATGAACACTATAAAAGTAATCACAATTTGCCAATAATTTGAAGATTATGTAACAAATATTTAAATCATACACTTCATTTTCTTAATAGGTGGGGGATTTTCATTTAAAAAATCATTAATTTAATAAGTGCCTCTTTTCTGTTTAATGTCAGATTTATACTAGACTTACACTAAATGATACAAAAGAAAACCAGTAAAAAAAGAAAAAGTAGTTTTATTTAGAGAAGTGACTACCTAATCAGAGAGATAAATATATAATCAATGAATATAATCCTAAGAAGTATATACATTGTATGACCAAATGATATGTAAACAAAAGGTGTGGAATGACTGTGCCCAGTGTGTGGAATGGCAGGGTTTCTTCACTGCATGGGCAATGTTTAGTTCATTCCACAAGTAAAATTACAGTTCTTCATGTATAAAATGGGAGAAAGAATAAAATTCAAAACTACTATGATGAGATATCAAATACACTTTGTAATGTTTAATTGCAATTTCATGTATATATACAATTAAGCCTGAAAATAATCATTATCTTAATGTGACTGAAATATTTTTGAAAAAGCAACATTTATAAATGTTGAAGGTTTGGGAATTGAATTCAAGGTCTTTAATCTTTAAGGGAAATTTAAATTTCTCTATCACTGGTAGGAGAATATATATAAAGGCATAAAAGTGGGAAATAGAAATACTGCATGTGGCTGGAACTAAGAATGCCTATCGCAGGCAGGAGCAACTGAGAATGCCTATCACAGGAAGGGATGGCAACTGCTGAGACTATAAATAAAGTTAAGCACAAATTGGGGCATGAAGAACATTTACACCATCCTAACAGGGTTGGGTTTTTCCCCCCTCTCTGGAGGTGACAGAGAATAATTAAAGAATTGCAGAGAAGTATTATATAATCAACTTGCATGCTAGAAATAGCTTCTGGTGATAGCTGAGAGAACTATTTGGGGTAAGGAAACTCAAGAATTTGACTGGGGATATCAGGCAACTAAGAAATAGTTAATGAGAGGGAAAATAAAGTCTTTTTTCAAAGAAGTGATAGTAAGTTTACAGAGAAAGGAATAGAATTCCAAGGTATTTTATAGATAGAATCAATAGCAGTTGAGGCCAACCAATGGGGATCATGAGGAGAGAGATCAGTAATATCAAGATGAACTTAGCAGGTATATGATGCCATTATAACTAAACAGAGATAGGGTGGGTGAAAAAGGAGAAGCAGATTAGTAGGTAAGATTAGGAATTCAGTTAAGGGTTCCTTGTGCTTGATGTGGCTTCAGGCAGTTTAAGGAAAGATACTTAGCAGAAAAGTGTAACCTTGACTTGGATATGTGGGTCAAGTCTTCACCATCGTACATTTCATGTTAAAGCCAACTTAAACTAGAGGGCTGAAAACTAAGATAAAGCAAAGTGGGCATGAAAACTGGGAAAACAAGTGTTCTATCTAAACAAAATGTTAAAAATTAAATGTAATTAATAACAGAGACTGCAAACTAAATTAGTAATAATAATCTGTAGCTAAGGGAAAGAAACTCAGAATTTAAATAACAAAAACAAAAAGGTGTGGAAATAAACACTTATTAGGTGCCTAAAATATTAATATATTCATTAATAAAATGGCAAAATCATCTCGGTATTTTAGAGAAATATTTATCTTTTCACATGTATAAACAAATGAAGCATTATTAAATTTTCATTAGAATTTCATTAGAATCTGTATCAAAATCCACATAAAATTTTTAAAAACAGAATGTTTAGTGCTTCAAATGACAGCAAACATAAGAATAACAAGAAAGCATTTTTAAAAGAAGAGAAGGATAAAATTATGATTGAAATAAAACTTACTGTTTATTACTAAAATACATTACTATAAATGTTAAGGTTAAACTCTACTGTTTGAAGAAGAATGATCTCAAAGTGGGCCGTAAAATAAAAGCATCAAAATATAATTCTCACATATCTACATGAGAAGTCAATGGAAATGATTTTAGGGATCAGAAAATATGTGAGAAAAAAATACTAAACAACAAAACTAACTACAACAAATTGACTGCAATGTGGAAATATTGATGTCTAATAGAGGAAAATTATAAGGTGAAAAGTCAATCATGGACACGAAGTAATTTTAAATATTCATGTAAATAAACACCCAAACAACAATGAAGATGTAACAATGGGGAAAAAGTCTCTCACCTCTTAAAATCCATTGAAATATCTGATATGAACTGTAAAGAATACTATGACAACAAAAAAAATAGATTTTAAAATATAAGCAGGCTAAACAATTATTAAATGCATAAAGCAGTTTAATAACAGAAAATAGACACTACATGCAAGCCCACATGCAATCCTGTGAAAATGTCAGGTTTCACCCATTTCATGGAGGTTGGAAACAGAAGATCTAAAAACACAAGAGAGCTGGAAGTAGTTCAAATTTTATACATTGAACCGTTGCATTTCTTGTCTCCATACTTTTTCCTTAATCATCGGACTCCATCTTTAAGAACTTCCTGCAATTAATCCTCAGGTAGAAACAGAATTTGTCATCAACTCCAAGGAAAATAAGTTTCTCTTTTGGGAAAAACTAAATCTACTGAAATAGTGGATTTGCTTTTTTAAAAGGTCCTTTATATTCTGGCTTGTGGATTTTTTTTTTTTCCAATTTAATGCTTTTTGCTTGCTTTGTACTAGGTAGCTCATAAGTTAAACACCTGATGCTTTGCTCAGATACTTAAAATGTCTGTTTCATCAGCTTCCCAGTGTATGGAAGGAAGCCAGTTAAGAAACAAAAATACATATTTAAAATGCTGTCTAGAGTGGCAGAGTTGTTTCTGGAGTCAGACTGACTGAGTTGAAATCCTGCATACTCTACTTACTATTAATAGCTCGGTGGCCTTGAAAATACATTTATCCTCTTTCTGCCTGTTTCCTCACTTAATCTACAAAGTGTGGATGGTACTATCACCTGTCTCATAGAGTTTGTAAGAAGTAAATCAATTAATATGTTTGTGCCTTTTATGAAGAAAAATAGCGTTATGGAAGAGAATATCACAATAAGTTAGACTGATTCAGCCCATCGGTAAGAGCAATTTTTGGAATGAATGATAACTTTTAAAAAATTCCATGTAAACAAAAATCAATATTCTTCATAAAATCACCGAAGTGTATAATACAGTGAAAAAAATCACAATAGTAGCGCCCACCACAACAGGGTAAGTAACCTAAAATTAACCTTTAGAAATATGTGAGATCCACGTAATGAAATGTTAATATACCACTGAGTAAGAAATGTGCGCACACACACGCGCGCGCACACACACACACACACACACACACACACACACACACACACCGAATCTGAACCAACGGAAAGACTTCTCCATACCCTAAGGATGCTATTTCTTCCTAGATTCATCTATTACTCTATAACATTTACATGAATTTAATGAAATTAATTGACAAAATTTATTCTTATTACTTAGAATTATACAAGTTGATTCCATAGCCCATAGGCTATATAGTGACATTCGCCCAGAAACTTTGAAAAAGAAGAGTGATCATAAGAGATGTGTAGTATAACATATTAATTATCACAAAGTTTTGACAATAAGACACTGTGGGCAGAGAAATCCAGGCAGTGGAAATTAATTCAAATGTCTTAAAACAGTAATAAACTTGGCACATTCAGAGAACAAACTCAAAGTAGCTGTGACATAATGAGTGAAGGAGAGTGCAGTCGTAGAAGTGAGACACCAGAGGGGAGGGCAGGTGCCAGGTTAACTGGAACCTTGTAGGCAAGGGAAGGATTTTTACAATTTGTTAAAAGGGTCTTCGATAGAGGCACTATGATAAATTTGTGGAAAAGATATAATTAACTATAAATATAAACAAAAGAAAGCCAAAAACTAGAATTTAAAATGCATCTGTTATGAGGGGAAGGTAAAGGAAGATGGAAAAGACAGAATAGAAAAGAAGCAGTCTGTGAAATAAAGATAATTAGGAGAAGAGTTATTTAAGACAAACAGAAAGAAAAGTGTACATTAATAAGAAAGTTTTTATTGAAAATTTTAAATACTGCAGAGGGTTTAAGAGCCATTGAAGAGCCAGGTGCAGTGGCTCATGCCTGTAATCCCAGCAGTTTGGGAGGCTGAGGTGGGCGGATTACCTGAGGTTGGGAGTTCAAGATCAGCGTGATCAACATGGAGAAACCCCGTCTCTACTAAAAATACAAAATTAGCCAGGTGTGGTGGTTCATGCCTGTAATCCCAGCTGCTTGGGAGGCTGAAAAGGAGACTCACTTGAACCTGGGAGGTGGAGGTTGTGGTGAGCTGAGATCCTGCCATCGCACTCCTGCATGGGCAAGAAGAACTAAATTCTGTCTCAAATAAAAAAAAAAAGCAACAACAACAACAACAACAACAACAAAACATAAAAAGAGACATTGAAGAAGAGTCCATTTAATTTGTAAATTATAATTAGCTTTGAAGAGTTTTTTCATAAATAGAGTAAGGAAATCGAAGTTTCTAACAGCCATGCATTATACCACTTAAAACATTTTTTAAATGTTTTGTTTGGTTTTAATCCTCAAATGCTAAAAATTGGTAAGGTATGTTTATCCAAGAGAGTCACTTTCATAGAGTCATAGACCTGCCTACAATTAGCAGTGCTTCTTCTCCAGGGACACCTTACTACATAACTGACTTCCAAATCCATTCTCCCATCCAGGTTGAGGCTACAACATAGTGGAAGTGATATCACTTCTTACGTTATTTTAACTAACAATATGGGCTCCTCCATGTACTCTGTTTTTCCTTTGGCTGGCTTGATTGAGAGAACTCCAAGGCACTAGGAGATAATGGAGTCACAAAAATGGAAGGAATGTGCACTAGCTTTAGTGTTAACTTGTGTAAACTTCTATTGGCACAGAAGAAACACACATCCACAGAATTGAAAACTTTCTATTACTGTTGCCAAAGGTTTTTTTTTTTTTTAACTGATGTATCACTATATTAGTCCATTAGCAAAATTTTGTTCTGGTTTTTAAATTATTGTTTGATTTTGTTTTTGAACAAAATTCTCAGGAATAGAATTTCTTTTCTCAATACCACAGGGAGTATATCTTCTGTTTGCTTTATGTTTTTGGACTTCAATTTTAGAATTTTATTATGATATTAAATGTCTTTCAGTCTCTGATGATGGTTAAAATTTTGAAAAACATCTGTTTCTTGTGAGAGACTAGTGGAAATTATACTTCATAAAAATAACTAATATACATTATATATTGTCGTATTATATAGTTATATTAATCTCATATAAGCATATTAGTATTATTAGCACAATATAGTAATGTATTATACTAATTCGATAGTAGCATATAATATTAATAATACTAGTATTATTAGTATAACTAATTATATAGTACTATAATATACAGTGTATATTAGTCACATTTGTTCTCTTTAAAAAGTCATTTTATGGTGAAAATCTACAAATATTGAGTTATATATATTTTCCCAGATTAGTATTTTGTTTTGTTCTTAGCACCCTATGGTGAACATATTTGTGAAAAGTGTTTTTGTTGTTATTGTTTCATTTGTTCGTTTTCTTTTTTTTTTTTTTTTTTTTTTTACAAATAATGAGCACTTTAAACTTTAGATTACCTGAAAGAAACAAATAAAAACTGTTCATTTTGAGGAGAATTTAAAGCACTTTAGGCAAAGTTAGGAGTAAGAGACAAATTATTTCAAAATGTTCCATTGTGGTCTTTGCAACATTTATTTTTCTATTTAAGAAATATGATTTCTGTCGTGAAAGTGTTTTTCAAAGAAATTATGTTTTTCTACTTCTATGGCAGTTAAAGTGTTCATTTGAACAACTTTATTGCAATTAGATATTAACAGAATTTATGCCTGTGAAGCTCTTTAAATGAGGAGACTCAGGTGGCATAAACTTTTGTCATTTACTCTATTCCTTCTTACCTAAGATTGAGATTTCATTGCATAGTTGAAACAACCAGCCAGTTACCATGAAGCATGGAGTGTCAGGTCAAAACTGTATGCTCAAACAGCTAAATGAAAAGATAGAAACATACCAGTATTCCCAAGGATAATTTAGTGCTGCTATTCCAGACCCAGTCTGAATACCTCTAGACTTCTTATATGTGAATAACAAAATCACTGGGTTAAAACTGTCATTTCCATTCACTCAAGACATATTTAGTCTTATCTGATAAATCAGGTTCTGCCACCACCACAACAGCAAGAACAGTTTATTAAAGTTTATTAAAACTAAGTTCTTCTGACTACTCTGGGCACACTGCCTATAGGATACGCTTGTTCCGCAAGGAACAATTTAAAAAACAAAAAACAAAAAAAAACAAAAAAAAACCTATAAGCTTCTAATGCCAGAAGAGGTAGGCAGAGGAAAAAGAAAGTGAAAGTGAAAAAAATCACCAAGACTGAAGGAAAACAGGAAAGATGCTGCCTGATGTGGAATGCAAGGAAATCAAGGTAGTAGAAGAAAAGAAACAATCTTCACATTGATACAGAAGTAAATACGTATGTATCATTTTATACACACATATATATAAATAAATATATATATATATATATATTTAGCAGATTGAGCAACCTTACATGAGCTTTTCAAATACCTGCAGAAACACAAAGAGAGAAAGGAAACTCAGGCATCATTAAAAATGGAAATAAAAATCTTTGAATATTATACAAAAAAATGAGAAAAGATAAAGCTTTTTTGAGAAGACAATAATCAACTATTCTATTTATATGTCTCAACATTTCTGAAAGAACTGTGGCTGAAACATTTAGTCATTCAAATTTATGTAATATTGTTGAAAAATTTCATGGTCAGGATATGCCTACATAAGGACAATCAGATGGCATTATTTGTAAATGAATAGTTTTCAATACAATAAACATGAGTCTTCCAGCCTAAAGCAAATATGAATGGTAAGTGATTTTATGAGCAAATAAAGATTAATAAGTATTACTCTTCTATTGAAAGGTGCCTTTCACATTGTCAAATTTGATATGGAATTAAGATGTGGAAATAAAACAATTTGTTTTATCAGGTTGCATTCTCAAATATGGTATTAATAAAGACAATCTCATAAATAACTGTGAATGATTTTCAAATGCTAATAAATCTGATCTGATTTTGTCATATTTGAAAATGTAAGGTAGGCTGAATTAATCTTACCTTTGGTCAACTTTAAGCTCACATAGTAAAAATGTAAGTCGCTGTTGTAAAGCATTGTTATAGAGGCTTTTTCAAGTTCTATTTATCAAGGATCTACAAATCTTATGATAACTTCAGGAAGTGCAAATAAATATTTTGATTTACTCCATTTTGGTTCTACATCACAGTAAAATATGCAAATACCTTGAAAAGCTTTGGCTGATTTTTGTAGCCCATTCTTAATTAAATAAGGTAAAGGGAGCATATTAAGTGTAAAACATAGAATTAGAAAATAAATAGCTCAAGAAAATTTATGTATCATGATGACATAATAAGGTACATTATGTATTATTGTGAAAACCTTTTAATGTTGTTTGTGACTGAAATGCAGTTCAAGAGAATGCCAAACTATATTTTTCTATTATGTTTACAGAACAATGTTTTTAAAACTTTAACTCTAATGTCTCAAAAATGTGCTAGCCTGTATTGTTAAAAGTTGTCTGTAAATAGTGAGTCACTTAACATGGCGAAGAGTGCTACTGATGCAGAAATAATTGTCTTAACTTTCAAAAAGTCAGAGGACAAGAAGAACAACATATTGGAATAAATTTTAAGAAGTCTAATGAAAGCTGACAAATACTATTAGAAAGCAGTTAATAGAAACTATTTATGTTATTTGACTATTAGAAGTTTTTTAATGATGTCTGAGACAAGAACTAAGAGAGAAAAACTGGATTTCTTTGTGGTATCTCAAAATCCTGAATTTCCCTATATGCAAGAAACTTGACCGTGATTGAAAGAAATAGGTGCATTTTTATACAGCAGGTTATTTAATATTCAAAGGTTACTATTCTCATATTTTGACATCTGGAGAAAAATGAAATGGATATCATCTTTGTCTGAAAAATCCAAACTCTTGTTTTATAATTACGAATACAGACATATGCAAAATACCTAAATTATTCTCAAAAGTTGTTTGACAAAAGTGAAAAAAAGTTAAATAAAACAATACAGTTTAGAATATGAGTCAATTGACAATGTGTGCAAATAGATTATCCGTTGAGTTTTTGTAAAAGACAGTCTTTCCCAAGCTATGCAAATATGACTTAATACTTTTACCAGAGAATTACATTTTAGGCAATATGAATGTTTCTTGAAACAAAAGACATTAAGATACACTCTTCATTTGATGGAACTAGTCAACATGTGTTGAAACAAGTTCATATTGAAACTAAATGATCTAAAAATAGTTGATAGTAATCTGTTTAGTCTATATTTACATTGACAGTATTTCCACTCTGAGAACTGCCACAGCTTTTGATATATAACAGATATCAGTGAAACCCATGCAAGCACTATATTCCTGGGAAACCAATGTTAAATACATAGACAATATTATCTACTATCCTAATAATTATGTTATCCTAATTGTCAGAGACACGAAATCAGAAAAAGGAGCTCTGGACAACTTCTAAAATTATAGATTAGAAACTTTAAATTTAGAGTTCCAATAGTTCATTCACAACCTTCCCGGACAGAAATTTGAAACCAAGTAAATAAAACATGATCAGTTACTGCAGAATAGTGTTAAAATCTGTCAGTGGACTGTTGATCTTCATTGCCATCATTTGGAATCAGTGAGCAATTTAAGTGGACAAATATCACAAGACGAATCAACCTATAGGTAATATTCTGGCTACTTTAGGCTATTTTAAAAGAAATCATTTTAAAAGTAAGGTTGCTTAACCTTACTTAAAGGACATGTCTCTTCCTTGGCAAGGTGAAGAAACAGATGCAGAAGTAAAATGAAAAAAAATGTGGAAAGGAACAAAAATGGCATGACAGTTTATTTGGCCCAGAAATGACAGACCAGGAATCCATGTCAGCTGCTTCATAAAGATTAGATTTAGGATGGTATGGAGTAACTTGAAAAGAATGGCTGCCATCCCTCTAGAAACATAATTAAATGTTATTTATATCCTAGTCCTTCATGAATGAAGTAGGCAGAAACGAGTAAACATGTTTTCTATGAATTAATCCACACATCATTTGCAAGTAATTGTTATTACTATAGAACACTTTTAGCTTTAGGTGTAAAAGGCTAGGTAACAATCTCAAGAGCACAGTTCTAATGTGAGTCAAGATTTGTTTTATTCCTAAGACTGTGCCCGTAACTAGTGCACAAAAGTATCTTTCTAAAATGAAGATTTAGAGCCAGGAGCATTTAGAGATAGGATGATCCTTCCTGGTAAGAGACAGGAAAAATCAAATGGACAAAAGAAAGAGAGCAATCCCCCTTGCTTAGGGCAGAGGCAGGCTCTGCTCACCTCTCTTCTCACATGTTTTAGTACTCTCTGGTTGTTATATTAAGATAAACTAAAACAAAGATAAGAAAGAGGAAAGAAGATAATAAAAAATTAAAAACTGAAATGAAAAATAGATAACACAAAAAGGAAATAATTAAAACAAAGCCTAAGGTGATAAGAAGAAACTGGGTAAATAAGTAACATAAGAACAAAGTAAACATGAGATAAAAGAAAAGTCTTATAAAAGAGTAAGAAAAGATAAATCGACTAAGAACAATTAACTGTGAGATTGTAAAACAAAAGCACTAAAAGATTAAAAGAGAAAGATAAAATATGCAGAAAAATTTTAAATGCATTTAAATAATAAAAGGAGAATAAACTAGGGCATCAAGTGCTAACTGGAATAAAAGAAAGAAAATACACAGCACCACAAATTCCAAAGTTTAACACAGGCATGCATTTGAGTGCTGAGAGGTAAATCCTTAAATGTGTTAAGCAGATTACACAGACAACTGTCCTTTGGAAATCAAAGGGCCCTGCAGTGTCTTCTTTGGCCTGAAGTCCTCTGGAAAGTATAAGGAGATACCAGGACCATTATATTCATCTTTGGCCTCACTTTCCATCCCAGGCTATGCTGAGAGATGTTTGCCAGACCTTAAATTGCTTTCACAGAATTTCTTGCTGGGGACCCACAGGCACACAGATCTGTTTCCCTTGGGGTACTCACTTCCAGTCAAGAGCTAGATTCTTGCCAGGAGGATTTAGCATAATACCATTTAAAAGTTTATCCAAGAAAGCAAAAATGCTTGTTCTCTAAGCTTTAAAATGTTTTTCAAAATGCACAGTTCTTCTGCTGAGCCTTATCAGTAATCCTCATTGTTAAATCAATCATTTCCAGAAGAGATAGCCTATGAAATTACACATTTACATATGTTGTACTTTATACAGAAGAAAAGAAATAATGATACATTATTACAATACGGTGATATTGAAGTGTTCTTTTCTCTCCAACACTACTCCCCTTATCTATCACCTCTCATTTTTGTCACGAGGCATGAAGTCAATGGAAGTTGCCAGAAAGGGATATGAAAATATTTGTAAGAAGTACTTTACCGAGCTAAAATTTTATGAATCCAGATTTAAGTCTGATATATTTAAGAAATAAACTAAATAGTGAAAAAATCTTAGGATGATTACTGCTCTCTTTTTTTATTATATTAAAACCCATTTATGCCTCATTATGGGGATGGCTAAGCTTGTGGGAGTTACTGACATCCTCCTGCTCAAGGTCATCACCAAGGTCTGATTTTTCATGAAAAAAAAATGCAGCCTCAGGCATAAATGGGTTAAGACCCACCAAATTGAGAAAGAGAGAGATTGGCAATAAAGGAAACAGGACCATTAAATATTACAGGGGACACTGCACCTTCCTCCTACTTCCTAGAAATGAATCCTGAAAAAAGGACTTTGACTCTTAAGGAATTACAGTGGACATTGCCCACACTTTAAACACTGGATGAAGTACAAGAATCTAGGAAGTTTAAAAGATAAGACTCTCGGCATCATTATGTGGTGGTTGCGGAATAGAGCAGTGGTGTTATGTGTCTAGACCCAAGAGGACTGCAGACATTTCCCTAACTTTCTCATGGAATTTTTGCTGATTGGTATTGCTCACACAGGCCAGCAAAAAGATCCTATGGCTAAGATGATGGGGTGTCAAATTAGACATATTTTGTTTAGCCAGTATAGCCAGGATGTGAGTAAAAATGGAACAAAATTTCAGAAAGTCATACCAGGAAACACATTCAAGAAACAAGTCAGTGCCCACATACTAGCCAATAGTCATTCACTGCATCACCTTCCATCACTGTTGATATATTGTGAACTCTCATTTCAGTACTATTTTCTACTTTCTGATGGCTTTTCTTCATTTTCCTATAAAATGTCAGAGAACAAGACAGGTTGACTTAAATGTGGAATGAAAGCAAGCCTCCAGCATGGGATACATCATCTCCCTCTTAAAAATATGATACTTTAAATTGGGTTCGACAAGATATTCGAGAGCTTTGTGGAACATCAAAGTTAATTCAGTTTTATTAGTACTGGAATGCCCTAGTTGGCTTAAGGAGCTCCTTGATGCTTTTGTCTGCCTAGAGATGGAATGGATTGATCACATCTCCATTGGACTTACTATCTTGCAACAGGCATTTTTGCTTTTCTGCCTTACCTATATGTCTGCTGTCTTCTCCTTCATTTCTTCATTGCTTCTTCCCTTGGATATGTCTGTACATTCTGAAACAGGGAAACAGGATAAGGAAAATGTGGTGTGTGTGAAAAAAAAGTCATTAAAACACATTTAGGGAAATTTTACTGAAAAACATTAACCACTTTCCTAACAGGCTAGCACAAATAACACAGGATTGTTCTTTTTTTAATAATGATATCTACAATCCCACCACGTAATTCTCCACTAAAACATTCACAATAGCCTTGGAGAGTGAGAGTATTCTATTTCAATCATGAATCCTATACAGTGTTATGTCTTTAACAGTAAATACTGCTTTCTTCTCTGTTACGTATCAATATTCTTTGAAACATATAAGTATTTTAAGCTGCAAAAAGAAAAATAATCAATGAAGATATTTTTACCTTAAATGAACTACTCATTAGTTTGTTGTTGTTGTTTTGTTTGTTTTGAGACGGAGTTTCACTCTTGTTGCCTGCCCAGGCTGGAGTGCAATGGCACAATCTTGGCTCACTGCAACCTCTGCCTCCCAGATTTTCAAGCAATTCTTCCACCTCGTCCTCTCAAGTAGACTACAGGAGCCTGGGACTACAGGAGCCCACCACCATGCGTGGCTAATTTTTAGTATTTTTAATAGAAAGGGAGCATCACTGTGTTTGCCAGTGCTCTCAAGCTCCAAGCCTCAAGTAATCCACCTTCTTCGGGCTTCCAAACTGCTGGATTAGAAGCATGAGTCCCTGTGCACAGCTGAACTGCTCATAGTTTTTATTGCATCTTTCAATTTTCAAAAATCCGATTAAAGAAGAGTGATTTCATCTATGTTCACCGTGGATATTGGCCTGAAGTTTTCTTTTTTAGTTGAGTCTCTGCCTGGTTTTGATATCAGGATCATTGAGGTATCATCTCACGCCAGTTAGAATGGTGATCACTGAAAAATCTGGAGACAACAGATGCTGCAGAGGATGTGGAGAAACAGGAACACTTTTATACTGTTGGTGGGAGTGTAAATTAGTTCAACCATTGTGCAAGACAGTGTGGCAATTCCTCAAGGACCTAGAAATATAAATTCCATTTGAGCCAGCGATCCCATTACTGGGTATATATCCAAAGAACTATAAATCATTCTATTATAAAGGGTGGGGAGGGATAACATGGGGAAAAGTTCTGGATATAGATGAATGGGGAATAGAGGCAGCAAACCACTTGGTTATGTATGCACCTATGCAACAACCCTGCATGACCTGCACATGTACCCCAGAACCTAAAGTACACTTTAAAAAAAGAAAAAAAGAAGAGTGATTTCAGAAATTTAATTTCTCATTGCTGGGATAAATGTAGCATTACATTAGACAGTTTGATTGGGATAGTGAGTTACAGAAGGAACAAAAAGCCAGCACCTTGTGGTCCACAAGCAATGCCACAAAAAAACAAAAACTCGATCTTTGCTTGAAATCCCCTCAAGAGGAATATTTGGGTTTATACTCCCAATTAGGATTATTGCTTGAGAAACATAAGGATATAATTTATAAACCAATTATTTGAGAGAACATTCTCCGTAGATTCCCTAGATTGGGAATCAGAGGTGAGGAAAAAAATGGTGTCTCCCCCTTGGCTATTTCATCCAGTGGAGAAATCATACTAACAATGGTCATGCTAACGTAATATAGAACACGGCAGTGCTTCAGATCACCGAAAACCTTCTACTGTGAAGTCCATATGGCTCCAACTACTTGCTCTGAGGTTCAAGCTACTGCTGAACTTGCTTCACCTTCCAATACCAATTAAATGCAAATTAATAGATCATGGGATCTTAAACAAAAGCATTTGTGTCTTTCTCATAATTCAGAGCTGTGCCCTGCATAGTGTTAGGCTCACAGACATTCACCTCCTTATCCAGTGATTCATGGGACTTAAATCATATTACTGGTTTCCTTGTTAATATCTGATATGGGTACCATTGGTATAATTGATATATTATGAACTTTCATTTCAGTGCTATTTTCTACTTTCTGAATGCTTTTTTTCATTTCTCCTGTAAAGTGTCTTTCACTGTAAAATCTGGAACCATATTTCACGATTCAGAACTTACCCCAAATTGTCAAGTACTTCTTCAAATGTTTTCTCTTTTTCTCAGTCTTAAGTGAGGCATTTCCCACAAGGGTATTTCCTACTCCTGTACCATACTGAAAATAGAATACTACTTTATTTATAATTCACTTATCTCTGAATCAGAAGATGTAAAGGACTAATGCTACTGAGCACTTTTTCCTATACTTCTCAGTCTTTTGTACAGATACATTGATTTTTAAGTTAATGCCTTATAATCTAAATTTCATTCATTATTTCAAGTGCAAAAAATGTATCATTTTCTTCCTTATATTTTTCACAGTAGTTTGTGAAATGTTTTTCTGAAGTAAATATAAAATCTATTACCAAGTCCTCTTACATCCTGACTGTTTCTTAAATCTGTCCACATCACTCCATCTGTGCTCCAGTAGCTTTGCCAACACCACCTTCATATTTGGTCTTGTCTGTAACAATAGCCTGTTAATTGCTTCCCTCTGTCAGACATAGCTCCTTTATAAGCCATTCTTTAAACTGTAACCAGCTGAATCTTCTCAATATTATGCCACATTTTTTTAAAGAACTTCCTCTTCCTTATAGAATTAAACTCTTCACATAAGCCTCCAGGCCTCCTGTTCTACAAAATGTCTTCTCTCCAGCTTCATATTGTAGCTGTCCCACTTTTCTGTGTATTTCACTACCTACCCTGACTTCCTGTTTCTTCCTGTAACTTACGACAGTCTCTTCTTTTATATACTCTTTCTGGAATTATATTTTTCTACATAGTTTTCCTTAACGAGTAGTAACCTATAAGCCCATCTTTTATACTACAATTTAATCCCCGTTACTCAAGAAGAACGTTTTCTAAAATCTTGATTAGGCTCCTCTTTGACACGTTTCCAAAGTGTATATTTTGTACCCGTACAGTGTGATTCTTCAATTTGCCTACCCCAATTAGAATATAAATCAAATGAGGGCATTGATTTCGTTACTTTTTCTCATGTTCCAATATACTCCAGCACATGGCACAGAATTCTGCAAATAAAATTATTCAATATCTATATTTGAGAAAATTAGTGAAGGAAAAAATAAAGCTGATATAGATGTGTAATAACCATTTTTCAGTAATAACTTTGGAAATTTACTAAGCAGTTGATTTCTTCATTACATTAAACATATATTAAATCAATGAATGTTCAAAATGTATGCAAAAATAACCTGTTTATCATAGTTGTGTCCATTTAAAACTTAGTACTTTTAAAGACTAGCAACTATGAGATTTCAATAATAGTAGATTAATAAAATATCTACTGTTATAGAAATGGAGTTCACTTCATAGAGCTTGGTTAATAGAGTCCATTCTTCTGATGAGATAGGGTGAGAGTAATTTGAAAAATAATGCTAAACTAATAATAATTACATGCATTTTTGGTCACTTTTAATGGAAAATAAGCAATCAAACTATTAACTGCATTAAAAAGTTTGAAGTCTTACTATTATTTCTCAGACATAAAATTTTGTATATCTCATTTAAATGGCATCCATTTTATTTATTTGATTTTAATTCATGTCATATCTAAGTAAAAATTTAAAAATACTGAATTGTCTTATACATCAAATATTTTCTTTCAGGCTCTACTAGATGTCAAACAAAAAAATGTATCAACAAAATATTCTTATGAAGTTGGTCCGTTCACAAAAAATATAGCCTAAAATAAGTTCATTTACTTTACTTATTGAAAAGGTAAACTCATGCACTTTGCAATTACAAAGATATACTTAATAGTTTGGAAATCTTTATTCAGCAATTATAACTCACTAAGCATAGTTTACTCGTTCATTAAATGCACACACACACACACACACACACACACACACGCAAGATACCTAACTCACAGTGTTACTATAAAGGTTCAAGGAAATGACTGCATGAAGTTTCTATAATACTATGCAGCATTTGAGCAAAAAATAAAAATAAAACTTTTTTCCCAAACTCCTACTTATTTTATACCGTATTTTGTAACACTATATTTTGTTTGTTTGACATTTGATCCTATACTACTTGGCTGATATATTTATGGGTTTAGCTGGGAATGGAGTAGATTGTCTCTGAACTGGCAAGAAGCAAAATGCAAAATGTTTATGAAGAATTGTTCTTGCATCTGTTCTTAAATTGCGTTCCACAGTTGACATTAAGTTCAGAGCAAGAAAAAAGACAACAAGCAATTCGATCTGTCAGTCAGGTACTTTTTATTTGCCTGGAGCGTCAGAACAATATAGCTCTCAAAATACAAGTCAAAAAAGAAGTGCTGAGGAGAGTACTTCTGAAACAACAATTCTAACAAGAGCCATTTAGAACTTTAAAAATTTATCTGAAAAACCTAACAAAGAGAAATAAGGTAATACCTTAATTTAAAGATCCCCTGACTGGGTGGTGGCAGATTTTCTTCTTGTATGGAAATCTACTTTCTCTCAAGGAAAAAGAAGAAGAAATAATGAAATTATAAGTAGAAGACAAGTTAGAGTGTTGAATATGTTGGGCCCCAAACTAATAGATGAATATGCTATGAATGTGTGACTTTAGAGTTTTCAGTTTTACCAAGAAAAGAAAAGCAGAAGCCTTTGTTCGTTAGTGATGGTTCTATTGTCTCCCAGTTACTTTTTCTTTATTTTTAAGAAACATCCTCTCTTATTATGCATCCAAGTTAAAATCTTGATATCGGCATCATTTTAAATAAATCAGCAAGATTAAAATCACTTAATCTGAGTAAATATCTCTTCACAATATTTAGTTAATTCTTCAAATTTCACAGAGAATCCACTGTAGAGCAGTCTGTCTCAAAGATGATTCAAAATTGAGAAACCTTTTTACTGTGGTCATTTGGGGGTCTATTTTAAAATCAAAATCTGTTCCTTAAACTCTTATCTCTAAGCATGAATGAATTTCATTCTGTCAAATTTATGTTGTCAAAGTCAATCATTTTCCTGTCATCAGAATAACTTTTTAAATTAGGATTTTATCTCACTTTCAGCTTTATTTCAAAAATTATTTTTATTTAACTGTAATATATGCACGATATGCTATAGGTGCTGAGAACATGTAAGTTAACTCAAATACTTGGGTCCTGCTCTTATACATTATAAATAAATATTAGTTACAGTTATATCTGTTGTGAAAACAGAACTTTCAAATCAATTTTGTATTATCAAACCTGTATTCTAAAGTTAGGTGAAATATCCTTCAACACTTGAATTTCCAAAAATATATATATGGGAAGGGAAAAATCTATTTGTGATTATTAAATTATTAGCCCTTCTTGAAGCATATTTGGAATTTGAGGAAAAATTTGAAGGAGTATTTTTATGGCGTTAGCTGTGTTGTATGCCCTCCGACCCCTATGCACAAAGAATGGTTCTAGGACTATATGCTTTCTCTTAATTCCAAACCAAGAAAAGAAGGTTGGATGAGACATAGGCTAACAGGTGTCTAGAATCTGAAGAAACATGATAGATTTCCAGGCTGAAAGTTTAGAGGAGTAGGTTTTGGCTGATTACCTGAGTTAAAAATAAAACTATGGGCAGAGGACTTCGCTGCAATCAGTGTACACATTTTCTCAGCCAAAAGAACAATATGTGGATGGCAAGCAAAATAGGGCTGCTTGGAATCATCTTAGCTCATGTTCAAGTATACAGCCTGGAGGAAGAGAGCTGGCTCAGAAGAACATATCTACAGGAAGATAAAGGAGAAAGTGACTGCATCTTGGGAACTATTGATGAAAGATTCAAAGAGAGGCAAATCTTAAAATAATCCACAAATGTGTTTATGGCACAAACAACTTTCAGTATCTGCCAATTCCTGTTGGTATCATAGTTCTACTAAAACCATCAACTTAATGTCTCTGGTCACAGTTCTTCTCCCCCATCTGAGAATGGCCAGAATTATGGTTAACAAAAAGGAGGAAGAAAAAGCTTGCAGGCTAAGAAAGACTAGAAAAGTTGATCATATCTCTCTCTGCAACTGTTGATTTCTTCCTGGAATAAGAGTTAGCTGTGGGAAGAGAGAAACTTCACATTAATAGAAGCTTTGAATATTTGATTCTTATATGGGGCTGGATATTTTAATTAGATAATTAAAACTGAATTTTGCTAATTTAAAGTAGCCATATGGCCTGTTATTACCTAAGAATAATACCTAGGAAGTTATGACAGTTGTTCTACATTTCCTCTAAAGTTATGGTGAAGAATTTTTTCAATTTAATTTAATTTTTTTAGAGAACGAAAACAGATTTATTCTTGCATAAGAATTTAGCCAGAATGGGATGCAGAGCACAGGCAATTTGATGAGACTGCAAAGACAAAGAAATCTAACTATTTTATATAACCAAACAGATAAAAACCATTATATACATGTGCTTAAGATATACCATAACTAGTCTTCAAGTGACAGGGCTTGGCAGAACCATTTATTACACGTAATGCATCTTAAATTTACCTGGAAATTGAGGGTGATTGTCTGTGTTAGTTGAATGGTTTTATACAAAGGAAAAATAAACCGCTCCAGTCTTTATGACATAGGTAGCTTTATAATTGGAAGAAAGTCATCCACCAAAGGTGGGCTCCTACTCTTGCACAGAAACTGGGATATAGGGGCACTATCTTACTTGATGTTTGTTAATATTTCAAAGAAATGGCTCCCAGGTCCTTCTGAAGAGATTTCTGGGTCTTAAAGCTGACATGGGCCTAGCACAGTGGCTCATGGCTGCAATCCCAGGACCACGTGAAGCTGAGGCACAGGATCAACCATAGACAGGAGTTTTGGACCAGCCTGGGCAAAACATCAAAACTCTGTCTCTACACACACACACACACACACACACACACACACACACACTCACACACACACACACACACAGTTAGTCAGGCATGGTGGTTCATACCCGTAGTCTCAGCTACTAAGGAGGCTGAGATGGGAGGATCACCTGAGCCCAGGAGTTTGAGGTTGCAGTGATTCATGATTATGCCACTATACTCCAGCCTAGGCAACACAGCAGACTTTATCTCTCAAAATGATAATAAAAACAATAATAATAATAAAGCTGGCAAGGTACAGAAAGGCAAACTTTCCATGTTCCATGTTCTCACTCATTTGTGGGATCTATAAATTAAAACAGTTGAACTCATGGAGATAGACAGTAGAATACAGTTACCAGAGGCTGGGAAGGGTAGCTGGGGAACGGGGGATGGGACTGCTAATAGGTATAAGATCTAGTATTTGATAGTGCAACAGGGTGACTACAGTCAGTAATAATTTTTTGTACATTTTTAAAATTACTAAGAGTATAGTTATAATATTTGTGACAGAAAGAAATGATATGTATGCTTGGAGTGACGGATATCCCAATTACCCTGATGTGGAGATCACACATTATACATCTGTACCAGAATATCTAAGGTTGCCCAAATATATACACCTACTGTGTACCGATAAAAATTGAAAATAAAAAACTTTTAGAATAAAATAACATTTGTAAGGGCCTTATTTAGATTCTTTAAAGTTTACACGTACTTCAAAGAGACAGATGAAGAACTTACAAGTTTTCTAAAGCAAATGCTAAGAAAAGGTTGGGGGAGAAGTTTCTTTCTTTTAAAGAAAAAAATGTTCAACTTTTATTTAAGATTCAAGAGGTACAGTGCAAGTTTGCTTCTTGCGTACAGTGTGTGATGCTGAGGCTTGGGGTAGAGTTGATCCTGTCATCCAGAAACTGAGCACAGTACCCAGTAGTTAGATTTTAACCTTTAATCTCCTTCCTTCCCCAACCTAGTTTCTATTTTTGCCATCTTTATGAGTACCAGACACAGGTCAAACAAATTGTTCTACAAAACTGATCTAAAGTGGCAGTAAATATATGTAAACTATTAAAATTATCAGGATTTGATTTATATGACATATGATTACTTAGGGGAAAAAAATCACTTTGAACAACTAAATAAAATGGAACTTCGCTATAAAGTAAAGCAGATCTTACAGAACCTAAAAGCCATTCAAGCTAAGCCAGAGAGAGGAGAATCAGATGAGAAAACTGCAGCAAAGCTTTCCCCTGACCCCTCATCTGTGTTTCTCTTTGCACGTTGACTCTCTCCAGATTTTCTTTCCCTTCCTCCTTGATTCATTGGTTAGAGAAAAATAAGTTCCAAGCCATCCACAGATCAAACTTCCTTAGGAAAGCATTTAGAACTCTCTTGCCACCAAATGATGTTTTCAGAAAGTGTTTTCAATCATGGTCAGGAGACTGGTCCTACTGCATAAACATAGCTGCCAATCGGATAAGAGAAGAGGCACTACATAAAGCACGTGGTCACTACAAAAGATTACATGTTTTGTACTAAGAGTTATAAATTGCTGGGCATGGTGGCTCACATCGGTAATCCCAGCACTTTGGGAGGCCGAGGGGGGCGTGGTGAGGTCAAGAGAGCGAGACCATCCTGGCCAACATAGTGAAAGCCCGTCTCTACTAAAAAATATTAAAAAAATAGCCGGGCGTGGTGGCGTGCGTCTGCAGTCCCAGCTCCTCCGGAGGCTGAGGCAGAAGAATTGCTTGAAGCCAGGTTGCAGTGAGCCAAGATCGTGCCACTGCCCTCCAGTCTGGTGCCTGGTGACAGAGTGAGACTCTGTCTCAAATAGAGTTTTCATAAATGCAGGAAAAAATGCCATGTCATCAGAGGTACGGCACCCTAATAAGACTTTGATAAGTGGTGAGAAGGAAGATAAAAATTGTTCCAAAGAAGTGATTTTACACACACACACACACACACACACACACACACACAAAAGTGATTTTACTATGAGTAACGGGGCAAACAGTTTTGCCATAGTGTTACTAGCCAGTGAAAGTTATCTGGACATAAAAGGAGATGAAGCAGGCAACTTGCAGTTCAGCTTTTATTGATTAGCCACATCAATACTTCAGGCTATTGTGTTTTAGGGGTATTGGGAATAAGCTGTGTTTGTTCAGAATTTTAATACAATGTGGGAATCTTTGTTGTTTAGCAGAGGAGCTACTAAAACATTTATATTCATAGTCATAGCTGATATTTCGGCTTTACATCTGTCACTTTTTTTGTTTATTGCTTTGTCATTGTTATTGCAATGTGCGTTTTCTGATGTATATGTTCAAACAGTGTAAACTTGGCAAACAAGATTAGTTTCTAGGAATAAATACAGCACCACAAACTTCGTCTTTCAAAACTCAAATACGTTTTTCTCTATTGAGTTCCAGCAATTAGAATTAAGTTGGAGAAATCAGAGTACGACAACTTTGTACTTCTTTCTAGGTCACCTCCTCTTTCTGCCTAAATTCCGTAGGCATTATTTTATTCCTTATACTTAAAATTTTTTAAATATTACTCAGTTGCTTCTAGATTTGAATCTAATTTCATGAATTTTCCCTATAAGTTTATTGAATTGTTTTTATTATTTTTATTTAAACTTAGCAGAAGTCTCTTCAAAGAAGTATTATTATTGCTTCTCTTCTAATCTTTCTTCCTCAGGAATATGTAACTTTCTTTGGATAGACATCTATCACCATTTTTCCTGTTTCTTATCTTTCCAATTTTTTTTGAAAATTATTTCTTTGCATCACTGTATATCCCTCCTCCACATCACTGTTTTGACTGCAAGGCAAACTCTCCTCTCTGCTGTCTCCAGTGTGTCCCATTGCAAATGAATTGGGAAAACTAGAACAACTGCTCTTTCATTTCAGTCAACATCTTTTAAGATTATTTGTCACTGCCTACAGCTTTTTTTGTAATTCGCAGGATCACATTCACCTCAACCTTAACTGATTGAACTAGAGAGAGTATGGGACACAAGGAAGATAAAATCACAGGCTTAGGGGAGCTCATCTAATTATCAACTAAGAATTTGATCTCAAGAGCTAGAGACTGAGTGACTGAATCATATTTATGGAAGAAACCTAATAACAAGGTCCCAAACTCCTACTGCTGAGGTTTTTTACCCTTCCCTGGGAATAATTTTGTTTACTTTTCTATAGCTTCTCCTTAGACACTTCAATTTCTGCATTCTACTGTAACTCCAAACTTCTTTCTTTTAGCTAGTTTCTGTGCTTAATATCTGTGATCTTTTTTATAAAATAGCAAAGATGTTCTTCCTTCTGGCTTTGTGCTACTATTCATTGATCCTTCTTGAATCTGATTAAAATACCAAGTAGATTTCTAATATTACTATAATAAATCATTTTTAAAAGGTACATTTTTTTCTTTCACTTTCAAGATAGAGTTTCTCTTTATCAGATTGTAGTATATTTCCATGAGTCCAACTTTATTTTCTTACTCATTATTCATCCTCTAAAAAGCCCATATATACCTAAAATTAAACTCTGCAAACTACTCTCCATGTGTGGAGTGTACAGTATCTCTTCTCTGTACCCTTGTGTACCAATCAAATTCTTTTTGTATGGAAAGAGCGTTAATGAAAAACATCAACAGCAAAAATGATGGTATTCAGATTTCACTCTCCTATGATTCTTCCTGTTTGTGCCCAAGCATGAGTTAACTTGATGGAATTTCATACTAGCATGAAAATATAATTCTTGCAAGGTCATCCTTCCTCCAATCCAATGTATCCCTATAGCTGGCTAATACCACGCTGCTTATTCTTCCATATTTACACCACTGGAGAGAAGAATGAATGAAAAGTCTTTCTAATATTAGACCAACAGGAGGCTTGCCATTGACTAGGATTTTTCATCCAACTATGCAGGGCTTGCAGAAATGAGAAATTTCTTCTTACATTGGGCTGGACATCAGTCTTTGCTTTATATCATATTTGTCTGTTGTTGTTTTCTGTTTTCTCATTGGAATTTTAAGAAGAATTAGAAAGACTGAATGAGTACTGATATTCAGACATTCTGCATTGGCATTTCAATGTTAAATTTGTACACCAGAATTTCAGTTATTTCTTTTTATTGTTTCATTACATTAATATATTATTAGTTTTCAGTAACTGGTCTCCAAATGTATTTCTTACTTAAATATGAGTGATGAAAGAGACTATTTGTATATTCAATAGAACAATGATACTGCTATCAATAAAACTATGGAATGGCTTATGAAGTAAATATTCAACAATGCCCCTGTAATCCCAACATTTTGGGAGGCTGAGGGTGGTGGATCACGAAGTCAGGAGTTCGAGACCAGCCTGGCCAATATGGTGAAACCTTGTTGCTACTACAAATACAAAAATTAGCTGGGCGTAGTGATGCATGCCTGTAGTCCCAGCTATTTGGGAGACTGAGGCAGAAGAATCGCTTGAACCTAGGATTCAAGAGATTGCACACCAGCCTGGATGACAGAGCAAGTATCCATTATAAAAAAATAATAATAATTCCAAATAAAGTTCATTTATAGAAAGAAGTGATCGAACTGATTTATATACTTACTGAGTTGAGAAATTTCCAAAACTAACCTCAATTAGAATAATATGAATTTAGGCTCACAATCTCTTTACATACATTCCATTTAACAATTACTTCTATTGTTACAGGAAAAGGGTCCTAATCCAGACACCCAGAAAGGGTTCTTGGATCTGGCACAAGAGATAATTCAGGGCAAGTCTTTAGAGTAAGGTGAAAGCCAGTTTATTAAAAAAAGTAAAGGAATAAAAGAATGGATACTTCAAAAACAGAGCAGCCCTGAGGGTTGATGTTGCCTACTTTTATGGTTATTTATTGATAATAATCTCAACAAGGGATGGAATATTTATGCCTCCCCTTTTTAGACTGCCTAGGGTAACTTCCTGATGCTTCCATGGCATATGTAAACTGTCATGGTGACATGGAAGTGAAGTGCTGGGAAGGATGTGGTCTCTTTAAATGATATAGAAGGAGGTAAGGGAAGTACTGGGTAGAGGAGGGCATGATCCTGGGCTAGGGTTCCACCCCCAGGCCTGTGCCCATGGACCTAGCTGAGGACAGGTATTTTGGTTTTCCTGCCCAAATGTATGTCCCAAGAACCCCACTGGCCAGCCATGCCCCCATCCTGTGACTATAGAACCCCCTGAGACTCTAGCAGGCAGACACACAGGCAGCTGGACTTGAAGACGAGTTCATCAGCAGGGGAACACACAGGTAGCTGGACATCAAGCGGAGCACACTGACAGACATTGGCACACCAACAGGCTACCCACTAGTAGAACTACGTGGAGTTTGGCTGGGGCAGTCAGAGGAGAGCTTGGGCTGCTGAATGGCCCGACTCCAGGGGAAAACCCTCCCACTTCATCCCCCTTCTGGCTTCCCCCATCTGCTGAAAGCTACCTCCACTCAATAAAACCTTGCACTCATTCTCCAAGCCCAGGTGTTATCCAATTCTTCTGGTACACCAAAGTGAGAACCTGGGATACAAAAAGCCTTCTGTCTTTGTGGCAAGGCAGAGAGTTTAATTCAGCTAGCTAACACAAGTCGCTGATGGACAGGTAAACTGAAAGAGCACCCTGTAACACATGTCCACTGGGACTGCATGTGTAAACATTCACCCATAGACTCTGCCATGGGGTCGGAGCCCTATAGTCTACTTGTCTGTATGCTCCCCTAGAGGTTTGAGTAGCAGGGGACTGAAGAAGTCAGTCTCTCCCCCATCATACATCCTGTGATGCAGACAAGGGGAACTTTCCCTATTTCAGCTGGGGGCTCATCCAGGATCTTGGAAGGTGTGTGTGAGCAAATGCAAAACTGTCAGGTCTGCTTTTCTTCCAAAACTCTGTCACCTCTCTCTCTTTCCTCTGGGTAAGAATCTCCATTTTCCTTTCATCTCTTTTCTCTCTCTCACACAGTTTGAAATGCCTATTATCCCTTCCTTTATAATGTTAAGAGTTTTGCTACAGGCTCCATCAACGTTAGTAAGTAAAATAAGCATTTGGCTCAGCAACCAAAGGTGGAAATCAGACCAGTTTTTCCTGGAGGTCCCATGAATGCCTCCACCTTGACAGCGACAGGCACGCATGGCTGAGGTCACCTCTCCTAATCCTTTTTCCTCCCAGCTTGGGCTGCAGGCAAAGGCCGAGCCCACCAGCCATGAGGTGGGGAGGGGGGCAGGAAAGAGCTGAGGCAGTAGCCAGAACCCTACAGAGTGCTTCTTGCCCCACACACCAATGGAATCTTTCCTCCCCTGTCCAAGGAATTCAACCTAGACCAAATTGAGGGAAGAATGGGAAAGTTATAAGGTTAGAGGGGCCCACTTGCACTAAGCAAGGGGTTCTTCCCACAGCATCCCCCCATTTTTTGTGCCTTTAAGTGTATGTCTCTTTTTCCCAAGTGAGAGACCCTCCCACTTCCCCACTTTGTTTCTAATAGGGATGTTAACAGAAGAGCGTCCCCTGCTGGCTGATAACTGCAGGGCTTATTTGAGACAGTAAATGGATATAAACAGCCTCTGAAATGCCTTTTCAGTTCCAAACTCAATTCCAAGCTTCAGGTTGAGGCCATAGAAAGAAAAAAACAGGTCTCAAAGATTCAAAACCAGGCAACAGGCACAATATAAATGTGCAGGACCAATTCCTGCTGACTAAAGCCTCCACCCCACAGAAGGAGGTCATGCTTCATGGCATAAACAGGCCCAGGGAACTCAAGTTTGCTGACAGCAGGGAGAAAGGGAGGCATAGGTGAGGGTGTTAATTCCTATTCTCCAGATTTTCCCTGCTTTGTGAGTACATTCCTCATTTGTACCTGTGGCTGGCACCTGCCAAGGTCACCGGGGCTCAGCGACAAGAGGTGCAAAGTGAAGTGAAGATGCTTACTTTTGCTTTCCGTCACACCCTGAGTTTTTTGCTGAAGGACGGAAGGAAAATGAGAGATGCCTGTATTTTCTGTCTTTCAGAATGGGCAACCAGTTCTCTTCACCACCGCCAGCTTATACTCTTCTGGAGTGTATACTGAATTATCGGGACTGTTTTCACCCTCAGAATCTGGAGGAAAAATGCCTCATAGCCCTTTGCACAAAGGTTTGGCCAAATTATGACTTACAGCAAGGGTTGGCTTGGCCTCGGGGAGGGATCATTCATTTCGATACCATCCAGCAACTGGAAGTTTTTTGCAGGCGTGAGGACACATGGTCTTAGGCCCCAATTTTATGAGCTTTCTTTCCTTGCAAGGCAATCTAGACCTTTGTCGACAATGTAGGGTTGATCCAGCCCTCCTGTTTGCTACCTCAGGGAAGCGACAAGGGGCAAGCCCAGGGAATTAAAGATATGAGTCCCAGAAGCACTCCCAGCAGAGAAGCCAATTTCTTCAAGCTCTGTTCCTCCAGGTCCACCCCAACCTTCCTATCCAGCTTTAGCCTCTCACTTGCCTCCTCCTAGAAATCCTCACCTTAAACCAGCCCCAGTCTCTCTCTTGCCCCTCTGTGCCCAGTGAATTTAGACCCAATAAGCTCCAGATCCCCTTCTCCCTACAGTATTTTAAGAGAATTAAGGGGGATCTTGGCAAGTTTTCAGATGACTGTAATAGATATATAGTGGCTTTCCAGAATTTCACACAAATATTTCAACCCTCCTGGAGAGATGTTATGTTACTTTTGAATCAGACCCCGATGGACACTGAGAAACAGCCCACTCTGCAAGCAGCAGAGACATTTGGGGATGAGCTTTGGATCACATACAGCATCAGGGAAAGGGTGAATATTTTCCAACTGAAAAAGCAGCAGTACCAGTGAATGACCCTAAGTGGGATCCCAGTGATGAGATGGAAGACGAGAAAAGGAGACATTTTCAGGCTTCAGTGCATAATGAAGGGCTTACATAGAACTAAGACCAAGCCTCTCAATTATACTAAGTTGTTCATGATGGACCAGGGATTTGGTGAAAGTCCCACTGCCTTCCTGGAAAGGCTAAGAGAGCCCTTGGTAAAGCACATCTCTTTATCTCCAGATTCAATCAAGGAACAGCTAATCCTAAAAGGTAAATTTATTGCTCATGCAGTTCCTCTTATCTGTAGGAAGTTGCAGAAACGAGCCCTGGGACAAGTTAGTACATTAGAGGACCTCCTGAAAGTGTCTAGCTTGGTCTTTTATAATACAGACAGGGAGGCCCAAGAAAGAGAGAGGAAATACAGGAAAGGGCAAAAGCTTTCTTGGTCACTGTGCACACCCACAAACCCCAGAGCTCCCAGGGTGCACCTGTTACGTGCCAAAGATATGGCAAGAACAGTTATCTCTCTCGTAAAAATTTATCCTCTCCCATGCAAGATTTAATTTTTTTCACTAGGGTGAAACAGCTCAGGGTACATTTTGTTGTCAGAGTATTTTACTTCCTGTCTCTATAATCTTTGATACTAAATTATTTCCTTGTGTAGTCCACAGGTTTAATGAACCCATGCATACTTAAATTTATAAAATTTGTTTTCTTCTCTTGTGCCTAGAAGCCACCAGACTCCAAATGGCCAGGCCACCAGAGCCTCAGGGGATGGCTACCTTTTGTAGGAACCCTTAGATAGTCCTGTGAGATGGGGGAATCTAACTACTGTTTTCCCCAAAACAATGCCCCTCTCCTGCCCCTGTGAGAAGGAAGCAGCTCATACCAGTCGTCATCCATATTCCAGTGGTACTTAGATGTGGCTTTTCAGAGCTGAGAAATGATACAGAAGGGAAGTGCTGGGAAGGGTGTGGTTCCTTTAAATTATATGGAAGGGGGAAGGGAAGTGCTGGGTAGAGGAGGGTGTGGTCCCTGGCTGGGGCTCCACCCCTGGGACTGTGCACACAGACCTGTGTGAGGACAGGCATTTTTGTTTTCCTGCCCAAATGTTGCATATCCCAAGGCCACACTCCCATCCTGTGCCTGTAAAATCCCCCAGGACCCTAACAGGCAGAGACACAGGCCGCTGGACTCCAAGAGGAGCCCATCAACGGAGGAACACACAGGTGGCTGGGTGTTGAGAGGGGTGCACCCACAGGCACTGGCACACCAGTAGGCCACTGACCAGCAGACACCATATGGAGTCTGGCTGGGGCAGTCGGAGGAGAGCCCTGGCCACTGAGCAACCTGTCTCTGCGGAAAAACCTTCCCACTCCATTAGCCTTCTGGTTTCCCCCATCTGCTGAGAGCTCCCTCCACTCAATAAGACCTTGTGCTCGTTCTCCAAACCCAAGTATTAGCTGATTCTTCCCATATACCAAGGCAAGCACCTGGGACGCAGAAAGCCCTTTGTCCCTGTGGTAAAGGGCCTAATTGAACTGATTAACACAAGCTGTCCATGGAAGGCTAAATTAAAAAGCACACTGTAACCCATGCCCAATGGGGCTTCAGCTGTAAACTTTCATCTCTAGACACTGCCATGGGGTCAGAGCCCCATGGCCTGCTCATCTGTATGTTCCCCTAGAGGTTTGAGCAGTAAGACACTGAAGAAGTCAGTCACACCCCCATCACACACCCTGTGAAAGAGACAAGGGAGCTTTTCCAGTTTCAACAGTGCTGGTCGAGTGTAGCAGTGAGGACCATCAGAGGTCACTCTCGTGCCCATCTTGGTTTTGTTGGGTTTTGGTCAGCTTCTTTACTGCAAGCTGTTTTATCAGCAAGGTCTTTATGACCTGCATCTTGTGCTGACCTTTTAGAATACCTTAACCATCTGGGAATGCAGCCCAGAAGGTCTCAGCCTCATTTTACCCAGCTTCTGTTCAAGATGGAGTTGTTCTAGTTCACATGCCTCTGATGCTATGACTCAAACAAGACATTATTTCTCAATGCCCTGCTTCCTTCACTCAATAATAACAACCAAAATGTTGGGTTCAGAGTATGTGCCTCAACACCCTGTTTGGTCCTTGTAATATAGTAATACACAGCAAATAAGTCTGGCTTCTAGAAACTCATAATCCAATGGACAAGTATTAATTTTAGAAGTTGTTGTGTATTAGTTTGTAGTTTCAAGATTTGCAGCAATACAGAGAAAATTCAGGTAAAACTTGATACAAGAAGATGTGCTAAGTTAATGTTTCTTCTATTAAAGAAGATATGCCAAGCTTCTTACTTTGTTTTTTAAACATAAATATTGGCTGCTTCTTCAATGTGATTTAAAGTTATGCTCAAGGGGAATTTGCCTCATCTCCTATCTTGTATGCCTCATGCTCAGGTAAGTATTGTGAGTGAGAAATCATTCATCAAGAATGTGAGTTTAGAGAGTAAAAACCCATGAGATACGAGTGTGCTTTTCAACATTGGGAAATGAATTCCAAACCTTTTGAATACACAAGATGCAAAATAAACCCTTTAATGATTCATGCTTTACATTTTAAAGAATCTCTCATAGTTTTCAAAGCAATCAGACACATACAGAATCTCAAAAGTAGTTTTGCATTTCTTAGATCATAAAAAGAATGTAGGCAGTTGGAAATGAATAGTACATAAAGCCTGAATGGTGGTAATAATGAAAGCTATTAATATGCAGATTCAATTCAAAATGACAAAAATTTATTTTTTAATCAAATGTGAGTCCTTTTAATTCTCAAATTGCTCTTATTTTGGTGCCCAGTTCACTTTTTGGAACTATATAAGCTACAGGAAACAGTACTGTATCTATAAATATACTTGAAGATACATAAGCTTAGTATGTTGTGCCATCATCAATACAAAACTTACATCAATATTATCTACATTATAAAGTAAAAGTTCATTATAATCACAGTTGTCCATTTTAAAATAAAATTTAACAAATATTTATATTTTCTAAGAGTAATAGAGTAGTATTTAAACATGCTAAAAATAAAATAGTATTTCCTGGATCATTTATTCTATCTGGTACATTCTAAGCTGTATTTTAGTAAATCTTAAGTTCAGGATATCATTGATTAAGTACTAGAAATATCACAGACTGGATAATTTATAAAGAAAAGAAGTTGATATTGGTCACAATTCTGGAGCTGAGAAGTCAAAGTACATGGCACTAGCATCTGGCAAGAGCCTTCGTGCTGTGCTATTCCATGGCAGAGGGTGAAAGGACAAAAGAAGGAGAGAGCAAGGGAACAAGACAGGGCCAAACCACTTTTGCAACAACATACTCTCTTGACAAAATACCCTTTCTTGAAATCACATCGTTAGTCTATTCAGAAGGGTGGAGTCTTCACGACCTAATCACCTGTTATTGGTCCCACTTTTTAAAACTCAGAATGAAAAGTAAGTTTTAACATGAGTTTTGGAAGGAATATTCAAAACATAGCAAGCATCTTACCAGACTATTGTCTAATCAAATAATAAAGCTAATTTTTTCTTTTTTATATCTCTATTTTGCACTCATTGAAGACAGACAATAGGTTTTAAAAATGTAATAAAATGAGGAAAACTAGGGGAAAATCTTATGTGACAGCATCAATTACTAAGAAATCTGGTGTAATTTTCTGGTTCTCAAGGAATAGGAATTCAGAGAATGTTCACTCTACCCAAAATCTTTATATTTGTAGAAATGCTCTTCATAGGAACTAGAAGCTACTTGATAAAGGAACTATAAATCAAGTGCATTAGTCATTTTCTAGTGAAATAGGACCCGTGAGGCCCTATTTTGCAGATAGTGTTGCTTATCTTGTCTGCCCCTAACTCCGGGCACCAAGATTTTGATTTCTTAAATTAATTAGTTCTGCTAGATTTAAATATTTATCTAAGTAGCTGCAGTAAACTTAGTTTTTTAACATAACAATGAAATTAGTCTGGGAGGAGATAATTTGATTTATATATGTCTATATTTTCATATGTATAAATATAGAAATGATAGATATGAAAACAGGCATACATTATGCATATAACAAACATACACAGTATAAAGCTTATATATATATGTGCATATGTATCTTTTCAATCTGAAAATAATACATAGGCAAAATTGCAATGTAGTTTTAAGTTTTACTGTCAAATGTTTCTCATTTGATTACAGACAAATCTCTCAGCCAAGAACAGCCAGGATCATATATTCTTTTTGTTACGGACTGAGTTTTTCTACTGTCTTAATCCTTCTTCTGTATAATCTGCTTTTAGACTTCTGTTTTCACTGCAAGTTTATTTCCTATTTAAGTCCTCACCAGCCTTCCATGTTCTTTTTGTAAGTGTGCCATTTGTCGAACACCTTTCTCTGTGAATGATCCAGACACAATGCATGGATGAGCATCTGGCAGTTATGTTTGTACTACACTCTTCCTAATCTAATTGAATGGGTACTTGACTGAAGTAGGGCTGATCATATCCTCTCTTCTAATAATTTGTAATTAGGACAGAGAAAGGACCAGCCTCGCTGCGTGAGGAAATTCTGAAATGATAGAGAGCTATTATTTCATGATGGAGAAAAAGAAACAGTTGTCTGTGAAAATAGAAAGGTAATAATGAGGCAGATGCCCTGAAGCTCTAGTGGCTCTTGAGATAAGGCTCTTCTTGTCTTGCTCTTGGCTTCATGAATCACTTGTGAATCCTCTTTATAAGTTACTAGACTTTTTTTTCAAACTCACCTGAGTGAGATTTTTACTCTATAAACTTAAAGTATCTTACTGATATAGTCAAATAACTCTAGTATTGCATTCTCACATTTTCTATTTGAAACTGTTCAAATAGCATCCTTTAAAGCATGTATTTCTAGGGCTCTAGCTATTTCAGCTTCAGAGTGATTCCTTCTGCAGATTCATGACATTATAGAAAATAAATTTTTCTGAAAAGGCATCTGTTAAAATATGTCTTTTTATGTGTTATTCCTATGGGATGGATTGTGTAGATTTTTTTTTTACTTTTAGAAATGTCTTCCTGGCTGAGTACTACCTATAAGAGTGGCATTTCTGTAATAAAAAGACCTTTACATTCTGCCTACTTTGTCGCAATCATTAACAAATTTTATTCCTTTAAGAAATTTCTATATATATTAAAAATATGCATTTATCACCTTGTTGAAGTTTAAAAATTTGCTTTTCCAGAGTAACATATTGACTTGACCTTTACCAACAGAATACATTTTTTAAACTGTATATGTTTTTCTTACACATTTATATTCTAATAAGTCCCCCAAAATAACAATGTCATAAGGAGTAGCAGAATTTGTCACCTTAAAATATGACACCATGGCATAAGAATTATTTTGAGCTAAAGGTACTTGAAAAACAGCAGGTAAAAGAATGGCACCAAATTTCTCCTTTTTCTTTCCGAAAATGGTAAATAAATCCCTATAAGGAAGATGTCCTTTGAATGTCAGGAGGGAAGTCACATTCTTATCACCAGGGATGGGTAGTTGAGGCTGAGATAAGTCTGTACAAACAAACCTTGAAAACTCCCTTTTATCTTCTTAGTCACTTCTCCATGATTAATTACCCTGCCCAAGCCCCCTTGCCTTGTCGTGTTTTCACAGTGTATAACTCCTTGTCCAATTCAGTATATAAATGTTTGATTCTACCTGCTCTTTTGGATCTTCCATTTCCATATAAAGCTTTAGTGTCATGTAAAATTTTATTACATAAATTTGTATACTTTTCTCCTGTTAATCTGCCTTTTGTCAATTTAATTCTTAGACCCAGTCCAAACTTCTAAGAGTGTAGAGGTAAAATTTTGCCTCCCCTACAACCATAACCAAATTCCTTATTTTACCACAAAATTGAATTGAACTTAAAATACCCCATCACAATAAATCGCAAGTCTTTTCTTTCCATCATTTAATCCAGAAAACTGGAACTCTTCATTGATCTCTCCCTTTTCTTATACCATACATATATATAAAATCTGTGATCAAATATGGAAAGCTATTTTCGGAATCTGAACTGATCTTCCTATTGCACAGCCAGTCCGAATCACCATCACTTGCAAAGAATGTCTTTTTGAAATAACTTCGCAGATGCGTGGTCTTCCTGCTTTTGTTTTTGCACTCCCTTGATCAATTGTTCCCCAGCAGTCAGAGTGTCCTGATAAAACATAGTCAGAGCACAGCATTCTTCTGCCTAAAATCCTCTAGGAGCTTCCGATCTCAATCAGAATAAAAACGAAAGATCTAACAATGATCTGCAAGCGCCTACATCATCTGTAAAGTTTTTACTACAGTGTGCCTGACACAAAATAAGCGTATTATCTATGACAGTTGATACTACTTTTATCATATTTTTAGTTATATCTAAGGAAATATAGACACAGAAAGAAGTGCTAGAGTCCTAACTCTATATTAAATATTAAATGATGGTATATTTTATACCATTTTACTTGTTTAAAAAGGGAGGCAAACAAAGGTATCATTGACATTATATCACAGTAAAATAATTTTGTTAAATTATACTATTCTGTTAGTAGTAATCTATTTGTATGGAAAAATCAAATATCTTAAAACAGTATTTATAATTGACATTTCTTCCTTGGTCATTTGGTTTAATGATTCCCAGGTATTTGATAGTAAGGATAAAATTGAAGCTGCTTTCTTTGATTTGCTCTAATGATTTTAAGGCAGGAAATACTTTCAAATCACTTCCTTTGTGTTATCTGAATTCAAATAAAGAATTCCTCAACTTGTCAGAATGCTAATTAAATTGTAATAATTATTCACGTAACCTGCTGTGAAACTAAGGTGACTAAAGGCAGTCACTTGGGTTTTCAACAGTGAAGAGTGTGTTTTATGTACCTGTCAAATAAAATAATATATAATAATATATGTTTATTATCACATATTATTGTAATTTTCTTGAAATAATGCAAAGCTAATAGTTGACTGATCATTCCTTAAGAATGTATAGTTCCTTGTAAAATCAACACAGTCTATTTCTAAAGAATAAAATGATAATTTTAAAATAATTGGAAAAATATCACAGGATGCACATAACAATTTCTAGATTTTAAAAATTGGTCCATGATGTTTCTGGCTGAGAAAGACTCTGAATTAACAGATAAACTCTTGGCTTGCTATCTAAATGCAGCACAACTGATACACAAAGACAATAATTCCATGCTTTGAGAGAATTAATGGTGGAAAGTTACATGACACTCAAATAGCTCCTTCCTTATGAAAAAGGAAATGATCCAGAAAGTCATATACCTAAGGTAGCCTTGGGATTTAGATATTTTTATAATCCTATTTCCTTTTTTATGGTGTTATTTTGCTTTAAAAAATCATCTTTATTCAAAAAGTACAAACATTTTGTTTAGTATAAACCGACAGAACTTTTCTCACTTTCAGAATTCTCTATTTCAGGATTTAATTTAAAAGGTTGTCATCAAGTAGAACTCCAATATTATTTTAAAATATTAATTTTATTACCAAACATCAATGGTAATCAATGCTATTACTGTCAAAGCTCAAAGCAGATGTTGACATAAAAATGCTTTTCATCACTGCCCTTATTGGAGATGTGCCACTGTGGCAGGCAGAATTTCTAAAATGGTCCCTCAGTGAGATTTCATCCTAATCCCTGGAATTTGTAAATAGGATAAGATCTTACTCCTTTCATTACAGTATATCATATTAACAATTGACATTGATAGGGAGATTATTCTGGTGGGCATATGAGCCCTTCAAAGCCAACTTTTCTGTGACTTGTAGTAAAAGAGGAAGAGATTTGAAGGACAAGAAGAATTTGATGTGCCCTTGATAGTTTGAACACGAAGAGAGTCATGTGCCAAGGAAAGCAGGCAGCCCTGGCCTAAAGCCAGCAAGGGAATGAATAGGTATCTCCATCCTAAAACCACAAGAGTCTTGAATGAGTTCAGCCAACAATGAATGAAATTGCTAGTGAGTTATTTCCTAATGCCCAACCTGGCAGACACCAAGATCAGCCTGTGAGAACAACAGATAGCCCAGTTGAGTCAGTCCAGACTTTTGAACTGCAGAAATGTAAGATGTAAGTGGATGTGGTTTTAAGCTGCTGAGTTTGTGATTATTTCTCATGCAGTAATAGAACACTAACACGGAGATAATATTTTTAAACCTTACACCATTAAATATACATTACAATTACTAAATTTATATTAATTTATTACAACAGTAATAGAAAACTGAAAGTAGAATACGTGTTCTTTTTATGCCGAAGAGTCTTTTTATCTAGACTTGTTGATATTATGAGAAAAAAATTATCACTTTTTAAAAATTGTCTCAATATTAGGTAAATAGCTTAAGTATGACTGTTACAAATTAACACATGATTTTTTAAAATTTAGACTATATGACCTGTTTTGGGCATGAATGCATAAAAATATTGTTGCCTGTCATTTCTCTGTCTGCTCTCAGATCTACTCACTTCCCTTCTGCAAATCAGAGCATTGGCTCTTGCACATTATCTTTCTCAGGCTTCTTTCCCCACTAATTTCCATTCGGTTCAGTCAGTGAGGTGTGCTGATGAGAAACTGGAGACGGAGTTGAGAAAAGCCATGATAAATCCATTCAGCGCTCCAGTGATAGCTCCAGCACAGTCTCATGCTTCAGCTTTTCCGTGAAGTTTCTCCTCCTTCCATGTCCCAAGTCCTAGAGTTAGGCCTTCAATGTGTCTTTAGCTCCATGGTTTAAGCGCCTCCCTAGTGTTCACTGTTCCTGGACTCTGGTGACATTATGTGATAACTGGCAGCATTTTCTCTAGTTAAGTGACTTTCTGCAAGTGGCTTCTGATTGCCTGATACTCTCCTTTGCTCATCGTTCAGTGCCTCCGATTCTAATTCCATGTACTATGCTAATTATATTAAATTATTTAATATGGATTCTATTTTCCTGACATTAATGTAATATAGTTCTTTTTACTAGAAGAGTCTTAAGAAACATTTAAGTTGGGGTCTGTAATTAGATTACACACTTATTTAAGCTGAAACATAGTGGGGACTTTCTTGCCAGTGAGAAAAGGATACCACAAATCCATGGCATAAGCTATATCATTATTACAGCAACTATCATCTCTGGGTTGTTTATTCCAGAGATTAAATTGCTGATGCTTTTAGTCATTATGATAGAAATGATGACTACAAACTTTACAGTATAATGCAGCTACTTCAGGCTGTACTGAAAAAATGATAAGCTCTCACAACTCTCAGCTCAAGATACAGAGTACCAGAAAGCTTCTATTGAGGCCCTGAAATAATATCGTATTTCTTATAGCCACAGGGCAGACATGGCTAAGAATTAAACTCTAAGTTTAATAATGCCAGTTGGGGAATAGCGATGCAAGTTGAATAAAATGTGTTACCGAGTTTCTTAAAATTAAAGTCAAGACACTGAAAAGTGAGTTTCTGAGTTTGGATTGGAGACCTTTAATTGGAGTCAGAAGAACCTGAGAATCTTGAACAATTAAGTTGCCCTAAGTCTTCTTCTGCCAGCAGTGAAAGGAGCCTGATCTTTCTTTTTCTGAGGAGCTACCTTTTACTGCTTAAACACCTCATAATGACCTCACTTTGCAATAATGACCTCACTTTTGGTATCTGTGTTCCACAAGGCCCATGCTCATTAGTCTTCTTTGTCCCTAGAACCATAACAGAAACAGATTCCAGTGTGCTCCTAGGGACTAAGGCAAAGTTTGATGCAAGAGGAGATTGACTCAAACTTTTCTATATGTTTTCTATATATTTCTATATGTTTCTATATGACTTTAATGTGCAATTTCCAGCAGCTGGAGGTGGCTGTTACACTTTGGTAATTTACTAAATACTCACACAAAGGTGGACCACATTCAATGAGATTCAAATGCCAGGACATACCTGGAAGAAGGAAGAAAAAATCTAGATTTAGGGAGAAGAAAATGTGAGATTATATTTGTGATGTATATCCATCCAATAGCCTCCCCATAAAGGCCTAAATTACAGTTTCTTTACCAAGGTACTGTTAACTTCCTTAAGGAACTGGGCTCCATTATCTGTGAAATCTCTGGAGTGTTTTCCCTTAGAAGGCCTAGGTTAGTGTTGAAATCTGCGTACACTGAAATGAGCTCCTCAGTTTCCATGGTACTGCTGATTCTGGAGTGACAAACTTTAGGTAGTAAAATGTAATTATCTTAATAAAAGTGGCCATCAAATGGGCAACTGGAGTGGATTGTCAAATAAAATGTTTGGACATTCAGGTATGTTTGGTGGCTGTTAATTAATTGTTAGGTTCCTAGATATAAAAGCACTGTCAGGCTAGTAAAACCTTATTTGATCTCTATAATTGAAAAAATTCTACATCTGTTCAGAAGAATCTTGGCTTCAGCCACCACAATGGCAAAGTGCAGACTCTCCAGTTTCAGGTGCATTCACAGAGGCACATCTTCTTTACTAAAGGGAAGGTTATATCTCCTTGAATAGAAGCCCTTAAACAATGCCATCATTGAATATTATAAATCACTCAAAGGAACTTGAAACCACTCACCATGGTGGCTGTCCTCTGGGGAAAGGAAAATACAATGATATTTCAGAAATTATTAGATACTGAAGATATTCATTCTCTGGAGACCCAATTTCTCACTGTTGTCCATAGATAAGGACTGGGGATTGTCAGGTATAAAATAAAGTATTAAATAAAGGCTGTCACACAATAGAATTAGTGTTACTGTGGTTTCACTTTGAATATATTTCCATCACTTCAAGATGAATAATTGCAGTACATATTTGGCAACTGGCAGAATTCCTAAATTTTCTTGCTGACTCTTGCAGTAAGTGTTATTATGATAAGAATGGATAAATGAAGGCTCTATGAGTTCTCTGACATCCACATTATAGAAAGCAGAAATAGTATTTCATTTCTGAGGGAATTGAAGAGATTAGTGTCACCTACATCCGAGAAAGGTAGATGGTGGTGATTTCTATCAGATGACTATTTAACTTGTATGTTTCCCTTGTGCAGAGAAGTCAGAGCTTTTAAAAAAATATTGACCATTTTAAATTGTCATCAGGTGGTTTCTCAAACTGCATTTCCCAAACCAGACATTTTGGAGCAAACTTCTGTACACTTGGTTATCTGATACGCAGTATTGCTCAGGAAACTGTTGTATCTGTATATCAACGAATGAGAAAAATAAGTAGGGGTTTATTTTCATCTTCTAGTGGTAGCAGTACAGTTCACTGTCTTAACCAAGCTCTATGTCAACTTCCAGTTTTCTGTTACGATATAGTACAGAGACCGAGATAGCCATGAATTCCACAGAACAATTGTGCTGGTTTATTCTGTTTGGGGTGTTTGTGTGTGTGCATGTGTGTGTGTATTTGCACTTTCATGAGCTTGACCTTCCTGCTGGATAATCCAGCACTGGACAAGACCCTGTATTACCAGATAACCAGGCTACCAAGATCTCTTGATTATGTGAATTATCCCAAAATTTTCCGTGTTAAGATCAAAATGAGTGTTTTTCATATAGCCATGGATTTACTAATAATTCTGTGGAACAGAGATCCCATATAATATCCCTAATGCCTTGTGTATAGACTGTGAGATTCTGCTATTCTGTTATTCTTTTTACACTTTTGAAAATATTACTATGCTATACAGAAGGACTCCTAGATATTTTTCATAATATAAAGGTTTTACACTTTCCTTTGATAGAGAAATTTGCTTATTTCCTCCTAAAACACACTTAGAAGATTCTGTACAAAACACATGAACACATTCAGAGTGAAGAGAATCTTAACTTTTTCTAAAATATCTGCTCATTGGAATGTCTTTCTCCATTTGATAAAAGATATCAGATGTCAATAATCTCATATTGAGTAATATGTGCTTCGTTTCTTTGAAGAGGAGAGAAAAACATCCAGGACACTATTGATGGTAAGAGATTCCCTGTTTTCAATTAATTCCTAAAGTTCTTGAATATTATAAACACATTAAAATAAAAAATTAACGAATAATTATTTAACCTTACTCTAATGGAAATATTTAATGTTTGCAAGACAAAAAGCTAAGCACTTGTTTCATTTAATATGAGGAATAAATGTGTGAGATTGATGCTGTTAATTTGTACTTTTGTAGGTGACATTATAAAGACTTAGAGAACTAAAATAAATTATCTGAGATGACACAACTAGGAACTGCTAAATCCAGAATTCTCTCTGATGCCTATTTCTAAGTGACAGCATCATTAATCAATTTTTATGATTCATTTTTTGTCAGTGGGTATTTTGTTTCTAAGTTTTCTACTATGAGAAACTCAATTTTTATTAAATCACTTTGATTGCTTTTGTTTACAATGTCAAAAACCCAATCAAAAACCTTTAGTAAGGTCTTTAAAATATATATATATATCTGCTTTGCATTAAATCAACAGAGCCAGGTCATTAACATTCCTGGGTAAAGCAGGTGGTTTGTTGGTATAACGAGGCAATATTTAGTGGAGGGACCATGACAAACTGGCAAGTCCATGCCTCATTTAACTGAGCCAGTGACTACTTGACCCTAGCTAATCCATGGCATGTTCAAATTCAGTTACTGCTCCCATGTGTTCTGTTTATTTTTAAATTTTTTTTTCTTTAAAAAGTTTCTATTCTGGATTCTATGTAAAGTCTCCCTATTTTAAATATTTTCAACTCAATTAAAACCATTTGATAACATTGTGCTGACCAAACAGAATGTCCACTGTCCCCATTCAAACCAGTTTTAACCTTTTATATGGATAATAACTGAGGTTTTAATTCAATTTTTACTTTTCTACTTATATTTTCCCTATCATTTGAAAATAATTCAGTTAAACTTAATCTTTAAACATTAACTTTTATAATACACTAAACATTTGTGTCCCCTGAATATTCATATGATGAAATCCTAACCCCACAATATTAAGAGGTAGAAACTTTCCCGGGAAATTAGGTCATGTCATGAGGGTTGAGCCCTTATGAATGGTCTTGGTGCCCTTACAAAAAGAATCTTAGACCAATATCTCCCTATTACTCCCTCCCTTCAGTCCCTGGTAATCACCCTTCTACTCTTTGTTACTATGAGTTCAACTCACTTAGATTTACATATATGTGAGATCATGTGATATTTATCTTTCCGTGTCCAGCCTATCTCATCTAACATAATATTTATAGTTTTATACATGGTACAAATGTCAAAATGTCTTTCTTTTTTAAGGCTAAATAATATTCCATTGTAAGTATATACCAGTTTCTTTTTTCATCTACCAATGGAAATTTAGAGTTTTTCATAGCCTGGCTATTGTAAATTAAGCTACAATACAACATGGGATAACAGTGTAAGTGTCTTTTCAACATACTGATTTTATTTTCTTTGGCTATGTAGCTAGAAGTGGAATGACTGGATCACAAGCTAGTTCTATTTTCAAATTTTTGAGAACCCTCCATACTGTTTTTCATGACTGTATTAATTTATATTTCTTCCAACAGTGTACAAGGTTTCTAATTTCTCCACATCCTCACCAATACTTGTTATCTTTTCTTTTTCTGATAATAGCCATTCTAACATGTGTAAGGTGATACATCACTGTGCTTTTCATTTAATTTCCTGGATGATAACTGAGTTGAGAACTTTTTCATATACCTGTTGGCCATTTGTATGTCTCCTTTTGAGAACTGTCTACTCATGTATTTTACTCATTTTTAATATATAGTGTAAAACAATGTGAATATTATTAATAATATTTTGCTCTCTTATTGAAATTTTCTATGACAATATATCTTTTTATTTATTTATTTGAGGCAAGGTCTCACTTTCCTTGGCCACGCTGGAGTTCAGTGGCACATTTAAAGTTCACTGTAGCTTTGAGTTCCTGGGCTCAAGTGCTCCTCCCACCTCAGAGCCTCCTGAGTCACTGGGACTATAGGTGCTTGCCACCACTCCTGGCTAATGTTTGTATTGTTTGTAGAGATGGGACTTTGCCATGTTGCCCAGAGCTGTCTCAAACTCCTGGGCTCAGACAGCCCACCAGCCTTGGCCTCCCAAATTGCTGTGATTGTAGGCATGAACCACCATTCTGAGCTTAAGAGAGCATATCTTAAGTGTTCTCACCACATCACAATAAGAAATACATTTAAAAATAATAATAAAGGGGTAACAAAAAATGTGATACTATCTGAAGTGATGGATGTTAATTAACTTGGTTATGGTGATTATTTTACTCTATATGAATATACATATATATATATATTTCATCAAATTGTAAACCTTAAATATATACAATCATCAATTATCAAATATTCCTAAATTGAAAAAGTAAATACAACAAATAATAAATAAATAAGACCCCATAGAACGCTGTTGCCATCTTTCTCCCGTCAAAGGTTACAAGAAGCTGGCAGGTTCTTTTTAACCCAAAAAAACTGACTTCACTAGAATTTAACCATGCTAACACCAGCATCTCTGATGTCCAGGCTCCAGAATTATGAGAAATAAATTTGTTTATAAGCCACCCAGTCTATGGTACTTTGTTATAGTAGTCGGAACTTCCTAAGACACCTTTATAAATAGGGCATTTGTAAACACAAATTAAAACTAACCTCTCCTTATCCTTTTCTCTCTATGAAAGTCCTCTAGAAAAGTAAAAGTATTTATTTCTCTTTCTTTTATTTTGTAACTTTAAATTCTTAAGTTACCTAAGGGCCATAGTCTAAGGTTTACTTAACCTAATATGTATTACACATTTTCTGTTTTTTCTTTAGCATAGAGCAGTTTATTAGACAGACAGAGAGAGAGAGAGAGAGAGACAGAGAGAGAGAGAGAGAGAGAGAGAGAGAGAGAGAAAGGAAGAGAAAAGGAGCGAGAGAGCTCTCACGCTGCCGTGGGAGGGGATCCAAGGGAGGAATCTCATATTATACATTTCTATCTAAAGTTTGTCTTAATAAATACTTAACAATTTGTCATTAAAAAACATCATTGCATTTATTGAGTCCTTACATTTTTCTTAAGCATTTTAATGTATATCATAATGCAATCATAAATGTAAAGTTTCCATATACTTTAAAGGTGAAAATTCATCATCTGTAAACAACCTTTTTTCTGCCAGAAAAAAAGACCATTTTTTCTCAATTCTGCATTGAAATAAAATTAGAGAAAGCAAAATATTTTATTTACAGGATTTCTTGCTTATATCAAAGCAATTATGTAACTTTATTTCTTGAAGATACATTTCAGTAGAAGTTTCATTGTTCCCTGTAAGTGAACTTGAATTATCATTTAGCAGAAAAAATAAAACGATTTTTTCCCACAGCAAACCCTCCAATGACCAGTTTCTTCTCTTTTTTTCTTAAAAGATATCTGCATCAGTATTTGAAGCAAGATGTTTCTGTGCACTTCATGAAGTAATAATCTTTCTTCAAGTCTTTTTCCTCCTCATTAAAAAAAATCACATCTCTCCCTCCTAGATAGAAAGCATTTTCTTGTGATATCTAACTAGCAATATTATTTTGAGGGAAAAATATGCATAGTACTTCCATCTTGACTATCACTGCAGAATTTTTATATAGTCTTTCGACTTCACATATTATGTACATTAATTTTTGTGTATTTTTATTCCCTTGCATTGTTCATTTTCTGAATTTCTGACTTTTTATCCTTCATGCATTTTTAAAGTCTCATCTAATTTACAACTCTTTGCCTTTTTATTTCATAATATATGTTTCTGATGTCATTGTGCCTGTCTGTGTTTCATCCTGATCATTTCACTGTCCCGCTAAAATCGGACAGCATTTTCTTCTGGTATGACACTCGATATTCATGTTTCGAATTGTTGTTCTATTGTCTTCTGGAACTTGTACTCCTTTACAATGATGTTGAAAGACTCATGCTATTGGTGACAAGTGGTGAAATTAAACACAAAAGTAGGTATCTACATAATTATACTCTATAATACTTTGTGAAATGACTGATTTTAACAGAAATTTTACTATTGCTTTGCTATGTGAAACATTTTTCTGACTTTAAGGCAATTGTTATTTGACATCTGAATATTCTGTTGTGGCACACTTTTTTTAAAATTTTTATTTTTATTGCATTTTAGGTTTTGGGGTACATGTGCAGAACATGCAAGATAGTTGCATAGGTACACACGTGGCAGTGTGTTTTGCTGCCTTCTGCCCCTTCACCCATATTTGGCATTTCTCCCCATGCCATCCCTCCCCCGTTCCCCCCCCCACCGCTGTCCCTCCCCTATTTCCCCCAATAGACCTCAGTTTGTGGTACTCCCATCCCTGTGTCCATGTGTTCTCATTGTTCATCACCCGCCTATGAGTGTGGCACACATTTTTAAAAGTCAGATTTATGCCACTCAAGTTTATAGTGAATATACTTTAATTTAGATAACTATAATTAAATAGCATACTAGGTGGATGTTTGCATCTTCAGTGTTCATTCAGTTAGGAAAGATCCTTATTTGCTTTGTCTGCAAAGGACTGGGTTTTCTTTGCCTAAGTAAAACATCTGTGTAATTTGAGTCAGTGTTCTTATCACTCTAAGCAAAACTGAATTAAATTTGAGTCCTTTAGCCTTAAACACAATTCCACTCTTCAGTTTGTTAAGGGTCAGAATTTGCACCATTAGGTGGTGCTATGGTTTGAATGTATTCCTGAAAGTTAATGTGTTAAAACTTAATCCCCAACGAAACACTGTTGAGAGGTGGGATCTTTAAGAGGTCATTAAGTCATGAGGGCTCTGCCCCTGTGAATGGATGAAAGCAGTTATTGTAGGAATAAGTTTTTTTAATCACAAGAGTGGATTTGTTACAGAAACAAATTTGATTCTCTCTTGCTAACTTGCTCTTGCCCTCACTTGCTCTTTTATCTTGCACTAAGAGATGATGCAACATGAAGGCCCTTACCAGATGCTAGCATCATGCTCTTGGACTTACCAGACTCCAGACTGTGAATCAAATAAATATATGTTTATTATAAATTATGCAGTCAGCGGTAACTATAGCAGCAAAATAGACTAAGACAGGTGGTTTTACATTTTGTTCCCCAATGTGTGATATGCAAATAAGAACTTACTGAAGGTTATAAAACTATCCAATCTTGGGTCTAATTTCAGAAAACCTCAAAATACTGCAGACTAACACAGGTAGATAAATGAACAGTTAGTAATACAGATACATTTCTTCAAAAATAGTGTTTAGCTTCAAAATATTTTGAATTTTGAATTTTTAGGAATCAACTCATATCTCTGGTTTTAATGAGGTAGCAAAATAGAATAAGCTAAGTATATATCTCTCAAACATAAAAAGATAAACTTCACAAAGTTTCTGTTAACTAATAATTGAAAAAACAATAAGGACTTCATTTGCTTAGTTCAATTGTGATCAATAAATATTTACTTTTGCTTATTACGTGCCTTGCACTGTGCGACACTTGTCCCTATTGCCAGATTAGTGTCTGAAGATGTGGATGAGACAAAAATACAAATATCCTGCTGTAATATGGATGAGAAATGCTATCACTGCAAAACAGAATATGTGTAATGGACATTTGGCACACACTTAGTGGTCAAAGGAAGCTTTAGGTAATATACTCTTTAATTGACATTATTCACTCGTTATGGTCTCCTGCTGCATTTCTTGAAAATAACCAACATGGCACCCAATTCAGTTAATGTATTTAGTATAAGCAGATCAGTGACTTACTGATAAATGTCATCCAGTCTGTAAGTTGTGAGCCAGAATGTCTACACTACATCCATAAATAAGAGTACAGACTTTGGAAAAAAGTTCACCTTGATTTGAAAACTGGATCTTCTACTTTATTTTCTTAATGCTTTTATCTGTAAAGTAATGATAAAACTATAATCAGTATCATAGATTCTTTTTTAAGATTTCTATACAGTAATCTATGTACTAGGTAAAATACTGGATGTCTAGTATACAGGTAAAAGAGTGGCAATTATTAGTGTTCCTGTAGCTAATATTTCCACTATATTTTCTTTCCTAAAAATGGACTGTCAAGAATTCATAGAAGATGGTGGAATAGAAAGCACCTAAAATCCTAAAATCTGTGTCCCTACCTAAACAATAATTGTACAGGCAGAATCAATCTGGTGTAACTATTTGGGAACCCTGGAGTTCATAGAAGGTTTGCAGCTTCCTAGAAAGGAATAGGTGATAAATTGAAGTTAATTTTAGTCAGCATCACCTTTTAGCATAGTAGCTGCCATCCATCCCCCACCATTTAGCCCCAGGATCAGCTGTGAACATATTTTTGGAGACAGTTACACAAATCTTGCCAGAGTCAGGGTGGGGAAAAAAGACCCTGTCTTCTAAATACCAGAAATCTGTGCTCTATTTGACACAGATCTCACAGAAGTCTAGATAAAAAGGGGCATTTGTTGTATTGCATCTTCCTGCATTGCTGCGAGTTTCGCCCACTCCATCTGAAATGGTTTTCAGGGTGTTTAAAGGGCCTATATGTTTGTTGGTTTGTTTCCACCTCTATTTTTTCTCATACCCCTTTTGAAAACCAAACCTTGAACACCAAAACCTTTAAAAGCACTGCATACAACGGGAAAATTAGAAAGTCACTGAACATTCCTACGGGAAGGCAAAGGCTCAGAAAGACCTGAAAATACCTTAAGTGTATACCTCAGTCTGATCTTTGGCACAGTGACAACATGCAACAATTTAAAAAACAAAAATAACAACAACCAAAACTCCAGCAAACCCTAAGGAAGGTAGAAGGATCTAAAATATAGTCACTACATTATTAGATTCAAATGTCCCGATTTCAACTACTATGAAAAAAATCACCGGGTGCACAAATAAATGAAAATATATGATTTATGCAAATGAAAGAAATAAAATATCAGGAATTGTCCCTGAAAAAGACTTAATTATAAGTTTATTTGTCAAATAAATTAAAACAAGTTTCTTAAAAATGCTCAAAGAGGAAAAGGAAGACTATGGAGTACATCAAGAAAGTGATGTAAGAATAAAGTGAAAATATCAACATGCAGATGGAAAACATAAAAACAAACCAAACAGATATTCTGGAGCTAAAAAGTACAAAAATATAAATGAAAAATTCACTAGAGAGATCCAAAGTCAGATTTGAGCAGGAAGAAGAGTCAGTGAACTTGGAAATAGGACAATAGGAATAACAGAGCTTGAACAACAGAAACAAACAAAATGTTGAAGAAAAGTGATCAGGACCTAAGGGACCTGTGGAATACCATCAAGAGAATGAATTGTGAGAGCCCTAGAAAAAGAAGAGAAAGAGAAAGGGACATACAAACTATCTAAATACATTTTAATTGAAAACTTCCCAAATTTGATGAAAGTCATGAATATAAACATCCAAGAAGCTCAATGACTCCAATGAGATGAACTCATAGAGACTAACACTGAAATACATAATCAAACTGTCAAAAGTAAAAAACAAAGAGAATCCTAACAGCAGCAAGAGAAAAGGACTTACCAGATGCAAGGGATCTTTAACATAAGCAGATTTTACATCAATATATTTAGAAGCTAAAAGGGAGCGAGCTGATATATTAAATGTTCTAAAAGAAGAAACAACAAGAATCTGACAAGCAAAAATCCTGTATTTAGAAAAGCCGTCCTTTAAAAGTAAAGGAGAAATAAAGACATTTCTAAACAGACAAAAGCTGATAGAGTTCATTTTCAATAGACTTGTCTGTGAGAAATGACAAAGGGAATCTTACAGATTGAAATGAAAGGATATTAGAAAGTAAATCAAAGCCATATGAAGAAATAAGGATGCCAGTAAAGGCAAATACGTAGGCAATTGTAAAAACTAGTGTTACTATGACAGTGGTGTGTAAATACGCCTTTGGTTTCTACATAATTTTAAAGACATGCATTTTTTTTTTTCAAAAAAATTAGTCTAAAATTCAGTATTATTGAAACTTTGGTTAGTAATTCCATATTTTAATATATACATATTTTAAGAGATTAAAGCATTATGAAATTATAAGCTTATGTTCTTGAAAACAAAATATATAAAAATATAATTTTTAATTTATGTTAAACAGGTATAAATTCAAATTGAAGTGTTAAAACTTTATGATATTATATGTAATTTTCATGGTGGCCATAAATAAACTACCTAAGAAATGTATGCAAAAGGAAACAAAAAAGGGATTTAAACATTTTACAACAAAAAAGTTAGCTAAATTTAGAAGACAGTAATGCAGGAAATGAGGGAGTAAAAAACTGTAAAGTATGTATAAGACTAACAGCAATGTGGCAAAAGTCCATTCTAATCAGTGAACTTTAAATGTAAATTGATTAAACTCTCCATTTAAAAGACACACATTAGCAGAATGAATTTAAAAAAATAATCCAACTATGCTGTGTACAAGAGATTTACTTTAGATCCGAAGATACGTAAAGGTTGAAAGTTAAAAAATATAAAAGAATATTTTATGCAAAAAGTAGCTAAGAGATAATAGATATATTAATATCAGACAAAATAGACTTTAAATCAATAAAGTTTTAAAAGACAAAGAATTTTATATATCAATGAAGTTTTCACGTAGCAAGAAAATATAACAATTTAAAAACATTTATAGGCTGGGTGCTGTGGCTTATGCCCAGCACTTTGGAAGGCTGAGGCAAGTAGACCATCTTACTTCCATTTCTCTAGATCACTGCTGTCTAATAGAAAATTCTACCATGATGGAAGCATTATCAGTCAGTATTTTCTAATACAGTATCTGCTAGCCACACATGGTGATTCAGTACTTGAAATGTGGTTACCGCAACTGCTGAACTGAATTTTTCATAGCATTTAATCCTAATTAGTTTAAATAGCCACCCATTTCTAATGGTTATTGCATGAGATGGTGCAACTCCGGATATTTACCTCTATAATTATTTTTTAAAGTATTTAATTTTTCAACATTCTTGTTCCTCTTGTCCTCCAAAAATAAAGACACAGCTTTTCTTGGAAAGAAAAGGTAGCACTTCAATCTGCATAGAGGAGCTTGAGAGAGAAATTGACAAGGCTTAAGCAGCGTCACAGACAAATGGCAGCAGGTGCTGTCTTCTCAATCTTCCCCCATGCCGTGCTCACGCTACACTTTTCTCTAAGGCACCTCTCAGCCCATGACTGAGCATAGTGGGTATACTGAGACAGGTCTATTTCTGTAAGATGCAGGACTCCTCTAAATGGTAACTTTGACAATTAGCAGAAAACTTAGATCTGTATTGAGAATCTTCTTACCAAACCTCCTTTATTTCCTCTTTGCTTTGCAGGAGTCAGATGTGCATGTTGGTGTGGAGATTCACTTTGCTTCTTCCAGTTGCCTCCTCCTTTTCCTTTACAGACATTTTTTCCCTATAAACCCTCTTGCACATCTGATGTTAACATGGCAAATACTACTCAGAGGACCTGAAATAGCACACAGGCCCTTAATCTTTGTTAATAAAATATATTTAATTTTGTTTCAGGGTTAAAAGATAGTCAACAAATCTCTAGAGAGAAACAGATGGTGGGCAACATACAATGAGTGACAGTTAAAATAATTAGAAATGTTTTCAAAATATATAGAAATTCCTTCTGAGATGAGAAATCTAATTTTCATGGGAATATTTTGCCATTTTCTCCCTGCTGAATCACTCTCTCTTTTGCTTATGTCTGCATATTACATATGATAAAAGCATGATGATAGCTTTAAACAAAAATAATTTCCCATTATGGCTCAGTTGAAAAATGTATATAAATAGGTCTGGAGCAGTGATTCTCAACTTGGGTGATTTTGGTCTGCCAAAGACTATTTGTAAATGGAGACATCATGGCTTGTCACAGTTGTCATGCTGCTATTGGCATTTATCAGGTAGAGGTTAGGGCAGCTATTATACATCCTATAACGAACAGTGCAGATGCTGCACTACAAAAACAATCACCAAGCCCAAAATGTAAATAATGCCAAAGGTGAGAAATCATGGTCTAAAACAAGTTCACAAAGCTTATGCATATTTATGAATTATCTTTTGAAACTGTGTCCACATATTTGAAAGCTGTTTCACATAAAATGTAGCTACTCCTAGACACACAAGAAATGTAAGATTCCTCTTTAATGACAAAGACTTTTAGTATTGGAGTAATTTTGTACCACATTTAGTTGGCATATCCCATCACAATTCAATCAAACTTTTTGTTTCTGTAAAATTAATATTTGTTAAGTCAGTAGCTGAGACATGATTTTTAATTATTAAAGTTATCTTGTATTTAAGTAACATACTCTGTAACTATAATAGTTAGGTTATGAGGCTAGACATAACTCATTTTCTAGTAACATCACATTATCAAATAGTGAAAAGGACCAGTAAATACCAAGATGATTATATTTCAAATGGATTAAATCCTGTTAGCTTCCTGTTCAGTGTCAAAATCTGATTCAGTTCGCACATACACACACAATCAGAAATAGAAATGAAAAACATTATTGGGCCAGGATCTGTGAGAAATCTTTGAAACATATCTACTAAAATATATACTGAAACACATATTTAAATATATATAAATACATATGGAGAAAGAGTATGTGTATTAAAATTGAACAGTAAACCCAAACCCAAAAGACACATGGTGGTTTACTGATATAATAGGTCCAAGAAGAGGCCACTGATAAGTTACAGGGTAATTATTTGTGTTTACAGGTGACTTTTTTCACACAGCAAAGGGTGTGTGAATTACTCTTAGCACATCAATATTCTCTTCATACAGCAGCAGTGGCCTCTGAGTTATTGTCTGGGAGAAATGTGAAGCAAGATGTACCATCTATTGTTGTAAGTTAATCTGTCCCTATTATATCCCTGAAACAAGATCATAATACAACCTTTAAAAACATATCTCACAAATCTCACGAATAGATTACACAATATATGATAATATAACAGATGTTTTTTACTAAAATATGAAGATACTGCTAGATTTGTGAAAACTTTATCAATAAGAATGACGAAAATCAGAATGTGCTCTGTATCACAAGGAACTTTGTGTAATACAATATACAAAGTGACTGGCAGTCAGCAAATTTTATCAAAATTGGAAGATAAAAACAGTAAATACATATTGAGAGATGAAATGGCATATACTGGATTGAAACTGGATGATGGAGAGTTAAGTTTCAATACCCCTATATACTTTTTACAAGCAAGGGGGAGAAGAGGAGTAAAACTAATGAATAAAGAGTAATGTAGAATGAAGGGGCATAAAAGAAGCTCTACCTTAAAATAAGAAAATGGAGGTCAAAAGTAACTGTGACTTGCTTAATGTCTCCAAGGAAGTTGTGGGCCAAGATACAAAATTTGAACGGAAGTCCAATGGGTCATAGAAAGTTCAATATAGTTTAATACCATTTATCTCTCCATCTATTGACACATTTGTGAACTGCTTCTGATGAACTTTTTGGGTGCTTATCTTTAATACTTTTTTAAAAACTAAGCTTTTAATATTATGACAGCAAGTTACCAAATCTCAAGAAGCAGCAACTGAGCAGGTGGCACTAAACTCTTAAATATAGATCATCGAAAAATACTGTAATGAGTAATGATCCACTTCACCTAATGGTCGGCTTGCCCTTTCCTGAGACTTTTAGGGAATATACCAATTCAGGACTTAAAAAAATACTTTTAAAATAGTTGGTGACATTTTCATATATCTTATAATTCGGCAGAGTATATGTTTTTAAATAAAATACCATGTATAAATCTGGATCCTTCAGACATCAGATTTTTTTTAACATTCTCAATAACTTCAAGTTGACTTAGCCTTACATATTTATCTTTTTCATTTGAAAAGTCATAATTTAAGATTTTGCTGATCAATTGATTATAATTTGTCATATAATTTCACTCAATTTTTCTCTCCTAATGACTTAAGATCAACAAGAAATTATTTTAATGACACAAATATTTTAAGTATAACAAGATCAGAGAAGTAGCCAAGGAGACTTGACCAGCAGAGTGCTGTGGAGAACATTAACATAGTTTGATGATGTCGGGGACAAAATAAAGAGATAGCCACTAAAGTGACAGTAAAAGGAATATATTCAAAACAAGCTACTACCTGAATATTTTTATCTACATGTCATCTGAAAAATCTTCAGTAATGTAGTAGGATCTAGAATTTTTTTTTAACTCTCAACACTAATTGCATTAAAATAATTAAAATAGTTTTAAAACTAAATAACCCATGCTTTCTTTTTAAGTGATTTGCTTTACAGAACTAAAACATCTGTAGATTTAAATGAGCTATTTAAGCCTACAAAATTGAGCTATTTAAGCCTATAAAGAAACTCCTTCTTAAGGACTGGCACTCTCCTAGTGTTTGAAGAGGATGAGAAGCCTCTTTTTCCAAACAACATGTTCCTCCCACGTATAGCTACCACAATGTGTTTCTCATAGATTTAGAAAACGTATGTGTAATGAATAACATAACCCAACCAGGGACATACTAGGCTTGATGTAAAAGACCAGAGACTATCTCCCAAAGAAGATGCAGGGTAGTATAATACTACAGGAGCTGAGATGATATGCTGTGAATGGAAACGTATTGTGAAATAGCTTGATCAATTATGTGATATAAAATATCGAACTCTGAAGTATGATGGCCCTTAGAAGTATAAAAAAACTTGGTACTTACTAGATGTGGTAGACATAGTTTCCATGGTGATTTCCTAGAAACAGCTTCAGAAAAGGGCTGGAGTAATCTGAGTAATGTCAGAATTGCTGTGGTACACGGTAGAAGAAGGAATTCTGTTTAAAGATGTAAGCATATTTGAGTAGCTGCACTATGTAAGACCAGAAAACCCACCAGAGCCCTGTTTAACAAAAAGGCCTGGAGGATACAACAGTTACCAAAGCAAGGCAGAACGTGCTGGAGTTGGGCACTCACATCACTGAGAAGTTAACTTTGGTCTATTGGCCAGGCTTGATGGAGGAAATGCTATTGCAAAACTGGCCTTACTGACAGCAATGATGATAATAGGACTTGATAAATATATAGGGTGGGTCATTCAGAGTCAAAGGGAGGCAAATATTTTAATGTATAATAAGGTCAGAGAAGCAGCCAAGGGGGTTTGAGCAGCAGATAGCTATGGAGAAGGTTAACAGACCTTGATGATGTTGGGGACAAAATAGACAGTAAAGGCACTACTGTTAATTTGGTTTAACAAAAGAAAATTAAAAATAGATTCTCAGAAGGTTGAAGGAAGTTAATAAAACAAAAAGTTGTAATTCTTTGCCAAGTTTCCAGACAAAAGTCGGTTTAGGACCTGGACACTTCTGTCTGAAAGTGAGATCAGCTCTACAGGAGAAAGGATGATGCAATAGCATGACAGGTGCATGTGGTAACAATTACTCCAGCCCTTTTCTGAAGTTATTTCTAGGAAATCGCCCTGGAAAATATGCACTGGTTAAACGAGAACACTAAATATTTTGAGACCTGTTAGACACCGGGTTTGAGGAAACATTGGTAATTTGAAAACTGAGTTGTCATTCTGAGCCCTTGGTTTGAGAGGGATACATGAGGCTCATGTGATGCGAAGTCCAGGATCCCAGTTCTTCCACTGAATTGGCAGACCCACCTGGTGCTCATTTCTCCCAATGCAATCATAATGTGGAAGGCCAAATGGAAGTGTCTAACACTGATCTTTCCTGGATGAGATCATACATTTTTTAAAAAAAATATTGCATCCCTGGAGAAAAGAAACAAATTAGAGACATCCCTATATAAACCCAAAGGATGAAGGGTGGTGATTCCCTTCATATTTTCATTTGTTTTTACCAATCTAGCCATTAAATAAACAAGGCAGATCTTGCAAGGTGACCATAAATTCATGCAAGTATTAGAACCAATTGCAGCTGCTGTTTTAGAAGTAGTATCTTTTCTAAAGTACTTTAACATGAACTGTGACACATGATAGGCAGTCATTGATCAAGAGAATGTATTCTTTCTATCCCTACCAAAAATGAGGATCAGAGAAAGTTTCACTCCCTTGCAATAGATAACAGTATATATTTATAGTCTTGTTTCCCGGCTTTCCTGCCCTCTTTCACAATATAATTCTAAGAGAACTGCACTAGCCTGGCATCTCATAGAACACAACTTTGGTCAAGTTTTCATTTATTCCTGTCCAATACGTATCTTTCTGTCTTTTCCTTGTCTCTTTGCACCGGCAGAGGCCTCAAGTACAAATTTCAATAGTAGTGGTGATAATATATATCTTTATCTTCCTCCTGATCTCATAGGAAATTATTTCAGTGTTTCACTATTAATTATGATTTTGGCTATATTGTTTAATCAGAGTTTGGCTTTGCCCTTTATTCCTACTTTGCCAAGAATTTTAATGACAATGAGTTTATATCGAATTTTATAAAATGCCTTCTCTTCATCTAAATAGATGTTTATTTTTTTCTTTATTCTATCTGAATCACCTTTGATGTATTATTTTACTAATGTAAATAGTTATTTTGATTGGTATGAAAATCTTTAATCAATATTGCCTCCTTGAAGTGAAACCATTGTGGTTCGGAAGCATTATTTTTTATATGTGTATATTTTCAGCTCACATTTTGATGATAACTTTTCATCTATGCTCATAAAAAAGATTGGCTTTAATGTGTCATATTTTTATTATCTTAAAGTGTTAAAATGATAATCATACTATCATGTTCAAATGTTTATTTATAATGTTGTTTTTATTTTGAAGACATTTCGAAGTTTATCTTTAATGTCCTTATATTTGCAATTTTTCAATTTATACACTACTCATTATTTCTTTTTCTTTTTTTTTTTTTGAGGTGGAGTCTCACTCTGTTGTCAGGTTGGAATTCAGTGGCAAGATCTTGGCTTACTGCAACCTCTGCCTCCTGGGTTCAAGCGATTCTTATGCCTCAGCCTCCCGAGTAGCTGGAATTACAGGCATGCACCACAATACCCAGCTAATTTTTGTATTTTAGGTAGACATGGGATTTAATCATGTTGGCCATGATGGTCTCCATCTCCTGACTTCATGATCCACTCACCTTGGCCACCCGAAGTGCTGGGATTACAGGCCTCAGCCACTGCATCCGGCCTAAATCTATCTTTCCTATGTCAGATAATTTTTCTGAATGTGTTTAATCCTTTCAAATGTTTAGATACTTCATGGGCAAGTCTATGCACAGTCTTTTGTTTTTCCCATTTGAACATAATTTGACTTTCATTCTTGGGTTTTCAAGAGTTTCTTTCCAAATTTGATACTCAATAGTTTCACTTTGCTCTGCCTAGGATAATTTCCCTTTTACTTATTCTTTTTGGGTTCATAGAATTTCTTGAAATTCAGACCTTGATGTCTTTATTCAGCTGTAAAGAAATTTCAGCTCTTATCTCTTCAAATACTACTCCTTTGCCATTCTCTTTTCTTATTATATTGGGTTCTAATTACAGATTTGTTTGATTTTTCACCATGCCTCCTCCCACACCACATACTTTCCAGTTTCTTTTGAATTCTGTTCTTTAGTTTGAATACTTTCTACCGACCTATTTTCAAGCCATTCTTCTTCTTTTTTTGTCTTTTTCTAAAATGCTCTTAACCTCTCTACTGAATTCTTAATTGTTGTGATGTTTTTCTTTTCTAGAATTTCTGTTTGAATATTTTTAGTTATCCAATTATCTGATAAAAATTCTATATCCTGTTATCTTCTTGAACATATTATTCATAGTTATCTTAAAGTCCAAGTCTAGTCACTTTGTTATCTGAATCACCTTTGATGTATTTCTATTGACTTTTTCACTTTCTTTCCTTATCTGCTATTTTTCAAATTAATAGCAGGCATTTTACATTTTAAAATATTGCAGCTATAGATAATTTTGTCTTCCCTTAGAAAAGATTTATCCTACTCTTTGCCAGGCAGCTAGAGATCTCCATAGTGTAATTGGGATCTGAAATGGTTCAAAATTCTATAAACCTCTAGTCCATCTCATGTTTATACCAATTTCTTCTAGAAATCTCAACTTAGACTTTGGAATCTTTATAGAGTGCCTTCACCTGGTGTATATTGAGTATTTTAGCCATTAATAATCCAGGAACTGATTAACATTATGCTATACTTTTTAGCCATGTTCTAATAGGCATCTTAGCCTCTAGCCCTGGGTAGTTTAAGCAATATAAAGAGTATTAGGTGTATTTTAATAAACATGTCTGTGATTTTCACTCCCCAAGCAATGCCTTCAAAGATTAATTATTTTAATTTTTACTTTGGCTTTTTTATTGGTTTTGCTGAGTGTTAACCGACTATAAGCTACTCTGTCATAACCATAAGAGGGATTCCCCCAGAGTGCTATAAAATTCGAGGTAAGAAAACATGTCACACAACAATAGTTTGATGAAGCAGCCATGATGACTTTGTTTTGTTTCCTTTTAGCCTATCTACATGTATTCCACTAAAATGATTTATCTGAAGCATAATCTGAATGTAACATTTACTCATTTAACATTTTTAAATGAATACTACATGTGCCAGAGTAATTTTCTCCATTGGATGTTTATAGTGTCCAGGTCTTTTAAGCTTTTCAAAATTTTATAAAATTATTTAAAAAGCGTACAAAATTGTCTTTAGTAAATGTTAATTTTAGTTTTATAAATGTGACATCAATTAGTCAGCTGCAACTCAACACAAACTTCATATAAAGTTATTTTTTGTGGAACATGAGAATATATTAGTATTTTTGATATTATATAAAACAGGTTTCAAAAAGTAAGTCTAAACCCTTCAGAGTTGGTGAACTTTCTTGAATTTTAAATAGAGTTACTGAGATCTGCTTTATGCACACTATTTGGTTTTATTTTGTAGTGCTCAACTAGCTTTATATCCCTATTCTCAATTCTTTTTGACATATCTGAGACTACCTGAACAAACTCTAACATTACTATTATTCTTTTCTATTTATCCATGTCTCTATTGCTAAAATGTTGATAACATATGACTAAACGGTGTTCTTTGTCCACCAATAGAACACCATTTCTTTTTTAATTCTTTCCTGGTCATCCGTTCATTTGATTTCTATTATATATTTCAGGCATACCTTAGAGATATGAATTTTGTTCCAGACTACCACAATAACACAAACATCACAATAAAGTGAGACACAGGGATTCTCTGAGTCTCCACAGTGCGTATAAAAGTTATGTCTGCATTATGCAGTAATGTGTTATGTGGGCAGCAGCATTATGTCTAAAAATACAGCATACCTTAATTTGAAAATACTTTATTGCTAAAAACTGGTAAGGATCATCTGAGCCTTTAGTGAGTTGTAATCTTTTGGCTGGTGAGGGCCTTTCCTTAATGTTGATGGCTGCTGGCCGATCACCATGGTGGTTGCTAAGGATGAGGGCAACTGGCAGTTTTTAAGATTAGGACAACAATAAAGTTTGCCACATGGATTGACTCTTCTTTTTGCAAAAGATTTCTCTTTAGACTGGTATGCTGTTTGACAGTATTTTTTCTACAGTAGAACTTCTTTCAAAATTGGAATCAACCCTCCTGAAGCCTGCCACTTCCTTATCAACTAAGTTAATGTAATATTATAAATCCTTCGCTGTTATTTCAATGTGGTGTCTTCACCAGGAATAGACGCCATTTCAAGAGACCACTTCCTTTGCTCATTCATAAGAAGCAATACCTTATTTGTTCAAATTTTATCACAAGATCACAGCATTTCAGTCACATTTTCAGGCTTCATTTCTAATTCTATTTCTGTGGTTATTTCTACCACATCTACAGTTATTTGAAGTATTCAATCTTTCGAGTCATCCATGAAGGTTGGAATCAACTTCTTCCAAACTCCTCTTAATGCTGATATTTTGATCACCACACACTAATCATAAATGTTCTTAGAGTCATCTAGAATTGTGAATGCTTTCCAGAAAGCTGTCAATTAACTTTTCCTGGATTCATCCCAGGAATCACTATCTAAGGAAACTATACCTTATAAAAGGTATTTTTTAAACAAGAAGATTTGAAAGTTAAAATTACTCCATGATTCATAGGCTGCAGAATGATGTTGTTTTAGCAGGCATTAAAATATTAATCTTTTTGTACCTTTCCATTAGAGCTCTTGGGTGACCAGATGCATTGTTAGTGAGCAGTAGTATTTTGAAAGAAATCATTTTTTTCTGAGAAGTATGTCTCAACAGTGGACTTAAAATTTTCAGTAAGCCATGCTTTAAACTTCTGTTCATAGAAAGCCTTAACCATAACCTAGTAGAGTAAGGTGATGTAAAAGCTGGTGCTGTCATCCAGGCTTTGTTGTTCCACAAATAGAGTACACAGACAGAGTATGTTTAGCATCATTCTTAGGAGCTCTGGGATTTTCAGAATGGCAAGTAAGCATTGGCTTCAAGTTAAAAGTCACCAGCAGCATTAGCTCCTAATAAGAATGTTAGCCTGTCCTTTGAAGTTTTGAAGCCAGATGCTGACTTCTCTCTAGCTATGAAAGTTCTACATGGTATCTTTTTCCAATACAAGACAATTGTGTCTACACTGAAAACTGATTATTTGGTGTAGTCGCCTTCATCAATTATTTTAGCTAGATCATCTGGAAAACTTGCTGCAACGTTTACCACAGCACATCAGGTTTTATATCACCTTACACTACTAGGTTATCATGACGAGTTTCTCTACATCTCATGAACCTAACTCTGCTAGCTTCATACTTTTCTTTTGAAGTTTTCTCACCTCTCTCAGTCTTCCTAGAATTGATGAGAGATAGGGCCTAGTTCTGTATTAGGCTTTGCCTTAAGGAAATGTTATGGCTGGTTTGATCTTCTGTCCTGACCCCTGAAACTTCCTTGATGCCAGCAATAAGTTGCTTTGCTTTCTTATCACTGGAGTAGTATATTTAATTTTCTTTAAGAATTTTTCCTTTACATTGAAAATTTGACTCTTTGGCACAAGAGGCCTATCTCAGATTTTGACATGCTTTTCTCACTAAGATTAACCATTTCTAGCCTTTGATTTAAAGTGAGAGAAGTGTGACTCTCTTTCACTTGAACGTTTAGGGGCTATTGTAGGATGATTAATTGCCTACTCTCAATATAGTTGTGTCTCAAGGAACAGGAAGATCCAAAGAGAGGGAGAGACAAGGAAACTACACATTGGTTGAGCAGTGAGAACACGCAATATTTTTCAGTTAAATTTCCCATCTTATATGGGCATGCTTAGTCATACCCCAAAACAATTGCAATCATTATATCAAAGATCACTGATCACAATCACACTAATAATGGAAAAGGAATATTGTAAAAATTACCAAAATGCGACACAGAAGTGCAAAGGAATGCCATGCTGGGAAAACGGTGCTGATAGACTTGCTGAATGCAGTGTTGTCAAAAATCTTCAACTTGTAAAAAATGCAGTATCTAGGGCCGGACATGGTGGCTCACGCCTATAATCCCAGCACTTTGGGAGGCCAAGGCAGGCGGATCACGAGGTCAAGAGATCAAGACCATCCTGGTCAACATGGTGAAACCCCGTCTCTACTAAAAAAAATACAAAAAATTAGCTGGGCACAGTGGCACATGCCTGCAATCGCAGCCACTCAGGAGGCTGAGGGAGGAGGATTGCCTGAACCCAGGAGGTGGAGGTTGTGGTGAGCTGAGATCGTGTGATTGCACTGCAGCCTGGGTAACAAGAGCAAAACTCCATCTCAAAAAAAAAAAAATGCAGTATCTGCAAAGCACAGTAAAATGAGGTATGTCATACAGACATTTGGCTTCTGTTACATATACTACATATAAGTATTATATTACATATATTATATATTTCTAGCATTTATAAAAATCAAATTTATATTTATATGTTTATTTTTAAGCTTCTGAAAATCAGCGGTTGTGTCTTAAAAGACAAGATATATAGTATGTGATAAGTAAATGCATGTTTTATTTGAAATGGAATTTAAATAAGTTTTGAGGGTTAGGTAGAATATATACAGACTTTACAGGAAGAAGAGTGTTGTGGAGGAAGAATACAATCACCAGCTGCAGGTGCATTTGGAAAAAGATTTTCTGTTTGACTGAAATCCAGTATATCTATAAAGTTGGTGTCATTGATAAGTTCTGAAATATAGGTTAAGATGTTTATCAAATGTTTTGAAGTTGAGACAGAAGAATTTTAAGAACTATATTGTTGACTATTAAATATTTTTGAAGGAGTAATAAAAGTAGAACTTTGCTCTAGGAGAAGTTATATGATATATTTTTCTCATGGCCTTAACAAGAACAGAGGCTAAAGGGATGAGCATAAATCCCTAGAATCAAAAGGATCAAGCAATTGATTGAACTGGTGGTATGCAGAGGAAGGCAATTTAAACACTACTTCCTAAGAGCAAATTTTGGTTTGGTTGAATACTTATTGCCTGTATGTATTAAATGATTTATACTGGAACTCGCTAATGTTATACTTTTATTGTAACATAATATGATGTGTTCTGCCTGGTTTCTAGAACAAATCTAACGTATAATATATTTTACTTACTTGATTCTTTCTTCTATTTTGTAACAACCAATCTTACATAGTAACTCCAAAGTATGCCTAAAAGTCAAATTTCTGTTCACTGCCAAGAACAGTAAATTTTTCATTATTTTAAAGTTCAAAATATTTCCACATGTTGGGTATAAGTGTCTCAGTTGTCTTCTCAGGCTGCCATAACAAAATGCCAGTGACTGGGTAGTTGAAACAAGAGAAATTTATATTCTTACGGTTCTGGCACATTGGAAGTCTAAGGTCAAGGTGCTGGCCAGTTCAGTTCCTGATGAGGGCTCTCTCTGTGGCTTGTAGATGGTAGCGTGTCCGTCTCACTCTGTCCTCACATAGGACAGACAGAGACAGAGTGAAAGAGCTGTTTGCTATCTCTTTTTTTTTTGAGCCAGAGTCTTGCTCTGTGGCACAGGCACCATCTGCAACCTCTGCTCCCTGGGATCAAGCGATTCTCCTACCTCAGCCTCCTGATTAGCTGGGACTACACATGTGTTCCACCATGCCCAGCTAATTTTTTGTATTTTTAGTAGAGATGGGGTTTCACCATGTTAGCCAGGATGGTCTTGATCTCCTGACCTCATGATCCACCCACCTCAGCCTCCCAAAGTTCCCAGATTACAGGCATGAGCCGCCATGCCTGGTCTGCTATCTCTTCTTCTTTGACTGTTAATCCCATCATGAGGGTCTACTCTCATGATCTCATGTGAACCTAATTATCTCCCAAAAGTTCTGTCTCCAAGTACCACCAGCTCATCAGGGCTAGACTTCCACATATGAATTTTGGGGAGACACAATTCAGTCCACAGCAGGGTGTGTGTGTATGTATATTGTACGTATGTGTGTGTGTGTGTGTGTGTGTGTGTGTTTCTTCCTACATCACGTTTTTTGGCGCTTTATTTGAGTGAGAAAATAAAAAAGAATCAATGTATACTTGCTAAAAGCAAGTCCTTGCCCAAATATCCAACTATATCATAGAGACTAGCAACCCAATCCTGCTGGTCTTTTTTTGCCTGGAGTCAGTAAGAAGTATTGCTAAATGGCCCCAGGAGGACTGTCACTGCCTCTGCAGCTTTGCATTCCCAGAGAGAGGGTCCTGAGAACTACTTCAGCTGTCTAGGCCTCTTAAAGCTGAAGTTAGGATATTGAGACTGGCCTGGGGGGAAAATGTGTCATCTGTTTTCTGTAAGCTCTTTGGCTTTGATTCAGTCAGCAGCTTTTAAATGCCAGCAATATTGCCGCTTTAAGGTTTAATTAAAGGGATTAACATAACAAATCCAGGAAAAAGATAACCATATTACATGGCTTTGGGTTTACCAATAAAACATAAAAATAATTAAGGTAATTTGATTTTCTGCTTTTGGCAATACTTTTTTCCAGATTTATACTAAACAATGAGCACAAAAGCCCAGTGAGCAGAGACCAGACTTAGCCATATGTTCAGCAAAGAAGCTACCAGAACACATGTTAAAATGTGTTGATCAATACTACTAAATTTTAATAATCAGTAAAATGTAGTATATCCCTAAATGTAGTAAATGCCAGTCCTTAGAATTTATTTAGTTAAGAATTTTTAGGCATATAAAGAAGTGAAAAACGTTTTTAAACTTTTACGCTTTGGAACAAAATTTATGCCTTTATGTTGTTGTTAATTAAATGCACAGTGAGCCTGGGATGAAGCAATGTCTAATACTACCAGTGCAGAATGGCTAGAGTATTGCTTTGAAGAAAATATAGGAGTAATTTATGTTTTCAAAATTTGTCTCTTAGGTCAAAATAGTTCTACAGCTCACAAAGGAGTACACTGTGCAATATACTATTGCCAGATTAGCAAGCCACATATCAAGATGTGAACCAAACTTTTGGGGACATACACTCTTCTCACCAGGTGTCTTCTTTTACAATGCTTCATATAAAACTAGAACAGATCTGTAATAGAGGTAAAGGGAAAATTCTACTCCTTTCCCATTTTATTTTGTTTCCTTCAAAACCAAGCAGTTTTCATTTGTTTCATTTGGTTTTATAAATAAAATAGTAAAGAAGGCATGCAGTTAGTATCTTTATCATTTTTATTCAGAAACATAGAAAATACAGATAATTTTCATTTGGTTATAGCTCATAGCTCAGGTATACATGGGTGAATAAGAAAATCCTTTCTATTTAATTTGGCTATAAATTTAGCAAAACAAATACAAGACAATGTTATAATATAACAGCAGATAAGCAAATAACACATGAACAGCTCTTACCTTCCTTTTTAAAATTTAGAGCCATTATTCAGTAAATTACATGTCCCATGACTCTCTCATGTATGTCCTCTTGAATAAGTACCTTCTGAATATTTTAAACCTTGTTTTGTGTGATGGATTTTATAGTTGGCAGTGAGATGCAGAAATTTTTCCATTCTCTCTAGCATGATCTAAATATCAGATGAAAAAATAAATAGGGAAAGCAGTTTGAAAAAAGATAATAGTTGCATGTAAAATAATAAAACAAAATATGAAAACAGGTTATATTTATCTGGAGATTTTCTTTAATCCCAGTTGATAGTAAAGGGATTTACAGAACCTCAAATACTGGATAACTGTCTGTACACTTAGATTGTTCTGTACTTCTCAAACAAACACTATTTTCAATATGCCTAGGGTACAGTGGTCTACAAATAGAGCTGAGATTTTGCAAATCATTTGCCTTGCAATAAAATATGTTTTTGGTCTGGGATTGTAACAGTAAAAATAAATGAGAGCTTGGTCATCTGTAGGGGTATTTACAGGGACCATTCTAAGACACACTTTAAAAATATATAATGATAAAATGTCTCTCTGGATTTATTAGGAAGAAATCAATCTGAAATGCTCTTACTAAAAAGTAAACTCATATCATCAGCTTTAAAGTCAGGTAATGCTGAATGACAGAAACATTTGGTGAGTGAAACAAGGAAAGGCAATCAGGGCTAAAAAATCTGTCAGTATCACTTTTAGAGAAATTCATGAGAGTGTGCATTCCAATTCAAAATTATTCTTCTTCTGATTTAGGTAGAAAGAGTCTTGGAGTGAAGATCATTGACTACTGTAGGAGGATTTTGGTCGTAAATAGCAGAAAAGAGAGCCAAGTGGACTTAAATAGTGAAGGCAATTATTGTCTCATGTAATTGCCTAGTAGTGGACTTGGCAAGGATTTGTCTGTTACTCAAGTAATTTCACTTAACCTTCAGTTACTTCCTCTGTTTCCTGGTTTTATTTCCTTGGGATTGGTGCCAATGGGCAGAATCTTTACTTATTTTATCAAAAATGTTATAAGCCACCCAGAACCATAAACTTCCTTGCTCATGTCTGGCTGCAAAGAGGTTGTTTCCAGGGACCTTCAGGAAAAATCCTGATGACTTCTCTGATGAGATCTACCTAGAATACATTCATTAATCTGAAATACTTGCATGGGATAAGATTAGTATTAATCATATTTATTATGCCTTCACCCCTGGAGGTGAGGTGGGGTCAATTCCACGCAAATTAAGGTAACAATATATGGCAGAGGATGATAGATCCCCAAAGAAAAGTTGAGATGCTTCTCAAAAGACAGGGGTGTGGTGGGAAATAGATATTCCTCACCTAAATCTGCATATATTCACTGACCAACACAATATTAACACAGGACACACAAACTTACTCTAGCATCTAATTCCATAAAGCTTGCAGCCTGAAGCGAAATCCATTTATTGCCTTCCACTTCTGTAGGTCACAAATCTAGCTCACCATTCCTGAAATCAAACTCAAGGTGTCAGTCAGGCTGTCTTCCTCAGAGCCTCCTGGGAAACATCTCCTCACAAATAATTCTTGTTGTTGACAGAATTCATTTCTTTGCAGTTGTAGGACTCATATCCTCTTTTCTTGCTGACTCTAGGCTGTAGGTGGTTCTTAGCTCTTTGATCCTTTTCACGTGACATTGTTCATCTTAAAGCCAGCAACAGCTCAGTGAATTCCCCTCTTGCTTCAAATCTCTGATATCCTCTTCTACAATTCTCTGGAGGAAAACTATACTTTAACAGGTTTATATGATTAGATCAGGTTTACCCAGAAAAACCTCTCTACCTAAAAATCAACAATGCCAAATAACAAAACCTAATCCTCGTAGCAAGAACTGTTATATTCCACCACGGAATTATTCAGGACATATACCCCAGAGAGAGCAGATGATCTTTGGGAACATCTTGATTCTGTTTAACACATTTACCTAATTACTTTTGGCCTATTAATTGGTCTCTGAAGTCAGTTCTTAAAATTTCTCCACTTTTCTATTATCATGCCTGGTGTATTTTCAGGTAGAGCAATTAATTATCATTCAGGTTTAGTAATTAGGGCCTTTGAAATTTGAAATGATTAAATTGATAAATTACTTTTTGAACCTGTAATTTGATGATTCAACCAAAGACTGATCAGCCTCTGAGCTTCTCTTGAAATGGTCAGTTATCATCTCCTCTATGACAATTACAATGTGCTTAATTGTCATGGGTTCAATTTTCTTTACTCCATTATCTTCCCACTCATACTGAAATTTGATTATTAGTTACTCAGTTACCAGGCATTCATAAAAATAAATCCCATCTGCATTGCTATATTTTAAAAGGTCATCTAAACAAGTGGACAGGATGCAAAAGCTTATGATGGGAAAAGAGATATTTATGGTGCTTCTCTGAACATAACTAAATTGAAATATTGAATATTTCAGTACACCAGAATAGCTAAGACAGTGTATATATTATAATGCAAACAAAAATATCAGTGTCATATTCCCAGAATTACTTTTTAATATTTTCCTTTTGTTAGCATACGCTTGGTAAAGAAATTAATGAAATGGCCGGGCGCGGTGGCTCAAGCCTGTAATCCCAGCACTTTGGGAGGACGAGGCGGGTGGATCACGAGGTCAACAGATCGAGACCATCCTGGTCAACATGGTGAAACCCCGTCTCTACTAAAAATACAAAAAATTAGCTGGGCATGGTGGCGCGTGCCTGTAATCCCAGCTACTCCGGAGGCTGAGTCAGGAGAATTGCCTGAACCCAGGAGACGGAGGTTGCGGTGAGCCGAGATCGTGCCATTGCACTCCAGCCTGGGTAACAAGAGCGAAACTCCGTCTCAAAAAAAAAAAAAAAAAAAAAAGAAATTAATGAAATGGAATCTGTTAAAATTAAACTCTATTGCTTCAACTGTAATTCAACACACTCGTTCCTATTTTACCATCAGTTTCAATACCAGCTTTCTCTTGTTTTTCCTTCTTGACCTCAGTTCCCTCATTGTTCTTTATATTCAATAATCAAAGCCCAAGTCCTCTGAGAATCTGATAAAAATCCATTGCTCTTTATGCCACAGAAATGAATATATGCACACTATACAACATTCTGCTTTCAATTTGAGAGGCTCATCAATCCTGAAACTCTCTCCACTTCATATCTCCTGTGTGTTGGTATTTATTTTTCTGAAAATATATTTAACTACACTTCCTCTCTGTTGCTGTAGCTCTCAGCCTAGGAGAAGCTTCTGTTTCTTACATCTCGTTTACTGCCATCATATCCTTGCCCTTTCCAGACAATAGTGTATTTATACTCAATGCACCTCATGCACAGATAAGGTTTAAACATCTTTTTCTAAAAAAACTCTTTCAATATATTTGTTTATTCAAATGTCTCCCTCTCTCTCCTTTAATGCTCCTGCCTCTCCTCTAACTTACAAAGCCTCTTTATGTCTCTTTTCCCTCAATCCAATGTCTCATTCCATTTCCTAATTACTGGTTGTGGAAAATGCTCAGGCAAGTTTCTTCCTGGCTTTAAATAAGTTGAAATACTTCTGAGTGAAATTAACCTCTCCCTTGCTTGCCTGCATGCCTTTTTTGTGGGTAACTTCAGAGCTACCCTTAAAGCTTTCCCCTCATCTGCCTGCCCTCCTGCTGTACCTTTACGTTTCAAGTATACGTAGGATGTGTTCAATGTTAATTTCAAAGTACTTTCATCTATTCATTTTCTCTATTTCTAAACAGCAAAGTGAGAAGGAAAAAAGAGTCAACATTCTTTGTTACTGTCCAATCTTTCTTCCCCTTTCCACTGCTAATTATGCGTATTGTATTTTCTGTGAAAGCTCACATAAGCATGGAATTAAATGCTAATAGTGAAAATAAGTATGTTGATAAATTACATTTTCTGTCTATTCAAATATATAGAAAAAACTGACTTTACAGAATGAGTATATTTTAAAATCCTGTTTTAAAAATCTACTGTCAATTATCTTAAAAACTCTTGCATGTAATACAATATTAAAACAGGCATATATATATATTTATATATATATATATGTAACCTTGAAAATAAAATGTTAAGTGGAGGAGCATTTTTCATTCTCTCTGAAAAGATAATGAAATGGGCTATGTTTAGAGGTTAACTTTTAAATAAAACAATTTATGGATTAAATTTCAAAAAATAAACCCCAATACAGGAAACAGAGTTTTGACCCTACATCATATCTAGAACCTGATGTCTGATAACAGAATGAAGAAAAGGGGGAAAAATAAAAATCAAAAAAAAGAAAAATCAATGTGAATCATATTAGTCTGGTGCAGAGAAAAGGCAGTGGTTTCAAGTGTAACCCTTACTATGAAAAGACCCAGATAATACTACTCAGTGAGTGAGGGGCTCAGTGATTGAGAGGGAAAGCATAGCAAAGGGATAATGCTTTTGTGACTGTAAAGCACCTGGATTTGTTTAGGACAATATATAGACTTCTTATGGCTCTTTTCTGGTGGCAGGGTCCCAGGTCAGAATGGAAAAAAGACATTTTGTCGAGAGTTTCTTCAAATACAGAGACAATCACAAAATAGTTATCTATGGATGCACATATTATTTGCAATAAACTGTCTGGGAAGTATAGCAATTCTCTCAGTGGCATTAGCAAAGTCAATCAAAGATCATTGTAGCTACTTAGAAATAGAAATAGCTGCAGGAATTATGGGAAATGGAAGGTGGGAAGAAGATAGTTAAATTTAGCCACCAGCACAGCAACTTCCAATTTTCAGTGCTGAAGGGAGAAAATTGGATGATTAAGACACACGATCATTGAATGCTATTAATTTACAGTTACTCTACCTCTAGGCTGGTGGCCTAAGGAAACACCGGTTATGTCCATATTTATGTTTTCATTGGTATAGATTAGGCATTGTGGGAATTCAGAGTGTCAAGCCAACACAGTGAAGTGACACTCTTAACAACTTGCCTTGGGAGGTGCTGAAAAACTGTTCCCTTTAGAACTATATCCTGCCCCACTCTTCATGCTGTTCATAAAGAATAGCAACTATTAATACTTGCCAAAGAAAGTTTTTAACTAACTTCTTTAAAGAGCAGCTTTTTGGATAGAGAGCATTACATAGGTTTTATGGAGTTCATTTGCTTCCCTTCTTTTGTCTTTAGGTGTATTAGTTGATTTTCATGCAGCTGATAAAGACATGCCCTAGACTGGGCAATTTACAAGAAGTTTATAATGGACTTACAGTTGCACATGGCTGGGGAGGCCTCATAATCATGGTGGAAGGCAAGGAGGAGAAAGTCATATGTTACCTGGATGGCAGCAGGCAAAGAGACAGCTTGTGCAGGAAGACACCCATTTTAAAAACCATCAGACCTCGTGAGGCTTATTCACTATCATGAGAACAGCATGGGAAAGATCTGTCCCCATGATTCAATTACCTCCCACTGGGTCCCTCCCACAACACATGGGAATTCTGGGAGATACAATTCAAGTTGAAACTTGTGTGGGGATACAGCCAAACCATATCATCTCCCCCGCCCCTCCCAAATTTTCAGGTCCTCACATTTCAAAATCAATCATGCCTTCTCAACAGTCCCCCAAAGTCTCAACTCAGTTCAGCATTAACCCAAAAGTCCACAGTCCAAAGTCATCTGAGACAAGGGAAGTCTCTTTCACCGATGAGCCTGTAAAATCAAAAGCAAGTTAGTCACTTCCTAGATACAGTGGGTTTACAGGTATTGGGTAAATACAGCCATTCCAAATGACAGAAATTTACCAAAACAAAGAGGTTACAGGGCCATGCAATTCCAAAATCTAGCAGGGCAGTCAAATTTTAAAGCTCCTAAGTGATCTCCTTTGACTCCAGATCTCACATTCAGGTTATGCTGATGCAAGAGGTGGATTCCCATGGGCTTGGGCAGCTCCACTGCTGTGACCTTGCAGGGTACAGCCCCCTTCCGGCTGCTTTCACAGGCTGACATTAAGTGTCTGCAGCTTTTCCAGGTGAACAGTGCAAGCTGTCAGTGGATCTACCAATCTGGAGTCTGGAGGACTGTGGCCCTCTTCTCACAGCTCCACTAGGTGGTGCCCCAATAGGGACTTTGTACTGGGGCTCTGACTCCACATTTCCCTTCTGCTCTGACCTAGAAGAGGTTCTCCATGAGCCCCTGCAGCAAACTTCTACGTGGGCATTCAAGCATTTCCACACAGTTTCTGAAATCCAGGCAGAGGTTCCCAAACCGGGAATTGTTGGCTTCTGTGCACTTGCAGGCTCAACACCTTGTGGAAGCTGCCAAGGCTTGTGGCTTGCACTCCCTGAAGCCACGGCCCAAGCTCTATATTGGAGCTTTTCAGCCATGCCTGAACCAGCTGAGAGGCAGGGCATCAAGTCTCTAGGCTGCACCCAGCATAGGGACTCTGGCCCCAGCCCACAAAACCAATTTTTTCTTTTCGGCCTCTGGATCTGTCATGGGAGGTGCTGCCTTGAATACCTGTGACATATTTCCCCATTTTCTTTGGCGTTAACATTTGGCTCCTCATTACTAATGCAAATTTCCACAGCCAGCTTGAATTTCTCCTCAGAAAATAGGATTTTCTTCTCTATCACATTGTCAGGCTGCAAATTTTCCAAATTTTTATGCTCTATTTCCCTTTTAATCCTGAATGCCTTTAACAACACCTAAGTCACTTCTTTAATGTTTTGCTACTTAGAACTTTCTTCTACCAGATGCCCTAAATCATCTCTCTCATGTTCAAAGTTTTTCAAATCTCTAGGGTGGGGCAAAATGCTGCCAATCTTGTTGCTAAAATACAACAAGAGTCACCTTGGCTCAAGTTTCCAATGAGTTCCTCATCTCTATCTGACACCACCACAGGCTGGATTTCATTGTTTGTATTATTATCAGCATTTTGGTCAAGGCCATTTAACAAGTCTCTAGGGAGTTCCAAACTTTCCCACATTTTTCTGTCTTCTGAGCCCTCCAACCTGTTCCAACCTCTGCCTGTTACCCAGTTTGAAAGTCACTTTCACATTTCCAGGTACCGTTTCAGCAGAACCTTATTCCACTGGTTCCACTTTACTGTATAGGTTCATTTTCAAACTACTGATAAAGACATATGTGAGACTGGGCAGTTTACAAAAGAGATTTATAATGGCCATACAGTTCCACATGGCTGGGGAAGCCTCTCATTCATGGCAGGAGGAGGAGCAAGTCACATCTTACGTGGATGGCAGCAGACAAAGAGACAACTTATGTAGGGTGACTCCCATTTTTAAAACCACTAGCTCTCATGAGACTTATTCACTATCACAAGAACAGCATGGGAAAGACCTGCCCCCATGAATCAATTACCTCCAGCTGGGTCTATCTACAACAGGTGGGAATTCAAGTTGAGATTTGAGTGGGGACATAGCCAAACCATATCAGTAGGTATGTAATTGACATATATAATATCAGTATTCATCAATGCCTGGATCTGTTTAGATATTTGCTTTCTTTACCACTTTCTAAAGTCAGCCCAAATTATTTATTAGGGGAGGAAAGTCAAGGTTAATGTAACTTGTCAAAAGTGTTTAGGGTGATAATAGTGATATGAGGGCTGTATTTCAGAGTATAACAGCAATTTTACAATTCATCATTTGATTAAACAAAAATATAAATTTCATACAAATCAATAACTAAATTTTATGCTATTAAAACGTTTTGAATGGGTGTAACACTTGCAGTAAAACATGTCACTAAAGGGTAAGATTTGGTTTTCAAGTAAGCTTCTACAACTTAATACCTGTAAGATCTTGTCAACTGAAACTTAGAAACACATTTTATCTGTTAATAGAGATTAAATATTCCTATCTTACAAAGTTGCAATGAAGAAGCTTAAATTAGAAAATGAGGTAAAATAACTTTGCAAGTGCAAAGAAGAAAAATAAATTCTAGTTATATTGTTGTAATTGTTAAGTAAGTATAGTCAGGATTAGCATATGAAGGTACTTCTTTAAACAGACAGTAATAAACACCAAAATTGGCTAAACAAGAAGACATTCAAGTTAAAAATGACTTCGAAAAAGGTGTTTGTTGAAAGTACTGAAAGTCACATGATAGGTAAATAACAGAAAATAGATTGATACAAGTTTCCAGCTTTTTGTGAACAATATTAAATTAAATGCACTGCTTAAGTAGAAGCTTTGTAAATGTGTAGTGGCATTTTTTTTTATCCATGTACCAGTAAAATATTCTGGGTTAATCACTACATTACTATTTTTAAACATATATGTTATTGCGTTTTAGGTTTGGGGGTACATGTGAAGAAAATGCAAGATTGTTGCATAGGTACATACATGGCAATATGGTTTGCTGCCTTCCTCCCAATCACCTATATCTGACATTTCTTAATACTATTTTATGTAAGAAATTATAGTACTGCCCAAAATGATAATCGTGCCCTGTGGAGAAACACTGAGAAAGCAGCCATGAAGTTCTGCAGTTAGTGGGGTCAGTCTGCATATTTAGTTACATACCTAAGCCTGTGGCTCTTCTACTCATAGAAGAAAAATCAAACTCAATTTTGAACATATCTTTGCAGTTCCACATTTTTTACATGTTCACTTTTCAATGGGACCTTCTACTTATCTGATAAAATTCATCAACTGTTTCACAAATTGTGAAATATCTACTTTCCTACTTTTGTATGATACCCACTTTTCTATAATATATATTAATACATTCATAAAAGTTAATTTGAAAGTTTTGTTTGCCAGTTTGAACATTTGAGTCATCTAACTTTTTCTGTTACATATCTATTCCCTATTTTGCTTCTTGATTGTGGGTCACATGTGTTTTATTCTTCATGTGCTTTGTTATTTTTTATTTTATGCATAACACTGTATGTAAAGTGTAGTAGAGACTGCAATACATGTCATTTATTCCAACAGTTGAAATACCCATTTCTCCTGTAAAAACACTTGGCTGGGAAGTTCAGCCAACTGCATCTGAAGATGAAATGGGTCTTGGTTTAATTGCAGCTTTGTTCAGATTCAGTTTCTTACAGGTGTAAACCACAGAGTGTCTGAGACAGTTCTCAATCAATTTAGAAGTTCATTTTGCCAAGGTTAAGGACATGCGGCTAGAAGACATATCTGTGCCTTTCTCCCAAGATGATTTTGAGGGGTCAATATTTAAAGAGGAATAAGCAGATCTTGTGGAACAAGAAAGAAATTTTTAAAAGGTTTGAGTAGGTAAGAGACAAATCTTTGATCAGCCTTTCACTGAATGCACAATTTGCATATGAGAGGCGGGTACAGGAATAGTCGCTTATGCCTTCATGCAGCTCAGTGAATCTACATTTTTACTTAAGATAATTAAACCATAGGGCAGAGAAAGCAACTAGATATGCATTTGTCTGAGGTGAGCCAGAGTGGTGACTTTGAGTTCTGTCCTCTGTCCACCACCTTTGAACGTAAGTTATCAATTTACGTCACCAGGATAAAATTCAACAGAATAAAATTGGAGGTAGGTTTGCCTGATGAAGTTCCTAGCTTGACTCTTCACCTTTGGCTTAGTGATTTGGGGTGTGGAGATTTATTTTTATTTAACATTGGTTACAATGTTTTGATGGTGGAGTCAGGAATTTGATGAGTAGGATTCCATTGATCTCTCTATATAAAACTGAACAAGAGGCAGCACTTTATGTCACAAGGTATTTCTCCCCTTTTTAACATAGCCATCAGCCTTTTTGGTAATGGTCCATTGTCTTTGCTTTCTAGCCCAGCTCCTGACTCTTGAGACATCTCTGTTTTGGAAAATCTCTTACCGTGTTGCCATCCTTCTGGCTTTCAGTGGACTATTGCTATGCACTCATTGAAGCTTCTGTGTGCCTTGAAGTATGCATCATGTCCTTAGCCCATTCTCTGTTTTATTATCATAGTGTACTTATTGAAAGGTAATATGCATATAGTCTGTTTGGAATAGTATAACAGAAAATACCATAAACTGGGTGGCTTATGAACAAGAAACATTTAATCACAGTACTGGAGTCTTGGAAGTCCAAGATCAAGGTACCATTCAGTGTCTGGTGAGAGCTCATTCCTTATAAATAGCACCTTCTTTCTGCATCTTCCCATGGTGGAAGGGGCAAGGTAGTAGTGGTCTGGGATACCTTTTATGGAGAACTAATCCCATTCATGAGAACAGACCAATCATGATTTAATAAACTCCCAAAGATGCTATCTCCTAATATCATTACATGGGGAATAAGTTTTAACACATGGATTTCACAATTTGACCATAGTACGCACCAAAGATGGGTCTTTCTGCACCTATGTTTTACCTCATCTTTTTCTTGTTGCACCTCTGCCTTTGTTGAAAACCTGTGAGACAGAAGTGCTAGTCAGTATAACCTTATCTTGGAAATAGAACTCCTAAGACTAAACCATCCTGCCAGATCACATATAGTCACTAGGAATTGTTCAGGTTTGGATGGTTTCTCCTTTCATCTCTTTCTGTCATGATCATTATTTTCTTTTCATTAAACAAAATTTAAATCTTTGCCTCAGCTTTCTTATGAACTTACATATATACCTAGCTGTGTAACATACACACAATACATTTAAAACACACACACATATATTTTTACAACTTAATTTGTTCTTTATTGTTAGGAAACAATGGTCTCCTGTGAGTTTCCTTATCCTATAAAATCATGTTGGTGAAATATTTACTAGTTTCAAATGAATCCGCTTTATATTGCATTTCAAAAATTGTTTAACCACAACAATTTTCATAACTTTTTTTTCAGGTTTCTGCTTTCTGTTTTGATTGGATTTCTTTTTCTAATACTCAATAGAAAGAACTCCATAAATTCTATATATTCAAAGCCTTTTTTATTGTTCTTTAAAGATACAATTGACTAGTCTAAGTGTCTGCAGAAAGTTCTCTCTCACTTTGCCTTCATTTCTTCACTCCCCCTCTACTCAGTAGGTTCAGTGAGGAAAGGAATCATGTGTGCCTTTTTAAACTATGTATTCAAGGCATATTGTGCAGCTTGCTACATAGTGCACACTATAAATTTATTCCTTAAACATATAAATACATTAATGTCCAATGAGGGCATTTTATAAAGTGATTCCTTGTTACCAATTTAGAGTTAGATTAATAAACACTCAGACATTTCTCTGACACCCATTATCGAAGTTCTATGAATTATGTATCTCTATGTTCTTGGGTAACATTTATAATTCATGATCAAAATTAAAGGCAGTTGGATACAAATTTTCCCTCTGTCTTTGGATAAAACTCCCAAATGAATATATATTTTTCTGATGAATTTTCTCTTGGATAAAATCATGTAAGTTTCTCTTAGCTATCTATCCTAAATATAAAATCCTGAAACAATGGTTTCAGCAACACTTTAAACATTTCTGTAACTGTTTGCCATTAAAGATATTTCTAACCAATTTACAATAAATTTCAATATAAAGTACAATACAATTTATATAATATTTAATCCAATGACTTCGTCTTTCTATAAAAAGTAGTAAAAGTGATAGTAAAGCTAATATAAATACTAAGTACTATTTTAATAGAGGGTTGTTTTCTGAAATTTGTATTAGTTTTGAAACATAGGAAGACAGGTGTTATGATTTCTATTGATGTATCTCTGTTTTAAACACTTACAGATCTGACTACCCAGAAAGTTAATATATAGTTAAATATAGTAAAGACTGATCCTTACTCATTTTGTCAATATGTTGGAAATTGACAGGCAGCCAAGCTACTATATGCCTCAGGAGACATTAAGATGAGCTTCAGTTTTTCTATGATAATTGAAATTTTCAGAAGCTACTGTTCCATCAGTTAGCAAAGATGGATATATCCAAAGATGATAACAATTTCAAAAAAAAAATTCCTGCTGAGTGCAGCTATCTAGAGAAAGTTTAGCAAGTTCAAGTGATAGAAAAATGCAAAATGAAGAAAATAATCACAAAAAATATATGAAATCAGGTATTCACAGCTTGACGGAAACTGCTAGTTTTTCGTATCTTACCAAATTTCAATCTAAAGCCAGGGGAAATACATACAAAGCAGAAAATTCCTATGTAGATCTATCTTATTTTCATGTTTCATATTATGATATTTGTAGCATCTATTAATAGTTTGGGTATTTGAATACTATTTATAATAGCTGATGGTTATTAATGTAACATCTAAATATATCCCTTCTGTTTCTTAAGCCCAGAAACAAAATACATGTTTGTACTTAATAATTAAAAATATTGATATTTAAACATGGAGAGAACAAATGATGCATAACAACTCTATGAGAAGGAGGAAGATGGCACTGTAGGACCAACTCAGGATTGCAGCTCCCAGTTAATCTGCAGAGGGTGAGTGGACACCGCATTTCCATACAGATCTTTATTGTCCACAGACTAGATTCCCAGGTGTAAGAGCCCCACAGGCTGCCGGCGCAGCTGTTTGGGCCGGCGCGGCTGTTTGGGCCGGCGCGGCTATTTGGGCCGAGGCCACAGCACAGCGACACTCTGTACAAAATACACCTGTTTGGTTGCCCTGTTAAACTGGCAATTGGAGATTTCTGAAGGCAGATTGGCACATTAATCTGATTAAACAGGACTTAAACAGAAAGCCAGGCCAGGAGATTCCTGGGCAGCAATGTGGTTTGAGCCGGCACAGTGTGTGGCTGCACGGGAAATCACACAGATCCTGGGACCCTTTCAGCAGGCGACTGGAATACCTAGGAGAGAGTCAACCATTCAACTTAAAAAAAAAAGGGCTCAGAGGCAGGGAGTCAGTTGATCAGGCTTGGTGGGTCCCACCCCCACAATAACAAACAAAACAGCAATTGGAAACACTCGGGATTGAGAGTTTCAGAGCAAGCACAGCTTAACCCAGGACAGTGCAGCTTGGTGGGGGAGGAGCGTCTGCCACTACTGAGGCACACAACCCCTATGGAGGTACACTGCCATTGCTGATGCAGCCTGCCATTGCCGAGGCAACCTGCCATAACAGAGAGAGTCTGCCACTACAGAGGTGGGCCACCATTGTCACTGCAGTTCTAACCATACCCATATAAACAGGGTTACAGGGAATTACACACGACAGTAGGGCAGAGCCCACGGCAGCAGGGTGGAGCCCACGGCAACAGGGCGGAGCCCATGGCAACAGGGTGGAGCTCATGGCAGCTCAGCATACCCACTACAGGCAGGCAGTGACTCAACTGCCTCCTCGCTGGGCAGGAAAGTGCAACGGAGCTCCTATAAAGTACAGACTGTCTCCACAAGCAGCTCCCTGACCCCTGTATATCCAAAGAGTCACCTCACAAAGGACTGATCATACTGACATTTGGCAGGCATCATTCAGGGACAAAGATAGCAGAAGAATAATCTGGTAGTGACCCTCATGATACCACAGCTGCTACAGGAGTTCCCCAGACAAGCAGGGCCTGGTGTGGACCTAAGCAGTCCTACAGCAGTGGGGCCAGACTGTTAGAAGGAAAACTAAGAAACGGAAATACCTCATAATCAACAATCCGGACATCCACTCAGAGACCCAATCAGAAAATCAGCCACCATTCAGAAGACAGGTGGATAAATCCACAAAGAGGGGAAGAAACCAGTGCAAAAAGGAGGAAAACACCCGAAAGCAGAACATCTCACCTCCTACAGAGGACCAAAACTCCTCACCAGCAAGGGAACAAAGCTGGATGCAGAATGAGTGTGATGAAATGATGGAATCGGACTTCAGAAGGTGGGTAATGAGAAACTTCTGTGAACTAAAAGAAATATTCTAAATCAATGCAAAAAAACGAAGAACCTTGAAAAAAGATTTCAGGAAATGATAACAAGAATGGACAACTTAGAGAGGAATATGAGTGAATTGAAGGAACTGAAAAACACAACACAAGAACTTCACAAAGCATGCACAAGTTTCACCAGCTGAATTGACCAAGCAGAAGAAAGGATATCAGAAGTTGAAGACCAACTCAATGAAATAAAATGAGGAGCCAAGATTAGAGAAAAAAGCTCAAAAAGGAATGAACAAAGTCTCCAAGAAATGTGGGACTATGTGAAGAGACCTAATCCACGTTTGTTATGTGTACCTGAATGTGACGAAGAGAATGAATCCAAGCTGGAAAATACTCTTCAGGATATTATCCAGGAAAATTTCCCCAACCTAGCAAGGCAGGCCAATATTCAAGTCCAGGAAATACAGACAACACCACAAAGATATTTTGCAAGAAGAGCAACCCCAAGGCACATAATTGTCAGATTCACCAGGGTTGAAATGAAGGAGAAAATCCTAAAGACAGCCAGAGAGAAAGGTTGGGTCACCCACAAAGGGAAGCCCATCAGACTCACGGCAGATCTCTCAGCAGCAACCCTACAAGCCAAAAGAGAGTGAGGGCCAATATTCAACATCCTTAAAGAAAAACTTTCAACCCAGAATTTCATATCCAGCCAAACTGAGCTTCACAAGTGAAGGAAAAATAAAATCCTTTGTGAACAAGCAAGTACTCAGAGATTTTGTCAGCACCAGGCCTGCTTTACAAGAGCTCCTGAAAGAGATACTAAACATAGAAAGGAACAACCAGTACCAGCCATTCCAAAAACATACCAAATGCTAAACAGCATCAACAAAATGAAGAATCTGCATCAACTAATGGGCAAAACAGCCAGCTAGCATCAAAATGGCAGTAGCAAATTCAAACATAACAATATTACCCCTAAAAGTAAATGGGCTATATGCACCAATTAAAAGACACCAACTGGCAAATTGGATAAAAAGCCAAAACCTGTTGGTGTGCTGTATCCAGAAAACCCATCTCACATGCAAGGATACACAAAGGCTCAAAATAAAGGGATGGAGGAAGATTTACCAAGCAAATGGAAAGCAAAAAATGGTAGGAGTTACAATTCTCGTCTCTGATAAAATAGACTTTAAAGCAACAAAGATCAAAAGAGACAAAGAAGGACATTACTTAATGGTAAAAGGATCGATACAACAGAAGAGCTAACGATCCTAAATATATATGGACCCAATACAGGAGCACCCAGATACATAAGGCAAGTTCTTAATGACTTACAAAGAGACTTAGACTCCCACACAATAATAGAGGGAGACTTTAACACTCCATTGTCAATATTAGACAGATCAACCAGACAGAAAATTATCAAGGATATCCAGGGCTTGAACTCAGACCTGGAACAAGCAACCTGATAGACATTTACAGAACTCTCCTCCCAAAATCCACAGAATATACGTTATTCTCAGAACCACATCACACCTACTCTAAAAGTGACCACATAATTGGAAATATAGCACTCCTCAGCAAATGCAAAACAACTGAAATCATAACAAACAGTCTTTCAGACCATAGTGCAATCAAGTTAGAACTCAGAATTCAGAAACTAACACAGAACTGCAGAGCTTCATGGAAACTGAACAACTGGCTCTTGAATGTTGATTGGATAAACAATGAAATGAAGGCAAAAATAAAGAAATTCTTTGAAACCAACGAGAACAAAGACCCAACATACCAGAATCTCTGGGACACATTTAAAGCAGTCTCTAGAGGAAAATACATAGCAATATAAGTGTCCACATGAGAAGAGTGGAGAGATCCAAAATTGACACCTTATCATCAAAATTGAAAGAGCTAGAGGAGCAAGATCAAAAAAACCCAAAACCTAGCAAAAGACAAGAAATAACTAAGATCAGAGCAGAACTGAAGGAGATAGAGACACAAAAAACCCTTCAAAAATCAATAAATACAAGAACTGGTTTTTGGCAAAGATCAACAAAATAGACAGACCCACTAGCCAAAAAAGAAAAGAGAGAACAACCAAATAGATGCAATAAAAAGTGATAAAGAGGAAATCACCACAGATTCCACAGAAATTCAAACCATCATCAGAGAATATTACAAACAAGTCTATGCACATAAGCTAGTAAACCTGGAAGAAATGGAAAAA
>CM052650.1:122605601-122645523 GCA_028533165.1 Leontopithecus rosalia
ATCCTGGTCAACATGGTGAAACCCCGCCTCTACTAAAGTTACAAAAAATTAGCTGGGCCCAGTGGCGCGTGCCTGTAATCCCAGCTACTCGGGAGGCTGAGGCAGGAGAATTGCCTGAACCCAGGAGGCGGAGATTGCGGTGAGCCGAGATCGTGCCATTGCACTCCAGCCTGGGTAACGAGAGCGAAACTCTGTCTCAGAAAAAAATAAAAATAAAAATAAAAAATAAATAAACAACAATAAACTAATACAATTGTGGCCTTTGTGTTTGCTTCGTGTTTTTGTGTCATTATTCCTCCTCACAAGATGCATAGCAGCAGTGCCAAGAAAGAAAACATGTTTTTGTTCCCGTTTTGTTCCTTTCTCTTGTCCAATTATGCTCTAACAACTTCTTACAAATTTCTACTCTATAAGATTTTAATGCGCTATGTGGTATGTAATATATGGTATTTGCTCAATTGTTTTTCCCATTTTTCTCTTAAAACTAAAAATTAGCATTTTTAGTCCCCCTTTTCAGAAAAAGAAAAGTAATTAAGCTCAGTTTACTTTCTTGAAACTACTTTCTCTTTTCTTTTTATAAATGCTAAAAACTCATTATGCAAAGAAAATAAATTTCTGTTAAATAAAACTCTTAAGCGAAAGTAGAATTTATGTTTTACTAAATGTAAACTTGAAACTTGATGATTTTCTTTCATGCACTCAAGCCCAAGCAGTAATGCAATCACTTGAATTTACTTTTGCAACTAAATTCTCAGAAGATCTGTATCCTTTGTGTTATATTTCCTATAGGGCCTAATGAAGATCTATTAAACGGGTCCATGAGTAGAAATACATCTGCTAAGCTGGCCAGTTTCCACAGCCATCTTTCTTCAGTCTCAGCTGAATCAGGTCTATTACTTTTTAAAGCACTCCTTCAACTCACCTTTTAGCTCACACACCCCGTTGAGCACTTTTCCTCTACTAATCCATCGGATTCCCAAGTGTAGCAGACTTTGTCCAGGTGTACACCCCATTTTTCAAACACTCTCAAGTAAACTGCACTTTGATTAATAAAGTAAAGCACTTTTGTAGCATCGTGCATGATTTTTGTGTTTCACATCAACAACTTCTGCTACCAGCACTTCTTGGTGAAGAAGGCATTGTTGTGACTACCTCAGGGTGATTTGTTGTTTAAAAAGATATAAAACCTCTCATGAAGCTAAGTATTGATAGGTCACGATCATCAGACATGTCAGTACAGTTCTACAACAGACTGTTTGTAGATAACAGGAAAAACATTTAAAACATCTTGGCCTTTGCTTGATTTAGGTCATTATTTTCAGCAGAGAAAAAAATTAAATCTGGGATTTCACAATCATTCACAATCTTACAAATGCTACCGCATGACATTTACTGAGAATATCTCAGGATGCATCAATCTGATGAAGCTGTTGTCTTTTAGATAATTACACAAAACTTATTCACTATCTTGTGACATGATACTAATGTTTATTATCGTACTGTCTGAGAGTAGAACCGTTTCAAATCCTCACACTGCATCTTATATTTATAATTTTACATGCTGACATTAGGTTCTCACAAACCCTGTGACTTTTCCTTCTCTGGACAATGGCAATAACTTTTACAGCTAAATAACATGCATCTTAAGACTTTTCACTAATGTGACATTTTAAAATGAAAACGTGATTTAGTTTTCTTTGTGATTTCAATATCCATTAAAATAATTAACTCTTTTCAGTGTCAAAAAACAGTAATTTTTGATGAATTTTTTCAATCTTAGTGAAGCTTCCTAAAATTTTTTAGTTTGTTTTGCACAGAGGACACACAAAGAAATAGGAAACTTAAATGCCTAGCCCAGCAAAAGCCCACGAAGAAGAATCTTTCATTGTGACAGCAGGCTTCCTTCATTATGTCTTTTGTTCCACTTGTGAACTAACTCACAAGATTATAACTATCAGCAACTTTCCTAGAATTATTTATTGGTTCAGACTTAGAATCCTTCTTTAGCTCTCATACCTCATCTTCAAGACCACTACATTGACTGGGTGTGGTGGCTCACACTTGTAAATTTGGGAGCCTGAAGCAAGAGGGTCGCTTGGAGCTAGGAGTTCAAGATCAGCCTGGGCAACACAGAAAGATCCTGCCTCTACAAAAAAAAATAATAAGTAAATATCAAAAATTAGCAGAGCATGGTGGTGCAACACCTGTAGTCCTACCTACACAAGAGGCTGAGGCAAGAGGATTGCTTGAGTCCAAGAGTGTGGGGCTGCAATGAGTCATGATCATGCCACTGCAATCCAGCCAGGGTGACAGAGCAAGACCTTATATTTCAAATACAGTAAACAAAAACAAACAAACAAAAATAAATACAACACTGGACTCTCAGACATTTTTATTTTTTTAAAAAAGGCTAATAAAATAAAAAACAGAAGGTATGATAAATAAGTAAAAAAAAAATTAAATGTAAAATATAGAAACTTCACAAAACCGTTTACTTCCCACATATACAATCAAGATTATACAATGTTTACAGCAATAACAAAGTGTAAATGAGGAGAGCTAATCACTCTTGTAATTTTCCTAAGTCAATTGATAGTGCGTAAAAGGAGGATAGGGTGGATGATTTGGGAGGAAGTGTTGATGACATCAGTCTCCTCACCTCCTCTCTGTCTTAGTAAGCCCTAACAATTACACAGTCTCACCCATGTGTCCTCAAAAACTGAGAACAAACACAACCACATTAGTACAGTGCTTTTCACACTGCTGTTAAAAAGGAATAAACCTAACAATAGGACTCTTCCACTACTGTCCACTACCATGAATGCATGAAGTACAAAAACAATTTTTTTGTATTATAATTATGTATACCACCTAAAACAACATCTCATCTAATCCAGAAACCCAAATTAGGAAACTTCATTGTTTATCTACATTGATTAATATCAATTACATATTATAGCATCTTTTATTAATAATATTTATGTCATTTGGTTTTTGTTTAAATATGAATGTTTGCTCATATCATTTTAGTGCTGAAATATAGATATAAGCCATAAAAACTGTATGTGTAAAACAATCCCTTCTATGAATTGTCCAGTAACTATACATAATGATTTAGAGCCAAGACACATAAGCCTCTAATCACATTGACAATAATGTTGGGAAATTCATATCTTTATAGATTGTATTCCACAAATCAAGTAAGAGGAAAGAACGGTTATATTAGATCAGCAGCTTCAAGATCGTTTCCACTTCAATGTATGCTACTCCTGAGTTTCAGCGGTACAAGCAGACCTTCAATAGCAGAACTTCCTTTATTATTTTTGTCATAAATTCTTATTTTTTTCTTCTTTCTTACCACTTGGAAAGTTATTCAGACATTTTATGAGATAAGGTTTTATGAAACTCTATACTGTACATATTTACAACTAAATCTTATTTTACTGTTCTTCTCGAAAAGTGAAACCACAAACTGTCACTAGATTAATCAAATCACAGCAATGCTCCCTATTGAAGTGAAGCTATAGTTGAGCTGAGGATATCAAAACTTCACTAAATCACCATACAAATACAGTAGCACAAATATCAAGGCAGAATTTATTTGTAGTTGTAAACTCCAACTCCATCTTCTACACTAGTCATCTTGTCCATTACTAGATAGTTTTCAAGGTCATGGTGGTGGTGAATAACATTCTGAATCTTGCAAATGTCCTTACTGCTGACTGAGACTCAGTTTTGTGTATGTAATGAAACTGAAATAAAATAACATGAAAATCAATATGAATAATTGTCAAAGTGATACGCTACAATTAATCAAACCTACTGAAAATTAAGATTATATCTGTATTTTCATTTGTATTTTCTAAGTTTCTAATATTGAGCCAATTATACTATGAGACTTGCTTTAGAAATTATCATGAGAAAAAATTAAAACAAATAAGTGAATAAATATATAATTATCAAAGACCACCCCCAAAATGACAGATCAACAGATTGTACCCTCTAAGAAAGAGAACCAAACATGGATTTTGTAAAGATCCACAAGTGGTTATGAAGCATAGAGCTGAAAATCTCTAAACCAATAATGTAAACATTTAAATCTCATTTGCATACAATTAGCAAATATGCTACACTCATGGTAATTTTGTCAGAATTAGTGGTGGCTATGATGAGTCATTCATTCATTCATTCTTTCAGGAATTCATGCATGAAATTGTTATTAAATGAATATTGCATACATTATATTCTAGGAAATGGAAATGCAAGAATTAATTAGGCATGGTTCCAACACTCAAGGAGTTTGCTGTGTTATAGAAGCCAAGAACATTAAAAAATTATAATGCAATTCGGCAAGTACAATGACAGAAGTATTGGAATGCAAAAAGATAAAAATTCAGTGTGATAAATGCAATCACAGGCTATACCAAGAGAGTAGAGAGGAAGGATATTTAAATCTGTTTGAGATGTTATGGTAGAAAGACATGACACTTAAGTCTTGAAATAGGATTTACACTTCAGAAGAAGCAATAGCAAATGCAAAGGCATCGGAGAGTAGGAGCTGGATATTATTGAATGGTACAGAGTTGCTTACAAATTATAAAAGATAAGTCTGGAAATATAAGGCCTTTGACATCAAGCTGGAGAGTTTCAACTTCACTGACTAGGCCATGATTACGATTTGAATAACGTAAAAGAAAATAAAAATAAAAAGAGAAAACATAGTAAAAAAAAAGAAAGAAAAAACAGTAGAAATGAAAAAAGATCAGAGAAATCCTATAAGACTAACAGTTTTATAGTCTTGCAAATAATATTAGAAAATCATGTCTATTAGTATCATTATTTCAAAACTGAGAAGCCATTTTAGAACCATAGTAGTATAAAATCATGTTAAAACAGGATCGTTCAATAAATTGAATACCTTTAGCTTTATGCACAATTTGTGACATTGTTCTTTTTGTTCTCTTCTGTCTAAGGACAAGTAAAAACTTCATCAGGGTTTTGGGAATCACTTGGGGGATTTGGAAACTTTTAAATCTGGGACAAAATTAAATTTTATTTTTATCAAATCAATTCTGTCATAGTGAAAGGAAATGTGGTGGGGGACAAGATTACTTCTTTTTTCACAAATTGTTAAGATTGCATTTGGGTCAAGTTTCCTATTCTAAAATTTTTAACTGCTTTTAGCCAGAAGGTATAATTTAAAGTATCAACTTTTAGAACCAAATTGTTTGCATCAGGTTCATTAATTTACCATCTTCTTCACAGGGGCAAATCTTCTGTTTTCAAATCATTAACATTGCAATGACAATCACATCAAAAGCTCCATTTTTTAGAAAGATGAAACTACTCACTCTGCATTAGCAGGCTTACAATGTTCCATTTAGTGCATAAGAATACATATATTTGTATAAAAAAATCAAAATTAGCCCTAACTTCTTTCCCTGTAAATCAGAATAAGTAAGAAAGATTCTTGTTTTTACTCTCTATAGATTTGTAAAACGATGTTAGCAAGCTTATTTAATGGAATATCACTTACTATTTTCTGATGCAACTAAACAAAAAATGAATCCCTGGCTTTTATGCTATAGTGTTGAATAACCTTTGACTGTTCTATGTGGTTCTTTTCCACAGACCTAATTACTAAAGGAGAGTAGAGCATAAGGAGTGAAGGCTAACATGCAATGTCACAGTTTTGTGCTTCTTACAGAATTGTCCAAAGTAAAGAACAGTATAAAATTAGAAATAACCTATGTGGAAATGATAATAGAGATAATAGCTCTAAATATAAAGTGCTTTGAATTATTTCAACCTCTTATCAATAATAAATACTTTATTAGAAGTTTTCTACCAGATCAATGAATATAATATAAAATAGCTAGTATATGGAAAATTAGCATAGTTAATTTGACTGAAATCTTAGTGGTAAGATATATGGTTAATCTCTGTTTTAGCTCATATTTGACTTTTTCAATATTTCACAATTAAGAATATATAAGGAGAATATTTCAAATAATATCTTAACATTATTAGTCTATTTTTTTCTAGTTACAAATAGGGCAGATTTTTCCTGATTGCAAAATAATATGAACTTTATCATCCATGAAAGTAGATTACATTCACACTTTTGAATGCTATTTTACTTAGTTAATTATAAAACACATAGCTCAATAAAAGTGAAGTAAAAATTTCTGATGATCTCAATTATAGATTTTCCAAGACATTTTTGATCTTTAAGTTGGCTATTAGAAATATGATTTCTCTCTATATATTTTATAGGTCTTAATTATTTTATTTAACAGTTTATAGTTCTATCTTTATTTCTATTTATTAATAAAATGAGCTGTAAAAATTCAGTCAAACAAAGCTCTCATTCACAGGAATAACATATTTTATGATATTGGCTATATGTAACCATGAGCAGAGAGAGAAAATATTTTTCAACCATTTCACATAATTTCTCTGGCTAAGAATGAGAAATAGCTCATCAATTGCCAGTGAGTTATAACATCCAAATTTGCCAAAGAGATTTTGGTGGAGAGTTAGGGTCAAAGGATCCCTCTTCTTTTTCAGAAATGTATTAATATGACTTGGTTTCTTTTTTTCTTTAATTTTGCACTAAACCTTTAGTAATAATCATTATCCTAGTCAACTACTCAACACCATAATCTCAAGTAACATAAATATTTACATGTCATTTATAAGTATTAATATTTTATACATTAAATATAACATATATTACATTAAATAGTGTTTGTAGGTATACAGGTATTATATAACATATAGATACATATGTATTTAATGTGATTAAACTGAGTTCTATGCTTTGTAATAATGTGCATTAAAAATGGGATTAAAATGATAATGACTAATTTTTAAATAAAATGTGTGTATGTTAGCATCATGGATAACTCTTCAAGCTCCTCAATTAAAATATAATTGTGTTGTAAATATTGAAAGTTGAACAAAAGTAAATCATTTCTGCAAACTATAATTAGTGCAACCACAAAACAAATTGTCCTTAGCTTGGGTGGCTGTAAAAAAAATACCATATACTAAGTGCCTAAAATACCATATACTAGATGCCATTGGTTTCTCATAGTCTAGACCGTGGGGAGCTCATGATGGACAGGCTGATTCAGTAGCTGGTGAAAGCCCTCTTCCTTGCTTGCAGATAGCTGTCTTCTGTGTCCTCACATAGTGGACAAAGAGCAAATTCTGGTCTCCTACGGAGACATTAATACCGTCATGAAGTCACTGCCCTTATGATCTAACCGAAATTTAATTACCTTCCGAAGGCCTCACTTCCAAATACCCTCACATTGGGGAAAGGATTCAACATATAAATTTGGGGAGGATACAAACATTTAGTCCATAATGAGAATCTTTAGACAAATTTAATCTAATCATATGGTTTTCCTTCACTGGAAAAGCTGAGTTGCTCAAAGATAAAACAGAAATTATATGAACTAGAATTTCTTTATTTTTCTTGGAAAGTTTTAAATTAACAACAAAAAAGTGCCCTACGGCACTGAATATATTCAAAATCTAGCAGTTTTATATTTGCATTAGTGAGAATTTCCAGATCAAATTTCTCAGATGAATTTAAATTCTGACTGGTAAAGTGGAATACCAAGAAAAATATGCATTTAAATTTGAAGTGATCATGGTAGATATTTCAGTGATACACATTGTAGAAATATTCACTTCACATGTTGAGAGTTTTTTACATGTAATTTTTTTTTAGAATCAGTATTCATGTGTGATTCTTTGGTCCTAACACTCCATGACAAAAAGCAGGTTAACATATTTGACCATAATAATAATTTACAAAAACAGACTCCTTAAAATAATGGTCGGTTATTTTGCAACAGGGCAAAAATGAATATTCACATCTTTTCTACTAACTCTTGAGCATAGAAAAAATTTTATATTAGCCTACTTGCTAAACAAGGAAATATGGAAAACAATGAAGAAAAGAAAGAGAAAAGCCAGATGAGGCTGAACTGAAAGAAGAATTTAAGAATTTGGCAATTCAGGGCCTTTGGAATCACTACAGAGGACATAGAAATTGGGAAGGGAGAGATTTTTGAGGAATGTTGTTGGTATAATAAATAGGATTCGTACTCATTGAGAGATTTAAGTGCAAATAAAATTTCATTTAAATTATTTTGACTACAAATGTGAATCTGTGCATACTTAATCCACGCAATAAAAATCCATGCTGGTAAATGGTTTCTTTGGAAAGAATTTCCATCTTTCTACTTCCCCACTTTGGGACCAAAGGTGTTATAGTCACCATTATTTCTGATTTAAAATGCTTTTTGAATAACATGAAAAGATGGTTCTGAATAGCATGAAAAAGCCAAACAGATAGTGTAGAAAATATTCTGATGCTGGTTTTGCGAATTTGGGAATAATTGAGTATTAGAAATTGCATATACTAGCTACAAAGTAAAAGCTACACACGGTATAATAAAAAAAATTTTTTTTAATTGTGGTCATCTGAAACAATCCTGCTAAAAACATAAAATGAAAATTAGTTTTTACCAATTTTAAGTACCCCTATATTATTTAAAAATTGTAATCATTTGGGAATAGTGAGCAGAATCAATATCAGGATTTGTTAGATTAGTTCAAAACTGTGCCTGCTCTACAATCAAACCAAATAGTCTTAACCTGAGGGATTAGATCGGCTGGTATGAGCTAGTTACATTAAGTAACTTGATAGTGTTTTTTTTCAATATTTGCACATTGTCATGAACGGAAGAAAATGATTTTAATTATGGTAAGAATTTGGCATGTTCCATAAATGAGCTATTTTTTAAAATGTAAACCTGCAATTTAAAATGTAAACCAGCCTTCCAGAGGCTGTCTCTGGACCCGGTTACAAGAACTGATGTTCTTGCAGACAATTGCTTCACAGCCATGGACTATATTTAGGGCAAAACAGCTACTGAATAAGATTGTAATTTCAAACTATGTATCATTAACTAGAGCAGCAATGTACATGATATACAATAACTAAGCAGGACATCTGTTCATTTGTGGACTCACATAGAAAGTTCAAAATTGCTCAAATGAATAAGTAGAAACAATTGATTGCAACAAATTTAACCATTCCCCAGATCTCCCTAGTTTATTTGTTTGGTGCAAAAATTATTGTGGTTTTTGTTGTTGAAAGTAATGGCAAAAACCACAGTTACTTTTACACCAACCTAATATTTCTGTTGGCAAAGTTAATCATGCCTGAGGAGGAAAAGAAGGCAACTCTAGTGATCCATCAAGCGTGTGACAAATAATGAAGTCCACACTCTAAACTCAGAAGCAGACTGAGATAGTCAGTGAGGTAAGTACACATGAGAATTGTGAAATCAAAATCTCAACAAGAAAATCCAGGTGAATAGAAATAGGAAAATTCTAGTTTGGATGATCTAAAAATTATAACCATTACAGAATACTCTTATATTTGAAAATCTAGAGGTGATTATGGTTTTGGCCATGTTTTAGCAAAAACAAAGTACCTGACTTTTCCTGTGCACACAAGTATCCGTGAAATTATCACAAATCCTTGCTTTCCAGAAGAATGGGTTGAAGACTGATGTTTGTGTTTATTTTCTAGGAAGTTGTACATTTCTAGCCTCAACCTTGAAAGAAATGGACCCAATAAGCCCAACCAAGACTGACATAGCAGCAAGTACTGAGGAATTAGAAAAAGAAAATGGGCAAACTCCCTGCAGAATCAGAAGAGAAGCCTGAACTTGGATTGTTAATAAGAGTCCCCAGTCACCGGTAATAAAAGTGTGAAGATAAATTTGTTTTTTGTTTCTCCCTCTTTATTTTCTTCCTTGATAGCTTCTAACAACCCCTCAACCATTTAAAATATATGAATAAATATACATATGATTTCATAGCAGAGAAGCCACCTGTCTTTATCTGGAATTATACAAGTAATGATTTTATATCTAAGTAAGGTAACATATATATAAGAATCTCCAATAGATCAAGCTTTATCCTATAAACAAATCTTATGGAAGTGATTCAGTGAAGCTATTTTCTTGGCCACATGTATTGGTCAGAATCCAATCAGGAAGCAGAGCATACTATACTTTAGACAGAGAAAGTTTAATATAAAGATTTATTAACTGTAACCAGGAATTGAAATAATGAAAAGTTGGCTAGTAAGAGGTAAAAAGAACAGTAAAAAGAAATACAAGAATAGCAGACATAAGGAGCAACCACTAATTTTAGGGTTGAGACAGAGTGCCGAAGCAAGATTTTCCTGCCCCCACTCAAGGCTTAAAAAACTTATTAGAGAATGTGCAGCCAGAGGTAACTAGGTGTAGGGAAGCGGCTCAGGTGCTGTGTGGGCAAAGCTCTGAGATTCTATGGAAGCCATCCACGGAGAGATGCTATATCTAAGTTCTTAGAAAGCCATTGGAGTGAGTACTGTGGTTGAGTGTCATTGTGATGTGAAGCTGCAAAGAATGAAAGGGGCAGCTGCTGCTCTCCATGCACTGCAAGAGCCTGATGTCAGAAAATTCATTTTCCCTACCTCTCAGGAGGCTGGTAATAGAACCACACCAGAAAACAAACAAACAAACAAAAAAAACCTCTTCATTCTACCGACAAAGATTAACATTGTCCAGTTGACAACAACAACAAAAAAGTTTACAAGGCCTGACTTCATTATTTCAAGGTCAGCAATCAAGGGTGAACTCAGAATCAAAAGGCAATAAGTAGATTTCTGGCACAATATTCCATCTTTAATCAAAACGTCTTTTACAAGGATTTATTATTATTTTTCTCTGCTTCAATTTTTTGGCTCCTTGTATCCAAATTTCTCACATTAATTGAGCATGTGATTTTAGAACTTTTGTACAATTTAGCAGCATTTTTGTATTTGTATTTTCAGTGTGCCCATAGTTTGACTGTCTAATAATTTTTGTTTCTGCTTGGACTCCCAGTAGCTTTCAGATTCTACTAAATATGGTAAGCACCAGCTTCTTTTGATTTTCCCCCAATCATATTCTGAAGAGAGAAAACAGTGGACCAAGATTAATCCTGTTTAGGTAAAATTTTGGGTAATGGATAATTTCATAACCATTTAAATGGCTTATGAATTTACTTTTAAAACTTATGTTCTTAGGCTGACTACAATCAGTATGGGCCTGCAGAGGAAAGCAGAGATTGTGCACAAATATCATAAAGGAACAGTGGATTGAAGGTGACAGAGATAAATATGTATATATTGCTGTGTGATATATCAGATCTGAATAGGCTATGTCAGTTTGGGGTGAGGATGTATCTAGAGACTGCACAGGTAGCCCCTTAGTCGCTTAGGAGAATAGTGGTGTACAATCTTAGTTTTAAAAAATAAGTTCATGGTCCATGTGCTAAAACAATATCAGTTTTGTAGTGCTCTGTGTTGTGCCCTAAATATTAGAAGTTTCTTTTTTGTGTTTTGTTTTTGTGAAATTTTGAACACCTAGTCGTGGGAGTTAGAAGATCTAAGTTCAAAATTGTTTGTTCAAACTACAGGAAACAAAAGCACCTTAATTTAAAAAATAGATGTGTAAAATTAAGATAAAAGACACTTGAAATATCAGAAATACACACAACTAAAACAATTCAATTTCATTTAGAAAAGTTCCATCTGCAACTTTCTGCTTTAATTAACATTTGGTGTTGGGGAAAGTTCAAGCCATGATGACTGATGTTATATTTGACTGTTGGAGGTCAAATGCTAAACAGAGAAAGAGCTAGAAATGTAAACAACATAAATGGGCTCAGGAGAAGAAACTGTCTGCTTTCAATCACTTGTATTTTATTTGAAGCATGTTGTGATACACGACACAATCCATATGAATTCTCAGAAGCAGTGTAAACCTTTTAAAATTTACAGTTTCTCCCTTATTCATAAGTTACACCTTCCCTTATTTTATTTTTAAAGCTGAAAAACTAACTACATCCCGTAGTATATCTTACATAGTATATTTTCTCTAACATGTATGGTTGGTTATAAAAAGAAGAAACTTATTCTGATAATTTTGAATAAAGCTGAAATTTAATTTAAGGACCTCAAGCTAATGAAAGAATTAAAAAGAAACTTTAAAACCCAGCTCTGGAAAAGATGTGAATCAGAACTTAAGAGTTTTAGTCGCTAAGGATGAATAAAGTACATTTCTCTATGGCCCAATATAGCCTTATGCAACATGAAAAAAAGAGGTAATTCTGCAAGAGAGATTTTAGTATGTTTTTCCAAAGGAAATGTGAATGTATACTGGCATACTGAAAAGCAATAAATATCTACGACAATCTACACATACATGTGTTCAATTATTCTAAAATTATCAATATGTAATTGTGAGACATTGCCTAGGAGAACAATTTTATAAATGTACAAGCTTATGCTTTCATGATAGCTTACAAATTAGGGCAACATTAGTTCCAGATTGGTTTCTGAACAGTTCCTGATAATTTTACTATGAATTTTATATAATTTCTTTTTTAACTTGGCAGGTTTCTTATCTTTATGTCATCTCTTCTTGTTATTTTACACGTCATTTAGAGCTAATTAAAATGACCTAATCCACTAATTGATACCCATGATATCTGATAAAGTACTAGCATTTAAATTTAGCACTATGGTTTGTCCTTTCAACAAGTGATTATTAAACGTCTTCTATATATTAGCCATCATTATTGTCAACAAAACAATGAAAATTCCTTTTGTTATTCTTAATAAAATGATATTTTGGTGTAATGACAGCTTTTCCAGAATATGTTGTTTATTTATTTCACAATCAGCAAGCTACAAATGCCCCGAATATCTATTAAAAATTATACCTAACTAATTTTTTGGTAAACTTCAGCACTTAAGTTTATATCGTAGTGTGTATCAGTTGATAATGAAATAATCACTTTGTAAGAGTAACTCAAATTGAAGACCTCTAAACTGAGTGGAGTGATCTGACTTCTACTTTGGGGACAACGGGACACAGGTTACTCTCTTCCCTGATTCCTCTAGATGCATATATTGTAAACCTAATGTGATGTGATATCTCTTCTTCTTATGCTGGCACCTGTATTTTTTTCCCCAGTTCAGATATGGGAAATGATTGAACAGTCTCCTCAGAATATACTCAGATAAGGCTTTTTTTGTAAAAGCAAAAGATATATGCATTAAGTGAAAGAGAATGCCTGCATGCATCAGGTGTCCAAGAGGCATTCATATACCTGTAATATACTTAATCTAACTTGAACAGCTAAGATGTGTGCAAAGAAAGACAAATACAAGATCCTTTCTCAGTTTGGATTGAAATTAGTTTTATTGAAGTGAATTTCTTTGAATCAATAAATATATTGCACAGATTATACTACACAGCATATTACATTATACTACACAGATTCCATGGCATGATTGAGCTCATTTTATTTTCCCTATACTGTATATTTTTAAAATTATATTTTCGCTACAGGTTAGCTGGGCTATAAAATTTGAAGCCATACTCAGCTCTTCTGTTTATTTTACACACCGCATTGAATATACACAGTAATGCTGTGGGCTCTCCCTGTTTCCACTTTTGCTTCCAGCAGTCAGTATTTAACAAGGAAGCCAGAGGGATCTTTTGTTTTTCTTTTTCTTTTTTTTTGGGACAGAATCTCGCTGTATTGCCAGGAGTGCAGTGGCACCGTCCCGGCTCACTGCAACTTCCGTTTCCCGGTTTCAAGCAATTCTCCTGCCTCAGCCTCCCGAGTAGCTGGGACCACAGGCACGCACCACCAAGCCCGGCTAATTTTTTGTGTTTTTAGTAGAGATGGGGTTTCACCATGTTGGCCAGGATGATCTTGATCTCTTGACCTCATGATCCACGCACCTCAGCCTCCCAAAGTGCTGGCATTACAGGCGGGAGCCACAGCACCCGGCCCAGAGGGATCTTTTAAAATTGTCAATCAGATCATTCCTCCAAAGCTCTCCAATATCTCCACATTTAACTTAGAGTTAAATTCAAAGTCCTTAGCAATGCCTTGCAAGGCTGTACTTAATCTGGTTGGTCCTTGCCTCTCTGACTTACTTTCCATTTCTCCCCTAAATGATCCAGCCACATTGCCCTAACATGGCAGATGTGTTTTTCCCTTGGCATATTTTTACTGTCGAAGCCTTCTTCCTGCTGCGTGTTGCCCTTCAGATATCCGCAGGGCTCACTGTCTTACATTGTGCTCAAATGTCATTTCCTTTCCAGGTCTATGCTATTTAACAGTTTTCAACATGCCTGTCCTGAAGTAGGCTTCCTGATTCCCCTTATCCTGCTCTACTTGCTCTTTCCGCTTCCACCTCCCACAAAACTTAATCATCATTTAATATAATCTAGTGTACAATTTACTCTTTAAATACATTTCTTGTCTCCCTCTCCCCATGAGAACATAAGGTCCACAACACCAAGAGTTTAACCATTTTTTTCCACTGATATATCCCAAGTACCAAGCACAGAAATAGGCATTTGATATATGTATAGAGTAAGCTAATGCAAGTGTTTTCATGAAAGAAGTCATCTTCCATTATTTTATTTCTTCTTTGTTTTTGAATTGTTTGGTTTTTTTAGTGAAATATATATAGTCAACATATTACAAATTTGTTTTTAAATCTAAAAGAGAAATTTAAGAAGGATCTAAAATGTACCATTCATTCTTATTCATCTGACAGATATTTAGATATCTACAGTATACCAAGCCTCAAGCTAGGTGGAGACAGAAAGATGAACCAGTTTCAGTTCTTCTGTATTCTCAGAGAACGTAATTAGACAGGTGGTTACAATAAAGTATGGTTACGACTATGATACAAACATACTGTACTTTCAATTTCCCCTGAAGTGCTCACTTTACTTTTTAGTTCTTGGCTTAGTAATAAAAAAGCAAATATAGCATCATCTTCATACAGTACACTGTATGATAAATAGTAAAATATATACACAAGTGTGACTCCATTAGTGGTAATAGCAGCAATTAACATATACTCTCTTCAAAGCGTCATCATGCACCAAGAATATATTGTGAGTTGAAGTTATTTGGAGATACATTTTTTATTGCAATACTTTATTATGCATAAAACAACACCTAATGAGAATTCTACCTTTTAAATCACAAGACTGTTTCACTGAAAAAGTATATTTAATGCTAAGTATATATTATCAATGGAGCATTACAGTGTATTTTATCTTTTTAAAATACTTTGAAACGTGTTGTAGGTCTCTTTTAAATGTTTAGTCCTGCTTGGGCTTTTCTTGCCCAGGGGGTGCCCTTGCTCTTTGCTGACTCCACTGCCTGGGGAAGCAGGATGAGCTCATTTCCTTTGTACCAAAATTGAAAGCTCACTGCCTCTTGGTTCGAGAGTGCCTTACTGCTCATCAGGCATTATATTATCTTGCCAAGCACCACAGGAGAGTTATCATGGGGATATTGCTGATTGCTAGATTGCACTTAGAACTGCTAAAATGCAGATGTGTAGAATATTAAATGACTTTATTAGAAATCAACATATTATGCCATTCATCCGTATGATCAAAAATTTGCAAGAATTAATCTAATGTTTTAAAAATCTTCTTATTCTTTTAAATATATTTACATTTGAAGTAAAAGATGACTAAAGTTAAAGGAAATCACCACTCTTTCCTATTGTTATTCACTTTTGAATAAATAAGTTTCAGTAATTTAAAGTGAAAGGAATTTCATAAACTGAGTAGACAAAGTTTGCAGCAAACAAATTTTTCAGTTCAGTAAGATTGACAATCTAACACATATAAAAAGAAGTGAAAATTGAAGTCTTTATCCAGAGAAGTAAAAATAATAAAAGTAGATATCATTTCCTATTTGATTCTTAGTAATTTGGGTTATATGTAATAAAATTAAGCTGCCCATTTATTAAAGGTTTTTTTTGAAACATATCTGAATGATTTCAACATCAGTATTTTCATTTGTATGTATGTATCCTGATTTACTAAACTTGACATTGACTTCAGATGATTAAATGTCTTTAAAGTTTTATCGTTTACTTTTGTTATTTTACTCTCAGTATCTATGGTTATATGAAAGGTTAATAAATATAAGCAACATTTTCCCCATTGCATTTCAGAGGGACTGGTGCTTACAGGATGTCAATGAGACATGATAGAAAATATGAGAAAAAAATGGAATGCAAACTCAGATCTCAGATAGATGTGACATGTTTCGATGTGGAATCTAGAATGAAAGATATATGCTGGGTTATTAACCATTTAAATTTGTGTATCAGTCTGTTGAACATTAACTGATAATCAATCAATGAATATATACCCACATGCAACAATATGCTCATATGTAAATTTTATTGCCAAACTCTTTGGATATCTACAACCATGACAACCCACTGAATCCTATCACCTTCACAGTGATTTATTTTCTAAGAGCTTAAAATCAAGTTTTCTGTTCTGCAGGGCAGTCTTGTATCGTCCTAATTTCCTCCTCCACAGCCTGTCTCTACTGTCTTTTTTTCTACTAATTGTGACTTTAAATCCTTAGTTCTTTTTTATCTAATCTATAAAACTACACTTTGATTTTGGCCTTCACTTTCAAATCTGTCCCCAGAATGCATCATTTTATGTCATTTCTTGCTAATACTCTGTTTTCTCATCTGATTATCTTCAACCAGCAAGTATATAACTTCAATGTCCAAATGAGTTTACCCCAATACCCATTCTATTACTGCACCTGACCTATAGAGTGCTACTTGTCTGTAAGTCACACAGCTGCTACACTGACCCAATGTAAGTCCATGAATTCAAACTTAGGGTGTGCTTTTCACTCTATATAGATACGGCGTTGCTTTTGGATTCTGTTGTCTTTCTAGCTTCATTTTGACTTTTTCAAAATTTCTTTACCCTTTCATTCAAGTCTTTTCTTAGAGGTTGAAATCATCTTTTGTTTTACAGACAACTTTGAAAGTTATCTAACAAATTCACACTCAGGGTATTGTACCCACAAAAGAAATTTTTATTTCATTTGCCCAGTCATTATTAATCTGTTAGAAGAAGAATGCCATTTTCTTCAAATATGCTTTCACTCCATTTTCTTCCAAGTCCTCAGAATCCTTGAGGAATGGCTTATCACATCTTTACTATATTTTCAACTCCTTTGTTTTTCATGACTCATGCAATTCAACATATTTTTAGAAATTAAATAGTCTTTTCTGGTCTGTTTCCCTCTCAAGGTATGCTCCTTCTTTATTGACAAGAACAGTTCTTGAAGGAAAAATGAATCATTGCCTTATAAACAATAAAACTTGAAACTTGAATGTACATATGTCTAATGTACAAGCTGCATGTGTGTTTGTTATAAATTAAATTGAAATTAATTTTTGGCAGTGAGATAAGTGAAAGATTGTTCTCTGTTCCCAAGACATTTTTACAAAAGTGAGAAAAAACCAGCATTACTATTTATTTTAAAATGTAAGAAAATACGAATTTGTAATTTGAAATTGAAATGTTATATAAATAAAATTATAGAATCTTGATTAAAAACTAAAGTATCAAGAAAGACTATACATTTAAGAAAACATTACAAAGTTTTACATTGACTTTATACCTAACTGACTTCTTTCAAAAATAAAGACAAGCAACATACAAATATTATACCTAATAAAATAAAATAGAAATAGAAATAGATTTTAAACAGTATAGAAAAAACGAATGAGGTGGAAGAGGATCCCTGGAAAAACTCCATCTGGCCTCCCCATTGGGGTGGGGCCTCAGGGATTTGACACCCTGTACAGCTGGGAGGAGCCTGGTCCCTCCTTTTCCTGTGTGGAAACTGAGATTTTTACAGCCAAACAGCAAGTGCCCTTTCAGGGACTCTGGCCTCGTGAGAGTCCTTGTTTCCCCCTTTTTTCCTTTTCACCCAATACAACCCTGGCTTACTCACCATTCAAATTGACTTCAAGCCTGAATTTCTGTGGCTGTCTTTAGGATCCCATCTTTAGCTGAACTAAGGACAAAGGACCCCATCTTTAACTGAGCTAAGGAAAAGTCCTGGAACATTTTTGGTGCCCAACATGGGACTCAAAAAGCAGTGAGGGAAATGGGAACTCAAAACCTCTCACTGTCATTTGTCATCCTCAAAGTTCTTAGCTTACCAGAAACCACACTCCCACCTCCTGTCACTCCTGGGGGTTGGGAACCAACCCAGCCTTTCTATGATCTTTTCTTTCCTTTTTTGGGACAGACTGGTGAGCAGTGGCTCCCCTCCACCCTCCCCTCCCTGCATGGCCCAAGGGTCTTGCACCGCCATCTGCTTGGTGTGTTTTTGCCACCTGCTACCAGAGCCTTCACCTTCCCCTTCCACTTTCCCAGCCAAGGAGCTTTTCTCCATTGGACAGTAATTAAGCTTTTCTCCTGGTGGAGGAACCAGTTGTATAATAATAAGAGGTTTTTCCTCAGGCATTTTAAAACCTTTTTTTTCCTCTTCTCCACCATCTCATTAGTTAACTTTATGCAAGTTTTTTTCATTTTAGAAAACATTTTACTAGGCCAGGCCCACCATCACTGTTTATATTCTCCGTAAAACTTTAATGGTGAAAAAGGATTTGTAGGGCAGGTCTTGGGCTCTGGCCAATCTGGTGTGCTTTGCATGTGTGCATGGTTCCTAGAAACTTCTAAGTCTCCATCTTGTTTTGCATCCTGAGGGCATGGCTTGTCACTGTGGTGGCAAGGATTTGTTTAGCAATCTTGACTTAGGGAATAAGTTCCTTTCTGGTTTGATATCTGCATGTTCTCCTAGCCCTAACTAGGAACTGGATGGTGTTGATGCTAGAAGATGTTCTTTGATGTCTGTGCACTGAAGATTGATGTATGTATTGTAGTCTTCACTGCCGGGGCTTGTTTGTATGTGTCCTTCTTGGGAGGGCTTTCCAGATATTTGAAAGGGCTTGAATGTTATGATGTAATCTCTATCTGCTTTGGGAGGCACTCTAAGCTCAGTAATGCTGTGGTTCATGCAGATTCATACAGTAACTGCCTTGTTAGTGTTAGATAAGATCCAGGATAATTATCTGAATTACCAAGCAGACTCTTGTTCTCTTCCCCTACTTTCTTCTAAACAAATGCAGTCTCTCTGTTTGTTCTGAGTCACCTAAAGCTAGGGGTGATTTGACACGAGCACCTCTGTGGCCACCACTACTATGATGGTGCTGGGTCAGACCTGAAGCCAGCACAGCACCAAGTCTCACCTGAGACCTGCTGTAACCACTCTCTGGCTACTGTCTAAGTTCACTCAAAGTCCTGCGGCTCTACGATCTGCAGGTGGCAAAGTCAACCAGGCCCATGTCCTCCCTTTCAGAATGCAAGTGGTTTCAGAGGTTCCATCTAGGAGTCAAGAATTAGAGTCAGAAACCTTAAAAATCTACCTGGAATTGTATTGTAGTATTATTGAGCTGGCACAGAAACCACAAGGCAGCCCTTCTCATTCTTCCCTCCTCTTTCCAAAGGCAGGGGAGCTTTGCCCCTTAGCCACCACCACCATCAGCCAAAGGGAGTACTGCCAGATTACCTCCAATGTTTCCTTAAAGTTCTTCAGACTTACTTGAGGCTCTTCAGTAAGCTTCTAGTAAATCCTACCTGGCCTGATACTCACATTTCAGGGGGACTGAGCTCCCCTTTGGCCCAGGGAAAGTCCAGAAATGCCATTCAAGAGTCAAGTTCTAGAATCGGGGACCCCAAAATCTAACTTGGTGCTCTACCCCACTGTGGTTGTGCTGGTTCCTAAGGTGAAAGACAAAGTTTCTATTACTTTCTCCTCTGCTTTTCTCAAGAAGAAGGAGTTTCACCCTGTAGGTACCACAACTGACAATGTGCTGAGTCTCACATGAAGCCAGTAAGTCTTAGAAGGTCACACAAGGCCCTTGATGTAGTTCCTGCATGTGGTTGCTGGTTATTCAGGGCCCAAGGCTTCTTCAATTAGCAGGTGATGAATGCTGCCAGGGTCCTTTTCTTCAATATAATTGACTCTCTTCTGGCCTACAGAGTGTCTTTAGAAATGTCCAGGAGCTAGGGCTTGGAACAGGAAGGGACCTCATGACTCTGACCATTGCCCTATCCTGCTGTAGCTGAGCTGGCATCCCAGATGCAGGACAAAGTCCTCCCCACTCTTTCCTCTCCTCAAGCAGAAAGAAGGAGTCTCTTCTGGAGCCATGAGCTGTAAGCCTGGGGCTAGGAGAAGGGTGATACCAGCACTCCCTTAACTGCCCCAGCTGATGTCTCAGTAGGTTGCAATCCCCTCTTCCCAACCCACTGTCTCTAGACCTAGTTCAGTGCTAGGCCTTGCCTGAGTTCCAGTCCTTAAGGCCTAGACTGCCTTTCAGGTTTACTTAGAGACTCAGAGTTGTTTTCTCTAAGCCTTCAGTGCTCCTTTCAACATGTGAAAATAAAACCATGTACTATGAGGATTCAACTGATTTTTTATTCTTATAAGGGTGTTTTTTTTTTCTCTGTAAATATTTATTAAATTGGAGTCCTTGTGGGGAGGTGGTGGGAGTGGGGATGGGAATAATCCGTGAAGCCTTCTACTCTGCCATCTCGCTCTGCCTCTAGAACTTCAAGGTTTTCAAGCGAGCACTGCTCAAGGCAACCAAGGTTCAGTCACAGAAAGAAAATAACAGTAACTAGTGGACAGAGGTTTTGCATAAGTGAATTCGATTGAGGTTCAAGACAGACTCAAATCCACGCAAGTACCTGGAGTGAGAATCAGGAAGTACAGGAATTAGGAGGCTGGAAATAAGACCAATAATTTGAACTAGCCACTAAAGTTGAGAGCAATAAAGGAATCCTTAAGGAATTATCAGATACTCAGAATTCGTAGGTAAATATTTCTAGCTTACTTTCACTAATGGGAAAATGTTTTCTAATAAATTAGCACTGGTTCATTAAATAAAAAGATCTAAGCCATCAAGTGACAGACAAAAACTTATGTGATGGTGTGAAAGACAAGGAAGGGCAGAAGACAACAGTGAGAAGTCAGTGAGGCTCTAAGCAATATTACACTATATTTGATATATTTCTCCATACAGTAAATACACAATAGGTGTAGCTGAAACTTACTTGCTAGTCATGTAAAACATTGCACTATGAAACTTTACCTACAATTAGAGACCAAGTTTGAAACTCATTTCACAGATTGAATAGAAGTTCACAGAAAAATGTAGTTAAGATCAAATATTGTAGGACATAATTTTGAACTGCATTACACAAAAGAAAATGAAAAAAGTCAGACTCGAATGTGGTACAATATTCCTTTCTATATTTCATCAAAGCAACTCTGTTTCTATATAATGGCTTGAATTTTGTGTAAGATTATATTCTGACCCAGAGGATGATTTTATCATTTTTTTATCAATAATATTGTATTATATTAAAATATATAGATTCAAATTTTACCAAATTCATTGTCTGTGACTACTTTCAAATTATTTTAATAAAACACATTTTGAAATAATAGATTCCTTTCTGTTATGCATAAGTAGAAAACACGAGATAGTACTAAACTGCTTTTCAGGATGATAAACTATTTTTCTTACTCTGTATACAAAGATGAATGTGGATACATGAAGTCTGTTTCAATTAGTAGCTCTTTCAATGGCTAGCATCAGAATATCTGACTAACAATAAGTTAAATAATAAGAAAATAACTGACTACTTAACATAGGCAGAAGGTAGGTACCAGTAAGGAGCTCTTTTGGAAGCTTCACTGTTTTGTTAAAAATGAATATTTTTTGAGCATTTCTGCTCTGCCATCCTTATTTGCTGGAGCATATTTTCCTAAGACCTGTTATATCATGGCAAAATGTCTGATTGAAATTCCAGGGATTAAATTGTCACATATGCCTCTTTTTCTACTGCATTCTTTTCTGTAACTTTACTGGACTAGAGCACTGGACTGTCACAGACACATCCAGAAGAAAATGTGGTTCACAGAAAAGGGGAAGAAAATACCTAGTGAGTAGGCATCTAGAACTGACTCTCACAAGGTACATTTCATAATTAGTTTCTTTTTTATTTTTTAACTCGGATCCTATACCTTTATCATAGGTGATAATGATGGGTACCAGTCTAGGCTTGCCATCATGAAAGCACAGTTTGAGAAAATATTCCAAAATCATAGCCCAGAAAGTCAAAATTTAAGATAGGGTTAAAATGAAATGATAATGAAAATGACTCCACTCTTATAAAAGCTAGTTAATTGTTTTATGAAAATCTTTTTTTTTCTTTGAATCAAGTTTATACTTTCTCTGTCAAATTAAAATTCTACTTTTATTTTGACTGCTATAAAAAACTTCTCTACTGTAAAACCTGTCAGATGAGAATAAAATTTTGATGGAACAAAAAGAGAAACAATTTCATACAAATTTTGTAAGTTTGGCATTCCATAAGGGAGGTACATATTCTAACAGTAAAAATATTCCCCTAATGTAAAATTAAAAGATTCCATCAAAGTAGCAAATTATTTCCACAGAGAATAAAATTATAAAGTAATTCCTTAACCAACTGTAATCATCCATTAATATTTAAACACATCAATTAATAATTTGATTTATTCTGGTGTATATCTCTAAATATATTCTGTAAGTCAGAATAAATATACTTTGATTTGGGCAGAAGTCAAGATGAAAATAGTCAAAACTCACCCATCAGAGCACTTGATATGCTGTGTAAAATATTCAGCTAATTAACTGAAAATCAGTAATCTGAGTGTGCATTATATAGACCAATATGAGAAAGCCAAACCATACTCTGCAATGTATGCTATACTAATAAACTTTTCTAAATTTTCAGATTATTCAAAAGGGCAATTGTATTAGTGTATTATATTACAGAATTAGACATAGTCTGTAAACAAACAAGACACCATAATACTATAAAATATTCCCCTTGCCTCTGCCCTAATTGTTAAAGATGAAAGTGGTATATCCTCTTTCATCTTTGGTTAACCACTGTCATCTTTGGTGTATACAATAGATATACCATATTTACTTATTTATATGACAATTTATCAACATTTTGATTGTTTCTACTTTGGGACTATTATAATAAATCTGCTATGAATATTTGTGTATAAGTTTGTATGTGAACAAATACTTTTATTTTTATTGGTTTTATACCTTGGAGTGGAATTTCTGGGCCACTTTGTAATTCTATGTTTAACCTTTTAAGGAACTTCCAGTTCATTTTCCAAAGAGGCTGAAATATTTTACATTCCCACCAGCAATGTGTAAGGGTTGTGATTTTTCCACATTTTTACCAACATATTATCTGTCTTTTTTATTATAGTTATCCTAATGAAGCAGTCACACACTACGGTTTTGATTTGAATTCCCTGATGGTTAGTGATGTTAAGCATATTTTCTTATGCTTATTTTGCTATTTGTAATTTTTCCTGGAGAAATAGCTACTCAGATCCCTTGCTCATTTCTTAATTGGGTTATTTAAATTTTATTTTTGAGTTACAAGTGTTCTTACTGTTTTTTATGCTGTGTATAAGTCCCTTTCCAGATACTATGATTTTTAAATATTTTCTGCTATTCTTTGAGTGGTATCACTTTATCAATGGCATCATTTGCAACACAAATTTATAATTCTGATAAAGTCCAATTTGTGTAATTTTTATCATTTGTGCTTTTGATATCATATCTAATCACAGGTTGCTTAATTCAAGGTCACAAAGATCTGCTCCTATATTTTCTTATAAGAATTTTGTAATTTTGGCCATTACATTTTGTGCTATAAACATATTGTACTTTGATAAGTTCTGTAGTAATTTTATTTATGGTATGAAGAGTGGATCCAACTTCCTTATTGCTTTGCTTGTGTATTAACACCATTTGGTGACAAGTGTATTCTTTCCCCATTGAATGTTTTTGGCATCCTTTTCAAAAAATAATTGATCTTAACTGTATGGATTTATTTCTGAACTCTCAATTCAATTCCTTTGATATATGTGTTTATCTTTACACCAGTACCACACTGTCTCAATTATTGTAGCTTTATGATAAGGTCTGAAATCAGTTAGGGTGTTCTAAATTTGCTTTTCCTTTCCAGTCTTGTTTTGGCTACTCTGGGTCCATTAAATTTCCACATGAATATGGAACCAGCTTGGTAATTTTTGCAAAAAAAAACATCTAAAACAAACAAATATACAAAAAACACCCTAGGATTTTGTTAGGTATTGCATTGAATCTGTAGATTAGTTTGTACAGTACTTTGTCATCTTAATGATAATGTCTTCTGGTCCATGAGCATTGGATGTCTTCTGTTAATTCAGGTCTTTACATTATTTTCAATGATATTTTCTTGCTTGCAAAGTATACATTTCACACTTCTTTTGTTGAATTTATTCTTAAGTCTTTTACTCCTTTGATACTGTTTTAAATGTAATTGTTTTTTTGCTTTTACTTTCTGAATGTTCCTTGCTATTTCATAGAAATAAGATCCATTTTTATATACTTATCTTGTATCACACAACCTTGTTAGTTTATTTGTTCTATAGTTTTATGTAGATTACTTGATATTTACTATAGAGAAAGGTATACCAACTGTATATAAATTAGTTTTACTCATTCTTTTATACTCTTGTTGCTCTTTTTTGCTTCTCTGTCTTAGAACACTGTTAAATAGAAATAGTAGAATATTGAGTAGAAGCCATGAGAAAGACATTTTGTTTGTTTGTTTGTTTCTGATTTTAGGATGCAGAGACAGAATATTTGATAAAAGAAAATCAAAAACTGCCAGTGGGGTTATTTGCTTAATTTCTACTCCTCTACAATTAAGCAACAATGCTAGTTCCATCTTTCTTTTGCTCTAAGGGTTAGGGTGGTTAAAAGGGTGTTACTTATTTTTGATAGAGTTAGAGTACGTTTAGTGTTCCATGAACCTTAATTAAATGGGGAACATCATCACTCAGAATCCCATAGTGAAATAAAAACAACCAAAACAGAAAAAAAAAGCAACACAAAAAGCAGATGCTGACTCCAATTTTCATGGAAACTAAGCGTCACCATGAATAAGAACTTTTTTCTTAGTACTATGACTTCTCCTAAAGCAACATATTCAAACACACATAAATAAATTATCCCTAATGTATGTATGTTTGCATGTATATGTATGCAACATCTCTCTACATAAAATTTTTACAGAAAATTTGTGAGAGAAAACGAAATAGCAGAAAGAGTACAACTTTTTTCAGACAACCAGTACTTCATTGAGACCTCCAATTACTACTTTTGTGATTATTTTAGAGAATTTTCTACTCATCTCACCTGTTATGCATGAATTGTAACTCTCAAATTAGATATGTGTTTTGAGAAGAGCAGGTAATGTAGATAAAATTCCCAGCAGAATGATAGACAGTAGTGCTGAGTTCAGACAACACAAACCAAGGCAAACTAACAACAAAAAAATTACGTGACTTATATCTAACCAAACATACTTTGTGATAATAGGTCTCAACCATTTTAAGAAATGATTATGAAATTATGAGTATTCAAAAAAAACTTGTGGCATATTTAGACGTTGATGATCTTCATCAATCAATATTTCTTGGCATGCCCTACATGTCTATTCAATGATTTTCTCCAACTCATATTTTTATAACTACTTTTAATGTTTAGTGACTTTTATTATTCTCAATAACTACTTTGCCCTACCATAGCATGTCTTGTCTATCTCTACTAAGATACTTGTCTAAGGGAAAATGTAAATGGGGGGGGAGTTTTTCCTGTTCAAATTAAGAGAAGAAATTTGACTTCCACTCTTATTTCTTAGTTCATCTATTTTAGAAAACTTGTAAGTAAAATTTATTTTTCTGTCTTTTTGAAATGTATGAAATGTAAATCTTTTTAAAAGCTAAATAAGTCTATTGCTAGCTTTAAGACTCAGGAATGTTTTTCTTGCAATGTCCTCAGGAAAAACAGTGTCCCATCTTCCAATTTCTGTGAGAGGTTAGGAAGTTAACTTTGGAGGGAATTTAGTTTCAAGTTTTGAAACTTGTCCTAAAGATATAAGAAGTTTATTTTTCCTTTGGATAAAGCTAATTAACTAACACAGATGGTCACCAATTACCCAGTGAATTTAAGATGAACTATGTGTGACAAATGGTGCTGTCAAGTCCTCTTACTTGAGGACTAGTTATTGTTTATCTTCAGAGCACGTATGTAATGGGTTCTATCTGTCTGGCCATATAAAAGAATGAGATAGCTTTCTGTCTTTGCAATTTCTTGGCAAATTAACATTCTGGTTTAGTGCTTATTCATTTTTTTTCTTAAAAAGCAACTTTTTTTTCTTTTCTTGGTTAAGAAGTTTTCTGTGTTGGGAGAAGACTTTTAAATCTTGCATTTTCCCAACAATTCTGGTGAAAAAAGAGAGCTGTCTGACAGTTCCTGAATTGAACAGATGAGCTGAAGGTCTGTGGCCATGCAACAGTCAGGTAAGAGTCCTCAAATTACTAAAAGCCTTCCTTCTAGCTTTCCACTCTTTTTGAATGCAAGCCGGAAGACCATCCTCTCAAAATTCAAGATATTACTATTGAGTAGACATGGATGATCCAGGCTCTAAAATCCTGTCAGGATCATCACCATATGATTGCAAAATATGGGAATCCTGGAATCTCATCTTCAGGTCTTTCTCATAAAGAAGTAATATCCCTCTGGCAAATTTGGAATGGATAAATGACTATCCAGTTTTGCAGTTCCCTCTCAGAAATTCTTTTGATCTCGATGAATTAATTAACATGTTTTCTGGGGTGCTTAGGCCTCATTCTAAGCAATTTAAACACTGGTATTTATGAAATGAATATAATTCTAAGGGGAAAAATTAAGACGATTTGGATGATCAGAAGGAAAGATTGAGAAAAATAGAAGAGGAAATGTGAGGATTGAAGATGCTTTCTCTTTCACAGCACCCTCCTCCTCTCATCCCTTTCCCCACATCTTTATTCTCTGCTTTCCCTGTCTTTGTCTTGCTCAGATTCAAATTGACTTCCTGAAAGGGTAGGTGATGATCTTTTAGGTAAACAGTTTTCTTTGTTAGTGAAGGTTCCTATAAAGAGAGATGAGGCCACAATTTCTTTATCTGATAATGAATTACCTGTCCTTTTTGAGAGCACAGGTTTTTAATGCCTCATGGCATTGAGTTAACTTCATAGCTTAGTTCATATCCCAACTCCAATGGTCTCTTCTCATCCACATACCACATGGCTAGGAAAAGAGACATAATCAAGGAATAGTTAAGAACTTGGATAATAGACTGCTCCCTTATAAAGGCAATAGGATGGAAGTGCAGAGTCACTTAGAAAAGGAAAGCAAGGTGTTAAGCTGATGAATGTTAGCATGGGGAGGGAGATCAAACTGCCGCATAATTTACATTCTTCTTGTCTCAATGCAATAAAAATTAGCCTTTCCTATTTAGATGGCCCCCAAAGCTAATAACATTGAAAAGCTACCCAGGACTCCTGAGTAATTCACATGCCTTTCTCACCAACTTATTTTACTCATTTGATGGTTTCTTTTCTCTGTGACCCAGAAATATACAAATATACACCAGAGCATGTTATCGGTTTAAACTTCATGGATGGAGACATGCACTAGCTACTGTGTGGAATTATGCAAATGGCAGGCTTTGCTTCTTCCATGTGTCAAATGCATCAGGATCTAGAAGATAACACATCAAAGGGTATTGTGGGAAGCCAACTACCTGCCATGCCCCACAATGGAAGCTCTAAGTGTGTTAGAGATCCATCTAGAAGGGTTGCTTAATGGCAATGCTTGAAGCCTTTCTTCCTCTTCTTCTTTTTTTTTTTTTTTTTATTTTGAGACGGAGTTTCATTCTTGTTACCCAGGCTGGAGTGCAATGGAGCTATCTCAGCTCACCACAACCTCAGCCTTCTGGGTTTAAGCAATTCCCCTGCATCAGCCTCCCGAATAGCTGGGACTACAGGTGCACACCACCATGCCCAACTAATTGTTGGAAATTGGAGATACTGGCACTTCTTATTCTGTAATTTCCTCAGGGATTCTCATTTTCCATTTGGTGATAGATCACCACAGATTGTTGGTGTTTGGGGTTCGCTCATTACTTCTTTCTTTTCTTTCACGGTTCTCACACAGTTAGGTCCTCCTACTTAGGAACCTGTGCTTACTTTGCCTTGGTTCTCCTGTAAGTATACTGGTGAGAGAATTGCTGTGCAACTTAAAGGCTCTCTTTGTCCATTCAGAATGCTATAACAAAATACCTTAAATAAAAGTATATGTAACAAAATACCTGGCTGGCTTACAAACAATAGAAATTTATTTCTCATAGTTCTGGAGGCTGGAAAGTTCAGGATCGAGGAGAGCTGGCAGACTCAGTATGTGCTGAGAACCCTCTTGCAGGTTTATACGCAGCTCTCTTCTTACTGTAATCTTGTATAGTGGAAAGAGAAAGGTATCTCTCAGGTTTTCTTTCTTCTTCTTTTTTTTGAGACACCGTCTCAGTTTGTCATCCAGGCTGAAGTATAGTGAGGCGAACGCAGCTCACTGCAGTCTCTATCTCCAGGCTCAAGTGATCCTCCACACCCAGCTAATTTTTGAATTCTTTTAAAAACAGGTTTTGCCATATTTCCCAGGCTGTTCTGAAACTCCTGAGCTTGAGAGATTTGAGGAGACCCTTTTTTAAGTCCACTAATTCTATTTATGATGCCTTTACTCTCATGACCTAATAATCAGCTCCCAAAAGTCCTACCTCCTAGAACCATGAGGGTTAAGATTTCAACATAGGACTTTTGGAGAGGCATAAACTTCCAGACCATAGCAGGTTACCATATTCTGTAATCTGCTGGCATGTCTTTGGATCTTTTTTTGAGGAACTCAGGAGGAAGAGGTTGCAGTGAGCCAAGATTGTGCCACTATAGTCCAGCCTGGGCAACAGACAGAGGTTCTGTCTCAAAATAAAATAAAATAAAATAAAATAAAATAAAATAAAATAAAATAAAATAAAGGTAGTGGATTTGTGGATTTGGGGACAATGTGCTTTCCGAAAGAAAGAAAATAAGTGTAGCAGACAGTGGTAATTTCATACACCTCTGGAAAAGCACCCAGATCTGAAACAGATTGATGCATTGCTTTGGCCTCTAGCAAATAATGATACTGGTTGAATCTGAAATATAAAACAATTAAAAATGGCTTACCAAAAAGATAAGCTATGGCTATGTATAAAACAATATCCTTTGCTGATACTCTTTGTAACAGGAATGAAACCAATTATATATATTATATATATATAATATATATCATATTATTTATTATATATCATATAATATAATATATTATATATCATATATGATATATATTATATATAATATAATATATATAAATATTATATATATATTTTTATTGTACTTTAGGTTCTGGGGTACATGTCCACAACATGCAGGATTGTTGCATAGGTACATACATGGCAATGTGGTTTGCTGCCTCTATCCCCCCATCACCTATATCTGGCATTTCTCCCCACATTATCCCTCCCCAACCTCCCTACCCCCCACTGCTGCATAGTATTCCATGGTGTATATGTGCCACATTTTCCTTGTCCATTCTATCATTGATGGGCATTTGTGTTCATTCCGGGTCTTTGCTATTGTAAATAGTGCTGCAATGAACATACATGTGTATGTGTCTTTGTAATAGAATGATTTAGAATCCTTTGGATATATACCCAGTAATGGGATTGCTGGGTGAAATGGAATTTCTATTTCTAGGTCCTTGAGGAATTGCCACACTGTCTTCCACAATGGTGGAACTAATTTACACTCCCACCAACAGTGTAAAAGCATTCCTATTTCTCCACATCCTCCCCAGCATCTGCTGTCTCCAGATTTTTTAATGATCATCACTCTAACTGGCATAAGATGGTATCTCAATGTGATTTTGAATTTCATTTCTCTAATGACCAGTGATGATGAGTATTTTTTCATATGTTTGTTGGCCTCATTTATGTCTTCTTTTGAAAAATGTCTGTTCATATCCTTTGCCCACTTTTGAATGGGTTTGTTTGTTTTTCTTCTTGTAAATCTGTTTTAGTTCTTTGTAGATTCTGGATATTAGCCCTTTGTCAGATGGGTAAACTGCAAAATTTTTTTCCCGTTCTATTGTTTGCCGATTCACTCTAATGATTGTGTTTTGCTGTACAGAAGCTCTGGAGTTTAATTAGATCCCATTTGTCTATTTTGGCTTTTGTTGTTAATGTTTTTAGTGTTTTAGTCATGAAACCAATTATAAAATACTTAGAAAATGGGTAATTAAAAGAAAACACACACACTAACCCTGTAATATTCCCATACTTCCAGTAAAGAAGAAAGGCGAACTTGCAAAAGATCATTGACCCTATATAAATTTGTACCATATTTTAGGGAAATAAACAAATTTGTTGTTCTATTAACCTTCATAGTTCCAACTCTGCAACTATGCTGATTTTGGTACTACAATCTGCAACGTTTTCTCTATAATTCAATTATAATTCCTCTCCATTGGCTGGCTGGCTTGATTTCCTTAATTTTTCTTTTCTTCCTTCCTTTTCCTTCTGTTTTTCTTTTCCTCTTTCTTGTTCTTTTATTTCTTCCTTCTTTCTGTCCTTTTCATAGTTTCTTTCATTCTTTCTTCTTTCTTTTCTTCTAGTAGACAAGTCTAAACCCTTATTTGCTTTGCCTTATAAAGGAATTAAATATTTATGACAAAGGGTTATTTGAGTATTTTGGAATTCTCTCTACTATTTTCACCAGTCATTTACAAAATAAAAATAAAAAAGTTTATGGATATGTGTTCCATCAGAGGGAACTGTAATTATTTAATGTGTAGTTGATTTCTGGCAGTATAAGAAACTAAAAGCAATACAAAATTCATAACTTGGCTTTGAAATAATTTTTTGACTCATAAAATCATAAGGTCTCAATAGAAGAATTGCAATTTTGCTAAATGAAATTAAAATATTTAGGGCATCAGTTATGAGCCATGGGCCCCAGAATCTAGTAGTTACAATCTAGAAGTCCATTTTACATAAAATGACTTAAATAACAATTTAAAAACAGACAATTATTTGATAATAGTACAGCATTGTGGACAGCGGATTTCATTTTGCAGAGAAGACAAAACCTCTGCTGGAAAAAAAAAACTGCATGCTAATTCTTCAGCTCTCCTGATTTGGTCCCTACAATCTGAAGTGCTTTTGAACAACTGAAATCAGCTGTTGTTGCTTCATCAGCTGTGGTGATCAGAATTTTTAAAAAATATTCAGGCTGATTTATCTACTGTGCCTAAAATATTGCATATTTACTAATGTTTATTGATGGGCTATGTACTCGAGGTAATAGTGGCCAATTTAAGGTGTCCTATGCTGTGGTGATTTATCATTGAAATTTGAACAATTACTTTTTGTCTGAAAATAAGTCTGCACCAGCTGACAAGTTAATAGCTGTTACTAAAACAACTTGGTTCTGGATTTAAAATGAATATATAATATATTTACTACTAATAAATTTGTGGTTGACATCTATCAAACAACAAAGCAAGTTTTTTAACTAGGAGATTTTTTACTTCTATTGGAATAAAAATATCTCATGGAAACTGCTGATTTGTTAGGCTTTACCACTGCTTGTTCAGATGTTAGTAATTCATTTTGCTGACAAGGTTGCAAAAGCCACTGTTAAAACATTGCAAATTCCAAACTTAGAAGCTCTACTTTTAATAGAATAAAAAATGCTTGTTCATTTTCAAACATATGCTTCTGAAAAGAAGATGGATTATAAAAGGCTAAAAGAAACTTGACTGAACTATGAAAATTACCTGAGAAAATAATTCCTATATCATGGTCCCTATCAGCTTAGTTAATATTGTGTGTCACAAACACAATCATCTAAATAAAAGGCATATTTTAAAAACACTAGACTCTTTGTAAGCTTACCACAAAGATAAAATCATTGCAAAACATATTAAAGAGACGTACTGTTTGTCAGCAGAATTCTTTATGGGCTGCCCCCAAGATAAGCATTCACTGTCCCTGACAGACTTCACCAGGAACCAGGTAGCAGTTACATTTCTTAAAATCAATGCTTACAAAAGTTAAGAGATTTTGACTTGCTATGATGTATATGATGTCCAGATGGCCTGAAGTCTTTCCCTATTAAAAAAACCGGTGCTCAGGCAATGGTAAAGATTGTCTTAATATAACATAATTTCCACTTTTGGGTTACCAGAGCATTTAAATGACAAAGTCATTTTATCTGTACTGTCATTCAGGAATTATGCAAATGTTTACTGATTCCTATACTTCTCAGCCCTCTGGAAAAAAGAGTAAATAAATCAAACTCAAAAAAATTCATTAGCGTGGCTCATGCCGGTAATCCCAGCACTTTGGGAGTCTGAGTAGGGTGGATCATGAAGTCAAGAGATCCAGACCATCCTGGCCAACATGATGAAACCCTGTCTCTACTAAAAATACAAAAATTAGCTGGACATGGTGGCACACGCCTGTAGTCTCAGCTACTAAGGAGGCTGAGGTGGAAGAATCGCTTCAACTCAGGAGGCAGAGATTGCAGTGAGCAGAGATAGCGCCACTGCACTCCAGCCTGGTGACAGAGCAAGACCCTGTCTCAAAAAAAAAAAAATTCATTAGCTAAGATTCTAAACCCTGGTATATCAAGATGTCCTAGAGCCTTACCATTACAGAATCTCTCCCTTTGAAATTATCTTTGGAAGGCCTGTGAATTTAGATCTAGGACCATGTTTTGCACCTTAATTAACTGAATCCTTTAGTAATCATGTTCAATAGTTAAAAAGACTTTTCTCTTCCCTAGGAACCATGAGACCTGAAGTGATAAGAACCTGGAAGAACCCAGTGGAAGAAGTCAGCCACCTACGTTGACCAGAAGATTTTGTTTACATGAAAGTGTCCTTCAATTTTTGAAATGTTGGTGATCACCCACAGGACTATCAATGTGAAAGCAATAATGACCGTAAACCAACCACAACTCAAAAGTTTGATTCGTGTTTCTTATAAGAAGCCAGATCCTCAGAATGACTGGACTGAGCATTCCACAAGGAATTTGGACTTGAAATTTTCAGAAGTTATTGATATTGGTACTGAACTCAACTGGAGAGTTACTCTTGCAAACATATGACTAGTCTCATAGACTGCCTTGCTGACCCATTCACAGCAGGGTGCTTTCAATTACTTAAAGATCACATTTTACTAGAAAACAAACAAATTTATTTTTTACATTACTTTTTATTTCTGTACTCCTAGTGATGGTTTCCACAATCTCATTTCCAGTCAGCTCCAAATTGTACACTGTATAAATGGGGTTTGATTTACAAATTGAAAAATCTGATTATTCATAAAGTAGAAATGAAAACATCTTCATTAGTAATTTTTGATAATAACATTTTAGCTACTTTAGGTAGCTACTTTATGTAAAAGTAGCTAAAATACAACGAAGTACTTGGGCCCTAAATTGGATACAAAAAGTGTTTTAACTGATATGATTGGAGAATGAAGTAGAAAAAAATTAACAGTAGACAAACATAAATCTAGCATTGACACACAGAGGTTGAAAAGGCAGGTCTAGTGTCATTCAATTAACTTTGAGATCCAAGTTGTCTCCAATCTCAAAATAGTTAAATCAACAAAAGTGAATGTCTGCCATGAATGTAGATTTAGTTAACTGTTATAAAAGTATGGCTATTGACTTAGGCCCAGTGCAAGGAATAAAAGGCCCATTGGACAGGTTTCCCCTCAACACTTAATGAGAGCCATACACGTGAAACACAGGAACTTTACCCTGTCCCATTCAACAGCTACCTCATAATGAGGCTTTGATAGTAGATGAAGGCCACTAATATCTTTACTTCACACATCTGAGAACTACATTTGGAAAAAATAGAACAATTACTACATTGCTTACATTTTCATAAAAATATAATTGAATCTCAAAGTTTTGGGCAGGTGGCCTTGCAAGGAAAAATTTTAGATCATTAGGTTCTCATGCTACTTTCTAGTTTTAGATTGGATAAGGCTTTACAGGGAGCTGCCAATTAATACCTAGATAGTGCCCATTAGAAAATACAAGCAATAAGGTCATCACAACAATTTTAAAAATAATTGTATGACCATGGAAAGTTTTTGTTCATTACTAATTGTATTATTCAGGCTTCTCCAGAGAGACAGAGCTTATAGTATATGTATATGTATATATGTAGATATATGAGAAGGAATTGGCTCACCATATTATAGAGGTTATAAGTGGTAATAAGTATAACCTTACTGGCTGTCTGCAAGTGGAGAACAAAGAAAACCAGTGGTGTAATTAAGTCTGAGTCTGAAGGCCTGAGAACCAGGAGTGCCAACTCCAAGGACAGGAGAAGATTCATATCCCCAGTTTAAATGGAAGCAAATTTGTCCTTCCTTTGCTTTTTTGATTGTTTGTTTGTTTAAAACAGTCTCACTGTGTCCCCTAGACTGGAGTGCAGTGGTGTGATCTCAGCTCACTGCAACCTCCGCCTCCCTGGTTTAAGTGATTCTCGTGCCTCATTTTCCCAAGGAGTTGGTACTACAGGCACACACCACCATGCTTGACTAATTTTTATATTTTTAGTAAAGACTGAGTTTCACTACACTGGCCAGGCTGGTTTCGAACTCCTGACTGTGTGATCTGCTTGCCTGGGTCTCCCAAAGTGATGGGATTACTGGCATGAGTCACTACACCCAGTTTCCTCTGCTTTTTTGTTGCACCAACCTAATATTCAGGCCCTCAAAGGATTGGATGATACCCCTCTGCATTGTGGTGGGAGGATCTGCTTTACTTAGTTCAACATAAAGGTATTTTTTCCAGAAACAGCCTTACAAACACACTCAGAAATAATGTTTAAGCAGCTGTTAGGGCATATCCTAGACCACTGAAGTAGACACATAAAAGTAACCATCACACTGGTTAAGAATCTGATGTAACCGTTAGCTATTTATATGATAAATTGAAAAGTTATTCCTACAGCCAGTAGTGTAGAGACTTCTAAAAATGTACTTGTTTTGTTATTTTATTAGAATTCTGGCAGTTGCATCGTGTTGTGTTTTACTATGGGCTTTGGGGTTATTTAGAGGGCTGCAATTTGTCCAGAGAAAGATGAAAATAGCAATGAAGTTAAAAATTTTTAGTGTCACTGTTTTGTCCTAACAAAGAGTATTTTCTGAGTAAATACAAATTGGAAAAGAAACAATTCTCTTTGTTGAAAATAGGGAACAGACATCCATCCCCTCCCTTTCGTAGAGCATTTACTTTAGAAAACTTGCAGATGGAAGTTGAGTTTTTGTGTCTTTAAAAATGTGTGTAAATATTTTTAAATGTCAAATAAGCCCCTTGCCTGGTGAAAGGCCCAGAAATTTCTTACCCTAGGACTTGGGTTCCATCTGATTGAAATGTCCTCATCATCAAGGAACATTGTGCCCATCTCCCAATTTCTGTGGGTGGGTAGAAACCTAACTTCAGAAGGTATTTAGCTTAAAATTACAAAACTAGCTTATGTTATAAAGATATGTTAATTTATTTTTCCTTTGGATAACACACAGGACATCATTCCAATTACCCAGTGAATTTAGGATGAACTATGTTTAACAAATGGTGCTGTCAAGTCCTAACTAGCTCTTGAAGACTAGTTATTCTTTATCTTAAGAACATGTGCATAATGGATTGTATCTGCTTGGTTACATAAAAGGATGAGATTTATTTCTGTTTTGCAATATCTTAGCAATCTACAATCTGGTTTAATGCTTATTCAATAACACAACTGTGTTTTTTCTTTTCTTTTGTGGAGAATTTTCCCAGATTGGGAGGAGATTTTGTTTTTAATTATTTATCAACAACATACAATGTCGTATTTTTATTTGCCAAAACTTATAGTGAATACCTGAAAGGCAAAGTCCATATATTGCTCATATTTTTATACTTATGCCTAGTACTCAGTAGATACTCAATTAAGCAAGGTTTACTCTTGTTCTGTTCAGGAGATATATCAAATATATGTATAACTATAAACATTCAAAATATTGGAAAATAGAAAAGAGCTTCTGCGTCAAAAGCAGCTACATGTTATCTTTACTCTCATAACACCTTTTCTTTCTCTCCTCACATATGTCATTTTTCCTTAAGAATTTCTGAAGTATTTATTTGTAATTGCTAAAATCCTCATTTTTCATGGCTCTATACATTTATGTGTATGCCTGCTTCCCTTCTCCCATCTCAGGAAGGAACAATTCCTTCCACAAACAATTCCTGGGACTGACACACTGACAGCTGTGTTTGTATCTGGAGAAGAGAAAGATGACTAAGGGAAGTGAGTGAGAGGTAGATTAACTTTTGAAATGTACTTGTGTACCTTTTAAATTTTGTTCATATATGCATTAACTATTTAAAAACAGATATGATAATTACATTTTGATAGGAAAAATACCAAGTCTCTTCCTTTTGGAATTGTTCTATTACCCTTCATTGGCAGGCTATTGGTCATGCTTCCCAGAGAACAGGCTTATTGCTCCCTGCACACGGAAGTCAATACCATGGCATGGGGTCTTTTAGAAAAGAAAAACTTTATAGCAAAACCTGTCACCAAAGAGACAGGTGTGGGCTGAAATCTGTCTTCCTAACTTTGGGTCTGGGGAAAGTTTATAATTTAGAAAGCAAGAGAAAGAATTTAGGAATTTTGGCTTGCAAAGTCTGATTCAAGAGCTTCAAATTTTGTCATTTACAGTAAAGTATGTTGAGGTAAATTTTAGCTCCACATATTCAAAGTCAAGGGATTCCTTGTGTCTGAAAGAGTTCTGGTGTTCAGGTTCTGGTCATGTTCCAGTCTTCTTGGTTCCAAAGGAAGGATTCCTTGACACTTGCCCAGGCTACAGGAACTTGCAGATTTTGTCTCTGTTACCTTTACTGGAAACTGTGGGGATTGTCAGCTCTTCTCTAACTTGAAAGAAATAATTCAGCCAAGAGTTTCATACTTTATTGAAGGACGATAAAGCACATTTCTAGAGGAGTGGAAAACAGCTCTGGCTGGGCTGATCCTGCCAGAAAACAGCTCCTGGCTGGTCCAACTGGAAAAACAGAAGTAGCAGTGTTTATTTAAAGAGACAGTACATTCTGAAAGATAAAACAGAGTTAGATGCTTGAAAGAATGAGCCAGCAGCACCTAGTTCTGAGGGACTCTTTTTATGAGAATCTCACAGGATTCTTAAAGGGGCAAGAGGGGGTGTCCTTGCAAGCATATTTTGGGAGGTCTCTTTGGGCCTATATGCTCTGTGCCTGTACATGCTAGTACAGGTACACATGTCATGTATCTAATTGGTATTTTAAAATCTCCTGGGTGGAGATTTTTAAATACCAACAGTAATTTTATTATTTTTTGCTATTATAATGAGCAGAAGTTTACTCTAGGGTGCATGCTCTTCAGCAGGGAAAATCCCAACTCTGGTTATCTTTGGATATGGCCTAAGTCTCATTTAGGGCTGAAGAGTCCACTTACAAGGCCAGAAGTAGCCAAAGTAGCCATGGTTATTTTTGCTAACTATAAGTGGACAGCATCTCTAGGACTTCATTTCCAAGGGGCTCCCTCGTTGCTCATTTTGTTACCAAAACACCATGGGTTTGGTTTAGGTCCTGCTATTTGCTACATAGAAAGCTAATCATTGATATAATGATTATTGCCAAGGAAGAAGGCCTTAATTGGGTGCTGCAGCTGAGAAGATGGGAGCTCAGTCTCAAATCCATCTCCCTGATGGGCTAAAATTAGGGTTTTAATAGGAGGTAAGAAAAAGAAATGTAACTAGATACATGAAAACAGAAACTTGAGAGGGGCGAGGAAGCAATCATGATGAATGAAGGGCCTCCTGTCTCATTGTCTGAATGTGAGGATCTGGTGAGTTTCAGTTCTTTGATACATTTTGAGAGGCCTGGTACTTCATTGGGCTGGGTGAGTTTTAAGCTTTAAGACCAGAAGGGTCAATTTCTATAATTATTAAAAAAAAAAGCCCAACTGTCTATGGAACTCTTGGGCTGGTTTCAGTCCCCCTTTTCTATTTTTCAGTTTGTCAATAATGGATAATCCTATCATCAGTCTTCCTGGCTGCTTCCTACTGATAAGGGTCATTGTGGGCAGCTCCATATCATAGATGACCACATGGCTACTCAGTAATCAAAGGTTAGTCTAATACTATAGTTTTCTTCCAAAACATAATATTTATCTCTCTAGTCCCCCACTTTCAATAAATACAAATCATAGCAGGACTGATTAACCTGCAAGATGGACTAATCAACCTGCATGATAAACTTGGCCTTTTATCCACACAAAGTGCATCAAGCATCATTATCCACTTAGGCCATCCTAAATTGGCTTTGCTAGACCTCTCACAAGGCCCTTTCAGTCAAAGCTCTGAGAAAATAACCAGTTCCTTCAACTGAGTTCCATAATAAAAGTAAACAGGTTGTTAGTAAACATGTGCAAACAAACGTATTACCAGGAATTAAGAATATTCACAAATAGTTTACAAATTATGAAGAAATTAGGAAGAGAGATAAATATGCATCAAATTCCATTCACAAAAGTATACTCAAGATACTTAAAGCTATAAATACCTCAAAGTAAAAATATTTCCTAGACTCAGAAAAACAAAGCAAAAGCCATCAGCAATATTTCAAACAAAAAAAAACAAAAATTATCTTAGTCCTTTATTAGTTCAGTTTATGCAAGCGATTTCTGCTCTCTGCTTCATATTGGTTTAGCAATCTTTATGAACACATCAGTCTTTCAATTAGTACACTGGAAGTTTTCTTTCTAATACAATGGCACAATTTCCAGAGTTTTCAGAAACCTGCATTTAAGAGTCTTTTCCACTTATTCTTCCAAAGAAGCCAGTCCTGAACTGTGGCTGACTGTAAGTCACTTTTTGAGAAGGATTAAAGTAAAACAACAATTTTGAATGACAAAGCCTTAAGGTGGTCATCATTAAAGACACAGCTTCAGAAATTTAGTTATTTCTGTGGCACACAACAATTTAACCTAATAATCATAATTATTCTTACTGACAAGCTATATTAAGACATATTAGAATCTTAGGAATCACATATAATCCTGGAACAAGGATTAACAACAAATCTGGGTAAATATAACCCAAAGGAAGCTAAACACTACCACAGATTTCACAATATTTCCTGCATAATTCTAACATAACAAATAAGCTTAATGAGCCTAATATGTCTCTCTTGAACTTCAGGAAACCTAATATACAAAAAAGTTAATATGAGATCAGAAGGACTGAATTTAGGACTTAAAATTTTGTTCTTTTTTTGGTGGGTGCGGGAGGAAGGGAGGAAGGCAGGAAGGGAGGGAAGGAGAAAGGGAGGGAGGGAGGAAGGGAGGGAGGAAGGAAGGAAGGAAGGGAGGAAGGGAGGGAGGGTGAGAGGGAGGGAAGGGAAGAAAGGAAATCAAGCAATGAGAGAGACATTTCCGACCTGGATCTAGAGGTTTACAAGTTGATTTCTTTCTTTTTTTGAGAGGAGGAAAGAAAAAAAATGAGTAAAGGAGAGGAAGAAAGAGGAAGAGAAAGAGGGAGGGTGAACGGAAATATTGCTTTATTATGAAAAAATTGGGTATTAATAAAGACCAATCAATGTTTCATTTAAACCTATGAGTAGGTGTGATGTGGTATCAACAAGAATGTATATTTTGTGTATTTGAAGTGGAGAGCTCTATAAATATTTATTAAGTTTACTTTTCCAGATCTGAGTTCGAGTCCTTGATATCCTTATTAATTTTCTGTCTCATTGAATCTAAGTCTCTATG
>CM052650.1:122646023-122681564 GCA_028533165.1 Leontopithecus rosalia
TATCCTCCTGTCGTCTTTGAAATTACCAGCTTTCAGTAGGTCTCTTGAGTGGACGTCCAAGATGTTAGTTCCCAGGGCCAGAACAGCGGCATTAAGACTGATGGTGTTTTTCTGCCCAGGCTTCTCCTGTCTGGCTTCCTTCTCTGCCTTCCTGGAGCTCCAAACCTCGGTCAGAAGGGGAAGCAGTGGCATTCCCTCTGCCCCAAGGTGCCGGCACAACCGCTGCGCTGGCCTCTGGAGTTGCACTGGGGACCCGCATGGCTCCTCCAAACCTCGGTCAGAAGGGGAGCCAGCCCCACCTACTCAGCTCCGAGAGCTGCCTTGCAGAGGTGCTGGTGCCGCATGGCTCCTCCACCGGGAATCTTCTGCTCCTAAGTGACAAGAATTTGTCTGAAAGTGTGGCGTCCTCTAGTTCTGTTAGCTTTCACTGCAAGCTGCAATCCTGAGATGTTAGCAATCCGCCATCTTGGATCCTTCTCCAAAAATTTTGTTCTTGAAAAGTCTGGCAAATATCAAAGTTTTAAGACATTTGCTCTCACAAAATAAGATCACAGGTCACTGTAAAATAATCACTAATTAAAACAAAAACATTTACCTTTTGATAGAGAGGAGACTGAATTATCCAAATAATAAGACCTACTACTTCAGAAAGCACGAGGACAACTAAGTCGGTCTCTTTCCACTAGTGAATTTTCCTGTGCTTTACTCGAAATGTAAACAAACATTTCTTTTACCTTTTTATGGCATATTATTAAAGTTAAAGCTAATTTTAATAATACCATATACATAAATCTGTTCAATTTTAATGATTTTGACTGTAAGGTAAGATTTTTGTAAACTTTTTTATAACCTATTACAATATTCTACTGAAGAACAGATCAATGATCCAAGAAATCCCTGTTATTCTGACACATGGACCCAGATGCTGGCCTTGCATTAGTGTGCTTTTGATACTAATGTTTAATTCATGCAAAAACTCTGAACTAATTTTATCCTTCAAAATCTACTCTTGTAATCTCAATATGCTCACCTCTTCTGGTATAATTCTTGGAAATACAGAGATTAAATGGTTTTAATTTCTGACCCTGTGTCTCAAAAAAAGCAGTTTATTTTGGTTTTCTCCTTCTCCTGAGTCTGAAGACCAGGCTTTGACAGATGTCAATGCTCAAAATTGAGCAGAAGTTGGTTCCTTCTTCAGACCCAGGAGTCAAAGCATTATAACTTAGTGGCACAAAGTTTAGTTAATAGAATATTTGTACTACAGAAAGTCCTGTCATTCTCTCTAACATGTCACAAATTAGAACACTGTGATTTGAGCTTTAGCTGTCACTGCCCGCAGCACTTCAAACCCCAGTATTAGTTAGGTTACTCATTCCATATGTCTAATTGTTAGCATTCTAGTGACAGAACTGTGACCAAAAGCATCCTATGCCAGATTTATCAAAGTAAGACAACTAACTTTTCTCTCCATCATCAAAGAATGGTAACTGCAAATATCAGATTTGGAAATTTAATATGAGGATAAATAATATCCTTAAATTCATTTAAATAGTGTAGAGAAGAGCAAGGACAAAGTAAGAACAAGCATACAATAATTTCTTTTCCTCACTTTAAAACAGCATCATCACACATTTCCAAGATTGATTTGTAGATACAGAACTGACAACTGACTAGGTAACTTTCATCAGTATAATCTTCAAATCACAGCAACAATTGTACTTACTTTGTTTTCAGATACTTACTTGAAGGCCTATCAGTGATACCTGGCTTAGAGTCAAAAATCACTAGGAAGTCTCACATTAAAAAAAAATTATCACTACTTAATCCAAGTGAATGTCACTTCATGTTAATAATGGTAAACACAACTAAAGTATTTGAGAGAAATCCTGATCAATATAATTTCCTTGAGGATCAGAGCAATCTTTCCTGAACATTAAGACTTTGTGCTCTTATCACAATTCATTCATTAAAAGTGCTGAGACTAATTCAAGTTATAGATTTAATTGAATTATATTGGAAACAGACAACATTTAAAAATTTTTACTCTCATGTACTTTTCCAAATAAAAAAATATAATATTTATGTTCAGAAATTATAAAGGTAAGTCTTTTACATAATTTTCTAGAAATCATGAAGCTCTCATAGCTCTCAAGATTATCAGAGGTAAGCAAAAACCAACCAAATTTTAAATGGGTGGTATTTTCTATCAATTTCTGGAGGCTTGACAAATGTAATTTAGGAACTTCGGATAAATAGAGCAAATAATAAAGGTTGAAAATGAATAGGAAACAACATTCGTTCAAAATGCTCATAGAAAGAAATCAAAGCCTTCCATTAGAAACTTTAAAAACCATGGTTTATATGTATATGTATTTGGAAGTAAAACCCAGAGGGGAAAGAACAGCAAATAAATAAAGATTAAAACCAAATACAAATAAATGAGAAACCGACTCCAAATTTTCCCTACTTTAGTTTACCTTGTAGGCTACAGTGTTAATCAGAGCCTGAAAACATAACAAAAACACACAAGCAAAAAAAAAAACCGCAATGAATATTCTGTTCCTGATCCAAAATGTAATGGCTTTAAATCTGCCAATACCACTAATATTTAGCACAATCAAGAAGCTCACTTTAAGTACATGACAAGTAAGTACTTTAGTGTTTGTACTATCTATACAGAATAGTAAATACAGTGTGAAGCAATACAAGCATGTACGTGAAATTTGGTTCCATGTTAAATCTAGCTTCATGCTTAACAATATTAAAAAAAGGAATTATCAAACAGCTAATGTGTTTCTTATAATAGTTCTTATTTTACATTCATCAAGACTAAGAGCTTTAACTATGAGATGTTAATTAGTCTAATTTCTCCATTTCTATCACATTGTAAAGAATATTTTACTACATAAACATTTTCAAATTTCTATTTTCTCTGTATGTGCACAAAGATAGACATACAGAGAAACAGAAAAAACTACATATGACTTACCCACATTATCTATAACATGCTCAGACTTTCTATTTTGCCCTAAATCTTGTTTTCTTTATAACCTGCCTTACCAAAAATGCATGTTCCTATCCGTATCTTTCTTCACATCTTTCTCTTCTACTCTCTGGGTTCTTTCTCCCTTGGTACAAAAATAACCTTTTTGAGTCTGTAATTTGAATTAATGTTTAGATAACTTCTGATTTAGACAGAATTGTTTTTCTCACTAAAAACACATCTTCTTTGGCCCATTTTGTATATAGAATTACATATTGTCTATAGTTATTATCCTTAGTAAACTGAAATTCTAATGAAAACCCAGGAAGCAAGAAATCCTGAGCTATCAGATATTAGCATTTTATAAACAAGAACCATTCCATAATTTTTAGAAACATGTTTCCCCATACCACAACATTTTTTAATTGGAAATGGCCCAGACATTCAATGAGCATCAAAAATAATTTAAAATTTTTTAATTATACACCAAGTTTACCTACAACATTTATCTCATTTATGTGTTCTCAATTCTTTTATTTTTCACAGCTTATCTAGATTGTTCCTAAAAACCAGTATATTAGACATAGCTAATCATCATTTAAAAATAGTTATTTCTCTGTTAACGTTTACTTTTTTTTTCTTAGCCAGTGAACACCAGTGAACATAGTAAAACCCTTAAAGTTAGCTACATGGCCATTTTCACCAATAACTGAGAAGATTCAACTTTTTATTAAACCAACAACATTAAGTTAGTCTTACTTATCAAAAAAAATTACACAGAGATTATTTTGTTTAGCTGGGTTCATAGTTTTATAACCTTTTATGCCAAACTCTCATACCTGAACATATCTAGCAGAGATAAATATAAACTCAGAAAAAAAGGTATGCTAACTATTCTGAAGAATTTCTATTTTTATTTTGCCAACAATTTTAAAACCAGCTTATTTATTAAAGGTTTATTTAAGTTATGTGGATTTGAGAAACACTTTGGGCTTAATTTTTGACTATTCTTTAATTTTTAAGCCAATATGGTAGACACAACATATAATAAACATACAGACATAAACACATCTAGACATGTATACATACACATAGCAAAGATAAAATAGATTTTATCTCAGAGCTATAGCCATGAGGTATCAATACAAACTCGCCAGTTTACATGGCTACACTTTTTTTGTCTCTATAGGGAATCCAATGATGGCTGTAGATCAAAATTATGGGCAAAGCAGTCTCCACGGCAGTTTGACTTTCAAAGGCCGAACTTTCCCAGGCTACTGAGCACACTGGACCGAACACCACCAAACAAGAGCTAACCAGGCCTGAAACTGTTTAGAAATATTGGGGCCAAACAGTATTACAAAGGAGTATCACCTATCAGCTTACTGAATTCTAATTTTCTATCGCACATATAAAATCAATCACCAAAACACATTCCAACTGCTGCAACAACTAACCCCAGGAGTGTCCAGATTGAAGCAGTCAGGGTGCTTCACCTCTCCATTGGCTGGACTTAATCAACCTACAAACCAAAATTTCCTCAAAATTTCTCTGATTGAGAGGAGAGAATCCCATTATCTGGTACCCACAAAAGACACTCACTTCCCTGGACACATACCACACAGGACCCCCAACTAGTGTTCACACTGAAACAGTCAGGGTGCTTCCCTCTTTCAGTCAGTTGGGCTTGTTCAACCAACTAATGGAAATTTAAAAAAAAATTTTTCCAAAGTGATAGAAGTAGTTCATGCTATCTGGGTTCACAAAGCACACTCACCTAAACAGATGCAGATGCCAGATTTCAAAGGCAGTTCTTCCTAGACAAGCAGGAATGTGACTGGGGCTAGCTGTAGCAGGGCCAGAGAGATACTGAAACTCACCTCTAGCCATAATTCGGCAGGCAACTGCTTAGGAGGGCTTCTGAGACTCCCTGCTCATGGCAAGCAAACCACAAACTGAGTTCCAGGTCAGAGAATCAAAATCTGTTACTTAAACACCAAGGATTTGGTCTAGGTCCAGCTGCTCACTGCACGGAAAGCCAATCACTGAGACAACAAATATTGTCAAGGAAGAAAGCTTTAGTTGGGTGCTGCAGTTGAGGAGATGGGAGCTCAATCTCAAATCCATCTTCCTGATTGACTAAAATTAGGATTTATATAGTGAGGAAGAAAAATAAATGTGTGTATGTGTGTGTGTGTGTGTGTATGTATATATATATATATGTGTGTGTGTGTGTGTATACATATATATGTAAATGTGTATATATACATATATACACACATACATTTTATATATATGTACATATGTGTGTGTATATATATGTGTGTATATGTGTGTGTATATATATACACACACACATACATACATATATGTGTGTATACATACATATATATGTGTGTATGTATATATACACACATATATGTACACACATACATATATAATATGGGTGTGTGTGCATATATATATATATATATATATATATACAAGAACTTGGGAGGGGCAAGGAAGCAATCATGACAAATGAGGGGCCTAGCATCTCATTGTCTGGATGTGATGATCTGATGAATTTCAGTTCTTTTATACCTTTTGAGATGTCTGATATTTCATTGTCTAGATCTGGTGAGTTTTAAGTTTAAGACCAGAAATGTCAATTTTTGTATTCATTTAAAAAATAATAATAATTTCCTGTGAGACTACTGGGTTGATTTCCATTGTTGCCTATCTGCCTATTCCAACATACTTACAAGGTAACTCTACATTTTTTTTTAACAGAGCAGACAAGTTTAAGTTGCTCCCACAGTTGCAGCCACATTAAACTAGTCCAGCTGCTTTGGAGCCAGCCACATGATCACTGCTTAATAAAGGACTGCTGAGTGAGTGAGGAAATAGAGCAAGCATGTGTTATCAAGTTATCAAGTGCTAGTGGTTCTAGCACTTAGTGAAAAAATATATTCCGACTGCTGTGGACAAGAAATGACAAACCTCACCAATAAGTTGTGAAGCTAAAGCAAAGGGGCAAGTTTTAGAAAGGAATTAATCTCTGTCTTAAAATCAACAATTTCTTATTCTCACAACCATGCTAGACATAGCTTTAAGCAAAAACTCCCAATGAGACACATCTCACTTAACCACAGTAAAGTTCTGTGTCTGCCTTTGACTAGAACAGTGTTCAGTGATTCCATTTTAGTAACCCTCTTTATATAGATGTTATAACATTAGACATTCCTTAGAGAAGTAATTTCTCAAAAAAAAATCATAACAATGATTCAATAGTTTATTTTGAGAGGCATATCAATATATTTGGTACAGTAGTTCCCCATTACTTGTAGGTGATATGTTCCAAGACCCCCCCAGTAGATGCCAAAGTACTGAACCCCTATATATACTGTTTTTTTCCTATGCCTACATACCTACCTATGATAAAAGTTAATTTATAAATTAAACATTACAAAAGATTAACAATAATAACTAGCAATAAAATAAAACAGTTATAACCATGCACTGTCATAAAAGTTATGTGAATATGCTCTCTCTCAAAATATCTTACTATGGTGTACTCATGCTTCTTCTTCGGTGAAGCCTACATGATGAGAATTTTATAAGCCCACATTGTAAAATGCCTACATGATGAGATGAAGTGAGGTGAATGATGTAGGCACTGTGACATAGTCTTAGGCTACTGTTGACTTTGAACACAAACACAACAATACGTGAGCCATAAGATGGCTACTAAGTGGCCAACAGGTGAATAGCTTTTGCAGTGTGCATATGCTGGAAAAAGGGATGATTCAGGTGCAGGGTAGAATGAAGCATGCTGGTGTGAGATTTCATCATGCTACTCAGAATAGTGCACAATTTAAAATGCAACAGTTATTAATTTCTGGAATTTTCCATGTAATATTTTCATATCACAGTTGACTGTGGATAACTTAAACCATGGAAAACAAAACCATGAATAAGAGGAGACTATGCTATATAAACTAAAGATGCCTGCTAAAAAGTAAAACAGCCATGATTAGGAACATGATTATGATTATTAGAAAGGTTTTAACTACAAAGGAGGTGTTTATTCAGTGTTATTTATATGACAGATTCTTAGAACATTAAGCACCAAATATTTCCCTCTGTTTTACTGTGTCATAGAAAATGTGGAGTATTCTAAAGTAAAGGCTTTAAAGTGAGAGATGGTTAGACAACCTACTTTCTTTGCAATGTCATCTAAGTTGGGAAAATTGGCATAGGGAATAACTGGATACAAGAAGTCATTGTAGATGAGTGAAGAAATAACAGTGACCATAAGGACAACGTTTTCTAAAAGTGCTTTGAGTGCAGTTGGCTATTTGTTTCTTAGACTGTCTTTGCTTAATAATTAGCATATAAATGGTCTCAACTAGGATTGGAAGTTAACGTTTCATTAACCTCACTTACAATACCTAAAGGAGGCATCCACATTTAAATTCAGAGAGAAAATTAGTCTAACTAAACTCTCCTGAATATGATAATTTCAAAGCAGCCACAAACACATTGAGCACTGACCAAGCATTCCAAGTTTCATTAAGAAACACACACACTCTCTCTCTGTCTCTCTCTCTCTGTCTCTCTCTGTCTCTGTCTCTCTCTCTCTCCCTCCCTCCCTCTCTCTCTCTCTTTCTCTCTCTCCCTCCCTCTCTCTCTCTCTTTCTCTCTCAGCAAAGATGAAAAAATTCACTGATGCTATTTTCTCAAAGAAAATATTGAATAACATCTTAATACATTATCTTCTATTACTGAATTGTACATTTTGTTTTTTATAAATGGTATTTTATTCATTTATTTATTCAGTCAGGACAATTCCTCTTCATTAACTCATTCTTCATTGAACAAATGTTTTAAGAGCAACTGCTTCAAGTAAACCACAATTTTGTAGCTATTAGGAGGTGATCTAAAGCAAAGTAGGACCAATATCTTATCTTTGTGGGGCCTCCTTTATGGTAGAAAAGACAAGACCACAAACAGGAGAAAATTCAAAACAACATGTGTTTTTAAAATCATTTTTTTACCATGTGATGAACATTGTGTAAAGCAACTAATTCTAAAACTCACTGGCATAAAGCAGAACTTAGTAAAAACACATAGTGAGCTCAGAGAGATTTCCACTCACCAAGAGGCAGAGTGAGATGGTTAAGAATTAGGTCACTCAAACCTCAGTTTGTGTTTGGGCTTAGTCATTACCTCCACTCTTACCTTAGGCAAGTCACTTGCTGTCTCATTGCCTCATCTTCCTCATGTGTGAAAAGGGAATTTATAATAAGGGTGCCTACCTGATAGGGGTGTTTGAAGATGAAATTAGCTAAGAAATGTGAGATATTTAGAACTGTGCAGTATGTTCTAAGTGGTGTAATGTTTTATTTTTCATGTATTGTAAACATTTTCCAAAAGAAATGATATTTTAGCCAACTAATCCTTCAAATATAGGGTTATTTTTTATTTTGAAAAGTGAATTCCTGTTTACGGAAGTAAAACTAGGTTAGTGATTCACCAGCAGGAAATATTTAGTACAAATCCATGAGGTGCTTTAGAGTTACAGTGTTTGTGTTAGAAAAAGTATTGGACTGAGAGTGTAGTATTCCAATGATAATTATAGTGTTGTAGTTATAGTTATATGACTTTCAGCAAATTAGAAGTTGTAAATTGTAAACCTCAATTTCCTAGCCATAAAATCAGATGCAGTGTTGTGTATATATGTGTAAAGGTTGGGGGAGGGGGCACAGTTAAAAAGGAATTTAAATATTTAAATAGTGCTTGAAGGCTCATAATGTAATAGAAGGCACTTTTGAGTCTTACACTCTTAAGATTTGCTCCATGTGTTGCAATTTGTGCTTCATAAAGGTTAAGAAAGCACAATAATATCTACCAATCATAAGATAGCAGTCTTCTTGAGATTAGGAAAATCGTACCTAGCCAGTCATCAACAGAAGGCATGAAACAGAACTATAGTTTAATTGAGAAATTGTATGTAGAAATCTTATTCTTGGATCAATATCAACTCTGTGTGTGTCTGAAATTTATTTTCTCACCTGCAGGTGAAAGAAAAATACTATCACATTCTTTAAGTTCTGTTTCAAATTGATTTCCTTAAGGGCTATCATTAAATAGGCATTTGAGTACAAATTGTATTCAAACTGAAAATCGAAAATTGCACAAATATGTAATTACTGTAATATATACAAACAATAACAAAATATATGAAGTAAAATATTTAAATACCCTTTACTCCCCATCCCCAGCTAACTAGTAAGACCACCACTTCCATTCCTGCTTTCTCATTTCTAGATAGAATCACTATTAATCATATGCTATTATTCTGTTCAAACTGAGTTTTCTATGTATTTACATGCATATATATGTCTATGCAAACCTGCATATTTTCCTTTGCATAAATGGAGTTAATTATAGCTAGAGTAAGCAAATTTCCTAAAATTTATTGCCAATTAGCAGTGATTTTTTTTGTAAAATAGCTACTTAGAATTTACGCTCGTTATATTTTTTAAGTGATAAGGCTTCTTTATTCTTTTCCTGTTCTATTGCAAATATTTTTCTCTATATTGTCAATTGAATTTTATTATAAGTATGTTTCATTGGTCTGTTATTATAAAAAGTTTTAGTTTTAAGGAATTAAATTATTATTCTTTCCTCTAAGGTTACTGTTTGTTTTACAAGTCATTTTCTACTTAGCCCATAAAATATTTTTAATTTTTTCACATATATATGTATATGTGTGTGTGTATGTGTGTGTGTGTGTGTGTGTGTGTATTTTTTAAGCCATCTTGATTTTTTTTTGTACTGGGTGAGGTAGAATATTATTTTCAGTTTGTTTTCCCAATAAAGAATGGCTTATTTTATCAACATCATTTCTCATTTCTAGTTTGCACAGATTTAAATTTTTATATTTATCATGTTTTAAGCATATTTATCATGCTTTTCACCTGAGCATGAATAAAACAATTGTTAAGTTCTGAATTAGATAAGATGATTTGTATGTAATATGTCAAGTTTTTTTAGGTTAAGCAATAATAATAGCTTATTCTAGTTTGGATAATTGAGATTTAAAGTGCAAGCAGGAATACAGTTTCAAAGAAAATCTATTAGAAATAATGCAGTATTATCACAGATTTTCTTGCTGTCAGTATAACTTACATAAAACTACCTCATAGCGACTAACATGGATCTATACTACAATCTTGAGAAAGAAATGGCAATATAATTTAGACTATACCCTTAGAAAGTAAAGATCTCATGCTTGAGTTTTTATCTATTAAGTTTTGGCAATCACGGGGAAAAGAAGAATATGTGGGTCTTCATGTTAAGCGACCTTAAATCAATGATTTTACAATTCTATGAGGTGAAGTACGCAAAGATCTTCTTACAAGTGCTTTCAAAACACACACACACACACACACACACACACCTGTGTGTATTCAGTGGGTCCCCAAGACCATCTTCAGGTTCAATGATTCAATAGGAGAACTCAGAAAAGCTATTACACTCACAGCAATACTTTATTATAGTGAAAGGAAGTCAATTAAAATCAGAAAGGAAAAAGGCACAGAGGTGCAAGTTTCCAGTTTTCTTCTCCCAGTTGAGTCATATGAACAGCATTTAATCCTCCCAGCAATTATGTGTGACAAAACATGGAATTGCCAACCAGGAAAGCGCATCCAAGGCTTGGTGACCAGACATGTTTGTGGGTTTGGTCAAGTCAGGTCTGCATAGTTGGCCTCATTTACTCAGTCTCTTTTCCCTCCAGAGGTCAAAGTGATACCTCATGACCCAAAGCCCCCACCTTAAATTATATTGTTAGTATAGGCTACCCAATGTGGTCCTAGGTCCCAAGTAAACACACATACATTTATCAAGCATGATATTCCAAAACTTTAGAAGTTATTTCCTAAAAGCTGGTCAAGGACTAACCTTTCTTTGGAATGTGCAGAGTTTGCACGACACAGACCTGCAGAGTACATCTTTAGCTACACAGTGCATAATTTGTCAACTAAATGGTGATTACAGAGATGCTAATTAGAAACAAGAATGTGAAACAAACAAACTGATAAACCAAAAAAACAACCAAATGTGCTTTCTACTTTTTAATGCTCTGAAGTAAATTTATAAAAATATTTGAAAACATGATCATGGGTGACATTCAAATTTCAAAATTATAGTGAACAATGCACTGTTGCTACAATTTTTTAAGGAACAAGTTTTCTCTAACGGAAGAGGCATATTCTGAAAAAAATCTCACTTGTCGTTTTCCATACAAGTTGAGAAACATGATGAGAAATTAGTAGATGCAATAATGCAGTGCAATCTTCAGAAACCTCTTGAGGATATCAGAAAAATATCCTATTTGAATACTGGGAAGTGAGGAAGTCAATCTGGTCTGATCTATGCAATTCGGCCTTTGAATACCTAAGTTGCTGTCAATCATCCTTTCTGAATTAGTTTAGCGCAGCAGGAATTACTAACTTATGCAAACCAAACTGCTGCCAATAAAAAAAAAAACTAAGGAGTTTTCTATTTGCAAAAAGACACATTTATTGTCAAGAAGTGTTTCATTGTTTTAAAGATATCTTTGTAAGTATGCAAATAAAATACATTTCAGCTATTTAACTCATATATTTGTGCTATAAGACATTAAATAAAAAATATTTACTCAATTTGTTTTTCCCTTATGTATTTTTATACTATGTAAATAGAATGGACATCGAAGTGCTTCCATGTCATATTTGTGAGATAAAAAAAATTTTTTTAAATCAAAGTATATTTTTGAACATCATTAATAATTGTAGTAAAGATGTAACTCATCAATAAAATGTTAGTTTCTTCATCATGGCTATGCAAATATTGTAGGCATAAATTCTTCTTTATATATGTTAACCTTATACTAGTAAAGGCTTTAGTTGAGCTGACTGAGATTAAGGAAATTAAATCATACACCAGTATTCCAATTTGTTTATTTAGTTTTCTTGTCAATGAGAAGGTTTTTTAAATAGCTAATTTACAATACAAGAGAGAGAACAACACATATATGTCCTACTGATGATTATGAAAGAATGCTATATTAGGAGTATATTTTTTGAAATCTGTTCAAAATTATCTGTATGCTTTTAACAATAATTAAATCTTTTTGAAAGAAATGAAAAAGAAATTCTAGGAGTTTTAGATAAATGTAAAACAAATTCACATGATATTCAGTTCATATGGCAGATGCATTTTAAAATATTATTCAGAAGTATTGTATGCTTGCAGTGTAATGAACAAGGTCTCATTTTCCTTCATGATGGTTACCGGCTCATTCTCCTTCACAGAAAAAAAAAAGCCCAAGTATTTCATTGTTTCCCCAACTATTAGGAAGGCAGTAGAGGATGACTGCTAAGACATAGGCTTTGGAGCCAAGTTAGCTGGATTCTAATTTTGCCTTTACCAATTCCCAGCTGTAAGACTCCAGAGTGTGAGATATTAATAGTATGCAAGTAATATGGATTTTTGCGGATTAAATGAGCTAATGCATGAAAAGAACTCAGCATAGTACCTGTATTTTACAGGTATTCCACAAATATTACCAATTCTTATCTTTGGTTTGCTTTATTAATTCAAAGAACCTCCAGTATATCTGCAGAATAAATATCAGTTGACCATAAAACTGTTTTGAATAAATCCTTCTCCATAATGGAAACAATATAGTGCTGGTTATTTCAAGAATTAGTGTATTGTTTATATTAACACTCACCAATTGAACTTTTTGAAAGGAAGAAAAGAGTCTATGTGTGTTAACCCAAATCATCACAATGGCCACATGTGACTACTGAACACTTGAATATAACAAGTGCAACCCAAAAATTGAACTTTTAATTCCATTTGCTTTTGATTAACTTAATTTAATTAGCTACGTATGGCTAGTGACTACAGTATTATTTGGCACAGGTCTATATGCTTTATTTTAAGTAAATTTCTCAGCTAAACCCTGATATTTCCAGCTATCACTGCAAAGCAGAGCACATTCAATTGCACTTACACTAAGGAAGGCAATATCCCAGTTTTTTGGGAAGTCTCTCTCTAGACATAAGAGTAGAGTTTTTTTCGCTGCTCATCTTTAGAGTAATAAAAACTTGATTTTATATTGAGATCCTGGCTTGTAAAAGCAGAGCTAACAGAAACCTCTCAAACAGGCTACCTGCTGACACTGACTCTGAAATTCTACATGGAAACTATCATCAGATTCAGGCAAGCTAGTAGCAAGCAGATTCTATACCTTGATGAAAGAAAATAGGAGAAATGGTGTAGCAGTCCTTGGATTCTCAGGAGCCAGGATGCATAACATAGAGAGGTTCAAAATGTTTTCTGTGTGGCTTCCAGAAGCAAGGAGCAGTTGAAATTCTCCATCAGAATTCTCTCTGCATTTAAATATGGTTCCCCTAATACTAATTTTTAAAAAGTCTCTGATGCTTCCCATTGGCCAAATTCAACTAAAAGCAAGAGAAGATGAGAACTCTATTGATGGAGTCCATACAGCTCTGCTTCCTCGGGAAGGATCAGGGAGAAACAGGTTGGAGAGGGGCTCAGCATGAACAAGTGGGAGATACAAATCCTATTCTATTTACAACATGTTGACAGGACTCTAGAGAGCTATAGGATGATCCTGTTCTTAAACTGTGCAGATAGGCCTGCAAAGAGAAAGAAAAATTAAACAAACACATAACAAAAACCATTTGAGTCACAGAAGATGCTGACAATTTTGTTTTTACATATTTATTATTTATTTATTTATTTATGTTTGAGGCACGGTCTCACTCTGTCACGCAGGTGGGAGTGCAGAGGTGCCATCAAGGCTTATTGCAGCCTCTATGTCCTGGGCTCAAGTGATCTCCCCATCTCATTTGAAAAAAAATTTTGTGAAGATGAGGTCTCACTCTGTTGTCCTGACTGGCCTCAAACTCCTGGGTTCAAGTAAGCCTCTCACCTTGGCCTCACAATATGCTGGGATTACAAGAATGGGCCACTTAGACACTTCTTTCCAATCTACATCTCTACTATTTATGTTTAATGAGACACTTTTCACATATAATACACATTTAAGATTTTACTTCATCTAGCAAATTTTTGTTTTTTGCAACCCAAAATATTTGACTAATGTAAGTTTAAATAGTCTATACTTTTCTCTTCTTTTCCTTTCCCAAAGAAAGCAAAATCAGACCTATGCATGGTGGCTTACACCTGTAATCTCAGCACATTGGGATGCCAAGGTAGTAGGATCTTTTGAGCCCAGGAGTTCAAGACCAGCTTGGGGAACATAGTAAAACACAATTTCCCAAAAACATGAAAAATTCGCTGGGATTGGTGATGCAGTCCCTAGTCCCAGCTATTTGAAATGCTGAGGTAGGAGGATCACTTAAGCCTGGGAGATGGAGAGCACAGTGAGCCACGATTGCATGACTGCACTCCAGCCTGAAAAACACAGCAAGACACTGCCAAAAAAAAAAAAGGAAAGAGAAGTATATTAATTTTCTATTACCAGTTAAATAAAATCACATTACTACATAATGGCTTGAACTCAGATATGTACTCTTGAATCAAATACCTTTGAACTTCAAAACTAACAGTAATTGTGTAAAATTTTACAACCACAGACAATACTCACAAAAAATGAGTTTTGAAAGACAGATGTATATATATATATGTGTGTGTGTGTGTGTATATATGTAAGTGTATCAAAGAGTAATAAACATTATATAACTACTTCTTATATGAGTAGTTGATAGACATTACTTAATATTTAAACTATGGGATACTACTTTTATTATTCATTTTATGTTTATGATTATACCAAAGTGAAAATGAAAATAAATGGCTGAAATATATTAGTGTCTCACTACTTTTGACCATTAACAGTGAATTAAAAAATAAGTACAGAATACTTGTTTTAAGGGATTCTTGGAATTTTTGCTTTTTATTAAAATACCAAGTAATAATCAGTTATGCTTTATTGAGTGCTTACTATGTGTCAGGCATTTTGTGAAAATGCTCTCAATAGCTTACTGAATTTAACTCAAAACTAAGTGAGTGAAGCTGTCTTACTCCACACACCAATAAATTGTGACCTAGAAGTATTAAGCTGTTGATTGAAGGCAAATTTGTACTATATAGGACAAGTTGCAACTCAAATACAAATCTAACTCCAAAGTCTTGACTTTGATATAATGCCTTCTCTCTAGAATATAATGCCTTTCCTTTCAATTTTTTCATTTTTCCTTTTAAAGTAAAATACATTGCAAAAGAAACTAAATCTCCTTTTATAGAAATGTTTAGAGCAAATTATAAATTATAATTTTCTAAAACAAGTTAACCGTAATACCTTGCTAGAAAGGAAAATGTATGGTATTTCCTTCCTAACACCCATTTAAGCTCTCTGATTTCACAGTTTCACTGATTCATGCTCTTATATCAATAATACCAATAATAGTATCTTTTGAAAGAGAAGCTTAATTTCATGCTAGAATTATTTAATTGATACTTCTTTGACAATCAAATGCTTTGTTTGAAATCGGGGAAAAATGAATTCCATTTCCTCTTGTTTTGGTGAAATTGTATCCCAATTGTTTTCCTTGAAAATTCTCTATGCACATACATTATTCTAGATTTAAATCATTTGCTAGATTTTATGGGCTACTATGGTAGCTTGTTATAGTAATGGCGCTCAGTGAACTTGTCTTGCTAGTATCCATGCCCTGTTTTACCAGCTGCCTGCAATGAATTTGGGCTTGGTCATGTAAATTGGGGTGGCCAACTGAAAATCAGCAAATGTGAAACAGAGACTTAAACATTGATCTCACCTCCTTACAACAGTGCTCTGAAATATCATGTCATGAAGCACACAGGAAAAGAGATTCCCAGCCAACCCAACTCCTCTCACTGACCACAATCTCCAGCCAACCCATCAGCTGAATTCAGCTGTATAAGAAACCTAAGGTGGTACTAGTAGAATCAATCTGAAATTGTCTATCATCCATAGGCTAGAGGCAAGATTAATTTATTTCTTTTTACATTATCCTAGGAACATTTCACCCTTGTTTCCCTAAAAAAGGTTACATATTTTGTTATTATACAGTAAATTATTTATTCATTTAAGAAATTATTTTAGCAAATGTTTGTTAAGAATCTACTATTTGTAAGGTGCCATATGAGATGCTGGATTAATAATAGTATGAATAACAGTATATTATTTCTGTCATCATGGCATTATAATCTGGTGGGCAATAAAGAAAATAAAGAAGTACATTAAAAGCATTTTTGTTACAAATTTGACAAAAGCTATGAGGAAGTGTTCATTGTCTTAGCAATACTTAGGCCTGGAGGATGAGGCTGACCAATGGTTAAAAACTCCGCCCATCCATGATTAACAGAATTAATGTCACATACTCTAAACTTTAAAAGCTGAACTAACAGGCTTCTCTACATATAACTAACAGAGATCTCTAATAACAGAGCTCATGCTTGGATAAATACTGTTATCCCTTTATTGATCTAACGATTTTATTCTGTAGACAAATACCACAACTTTATAGATCTCTAATATTTATTGGACAAATATTTGACTTCATTCAAATGTACATTAGCACTCTTATTCTTAAAAGCCTATCTTGAAGTTTGATAATTCACAACCACATAGTCCACTTTTCACTTTCCTCCTCAGAGTCTTAGTATAATGCGCCATCTTTTCTAATTTGCACAACATGAGATCCCTGCTCTCTTGCTGGCCATAAATCTTTGAGGGAATGTTGATAATACACAGAAATAAAAGAAAGCCTGACCTTTTGATGTATTAAAAAACCTGGATGTATTATGCCCAAGCTTTGCTTGGGGAGTACTTTCTACTTTTTTCTTTGTCTCTTGCAATGCAACAGCTGTAACTGACAAAGTATCTTTTCTTCCTCCTTTTATTAATTTGTGATCTGTGGCTTTTTATTCCAAATTCTGCCCAGGTAAAGAAAAGGGAAAATAATATTTCAGACAGAGACTAAAGTGCTTCTAGACTATGTTTTTTTTTCAGATGGGGAAATAATATTATTTAAAATATTTTAGATGACCAAGCCCTGAAAATAATTTAATTCTCCTGGGTGGAAATTGTAATGCATTTGATAAGCTAGTTATATTAAAAGGAAGTAGTTTGGTGTTGGTTAAGCATTCAAGTTCTGGAGTCTGATTACTCAGGTTTGATTTCTATCTCTATCTCTTAATAGTTGTTGAATTTGGTCAAATTATCTAACCTTCTGTACCTCAGTTTTCTCAGTTGCAAAATGGGAATCAGAAGATAATTAGTGTTTCTCTCACATGGTTTGTTCCCAGCTGAGTGAATGCACACTGTGTGGGCTGGCTCATGCTAGCTTTTATTATCATGGCATTATCAAAATTTTTCTAGATTTTCCCTTTTACTGAACTATAGCCCAGATTTCTTCAACTCTTATTCCTGAAAAGTTAATGTTATTTTCCAGTTACGTTTCAGTATGATAATAATTTCAGAGAACGATACTTACCTGGCAGGGGAGGCACCATGATCATGAAGGTGGTTTTCCCAGGGCGAGGCTTATCCATTGCACTCTGGATGTGCTGACCCCTGAGATTTCCCCAAATGTGGGAAACTCCACTGCATGATTTGTGATAGTGGGGGACTGTGTTCACGCTTTCCCCTGATTTAAAATTAATAATAATAATAATAATTTCAGAGAATTATGAAAAACTACATAAGCAGAAGTACTCATCAATAAAACCCACATAAATTCTTTAACAAATAAAATGGGATTTTATAATTGCATAAATAAAAGTAATATTCATTTGGGTAACAATATTTTATATTTTAACATATAATATAATCTTTAAACATTTGTATCTGAGAAACGATAAAATGGTCCACTTTTCTATAATCAAAACCTAAGAATATAAATAATATATAAATTCTTAGGAGGAAAACTTTTTCTAAATACAACAAAAAGTAATTGAAATGAAATACATAAAATCCCTAATTGCCTACCAGACTGATTTGTATAGATATACTTCCCAGAATCATTGACTACCTCACAGAGAACAGTGACATACTTCACTTATTGATTAAGACTACATTCACTTAATTGACTCACTGATGTATGAAGAGGCCTATTTTTCCTACATTACCAGGTCAATTTCATTTTTCCTTTTCAGTGAAAATTTATCTGAATTATCAGAAAGCAGAAACAAAACTACAGTTGGCAGTTCTTTGTAGTGGAGATCCAGATTCAGAACTACTGACCGTCATTCCCAGATATGTGATTTTTAGGCATGTCAGGAGCTGTGTGGTTCAGACAAATTAATTCCTTTGCTTGTATATGTTATATAAGAAGAGAGATGGAAAGTACATTATCTCTAAGGTATTTTTCACTTCCAACCTATCATAGTTTACGTGTGCCCTAAAATTCCAACTTTACTTAACGTTTTGACCCTCAAAAAAACATTGAATTATTTCAAAGGATATTTATCAAATACACAGATCTTTCTTAAAACATTATTGAAACTAAATGCAATGTGTAACAAGTATTTTGTGTCAGGTTTATATAATCATATCAAATAGACTATCTTAACATATTGCAACTGCAAATGTCTTGAAAATTTCTTAACTATAATGTTGCAAAAAAATATGTAACTATGACACGTGCTTCTTCACTTATACTTCGTAGATTAAAAAAGAAAAAAAAATCACCTGAATGTTTCTAAACCTAATGACACTAATTAACTGACATTAATAAACTCCTAATGTGCTAGAAGATTAATATTTTAACTTCATAAATGTGCATGTTGGTTTCCTTTCTGAGGTTTCTTTCCGTCTCTATCATCTCTCGTTGTTTTTTTTGTTTTGTTTTGTTTTGTTGTTTAGTATTCCAGAGGTTTTCAACACACTGTTGAAATAAAGAACAGTTCCTGGTGCTATGCTTCTCAAGCTTGTGCACCGTTTAGCTTATTCTCAAAAAACATAAATCTGCCCTGGTCTGTTTCTTTTACTCAGGAGATACTGAAGTCACACCCACTATGTTAGGTGGTGTGGAGGCCCTGCTCAGACCACAAACTCATTGCTTTACACACATCTTCCCCAGACACTACTCTGCTTCCATCACTGCTGCTTTCTTGAACTGCCAACTGATATACCTTGTTGCTTTACATAAACAAGTTTCGTTTTCTCCTGGCTAGTGGTAAGAGTAGCTTTTTTTTTTCTATGCATGAATATTTTAGGGAGATTCCACAGCACAGTTGCTTAACAGCCCGGATCCTAAAACACTTGTAGTTTTCTGAACAGTCTTTTTTTCCTCAGGATGCACAGCTGTCCAGGACTAAGTGTTCCATTCTAGCTCCTGTGCTCAGTCTGGTGAATTGTACTGGATTCCTGCCCATTCTGACTCTGCTCCTCCATAATGAGTGTACCAGTTTCTTCTGTTCACATCTGAATCCCAAGAGAGATCACAGTTCTAACGCCTTGGCAAATTAGCAGATGTAACTAGATATAAGGTGAAAGTTGGTGCTAAGGGAAGGGTGTATAGTAGGGTACTGCCTAAGGGGACGTGGATTATCAATATGAATTCCTATTGTGATACAGCTGAGACACAGGATTGCATATAGAAACCGTCCTGTAGTGCATCTCAAAATTAAGTCATTCCATTAAAAATTCTAAATCTATTACGGAGATTTGTAACCCATTACAAACTAGGATAAAAACGTTTGTAATAATATAATAACCTGATATTCAAACACTAAGCAAAAGTTTGACCAGTGAATGCATTATTAAATTTTAAAATAAACCAAAATGTTTTTTAAATAACTAGGTAATAAAATTGTTAAAAAGTATTCATAAAACAAATATAGATCTTTAAAAATGAAAAATACAAAAAAAATGTGGGAAACATTTAGAGGAGGAAGAAAAGTCACCTCTTCAAAATTATCCCTATTTGGAATCAAGTTATTTCTCTATGTGGATTAGTGCTATTGTTATTGCTATTAGTGTTTTAACTTAGCTGCTACCTACTTTCCATATAATTTCACAAACTTTGCTTTTCACTTAGGATTATTCTGTATCTGTAAATCCATGACATTTACCTAAAATATATAACAGTTAACTGTAAGGCCGGATTCATTACCAATCTATAGCCATAACAAAGATTATGAAGCCTTTCTCTCTCATTGACTATTGAAGTTTCTTTCAGTCTCACAATTTCAAATTAAGAGTTTTATTGTTGTCATTTGTTTGTTTTTCAGAGACAGGGTCTTGTTCTCCTCTCTCCCCCAGGCTGCAGTACAGTGGGAAGAATATAGCTCACTACAGCCTCAGACTCCTGGGCTCAAATGATCCTCTTGCCTCAGCCTCTCAAGTAACTAGTACTACAAGCATGCACCAGTATGCCTGGCTCAAATTAAGATTTAATAAATATACACATGCTAAGCATATATATAAATTCTGATTTTTTAAAGAATAATTAAACAAAAAATATTTACCAAATATATGGTTAAAGCGTGTAAACATATTGAGATATGTAATACCATCATCAATTGCTTTTAAATAGAACACCAATTTAGAATTGTGATGTATGAGAATACTTACACCTTTTTACAATTTTATTTTCAAATCCAAATTATATAATTTAATAGTTAAACTTTTAGTATGTAATGTATAAGTGTGAATAAAAATTTATTTAAATTTAATTCCCAGTTTATAAAAGTCATTAATTATGTGCAGATAATCTAGTTTCTTATTTTAGTCATAAACTAATATAGGCAAAATTATACTGTGGATTCTTTAGAGTACATATGAAGAATATTTACCAACATTTCCTTATCTGAGAATCAATAGTTATTCATCGTTCTTTTGGGGCAAAATATGTATAAACTTTACTGAGACAAATTGTAGAACATTTTAAAAAAATACTATCTCCCTCAATTTATTGCCTCAAAAAAATCACGTTCTAACCAGTACCATTTCCAGAAATAGATTCTAACTAGTAAAACGAATATGCTATAATCATTTATTAAAATGAAATACATGTTTAGTAAACTGAAATTCATTATTAGGCAGACTTATCCAGTAACACCTAGAGTCAGAACAGTGCCATGGGCACAGGGCTGTCCTTGTGACTTACATAGTACCACGCATTGGAGCAGGAAAGCTACTTTCTGTGGATAGCCAGATCCCCAGGAGAAGAAAAAGAGGAAAAGACTTGGTTAAGAATACACAACCAAGTGTATTCTTGGTTGTTCTGCGCCAACATTTGCCAACAGATAGCTTCCTCCACCTCCAATGGAGAAAAGGAGCAGGAAAAGGCCCAGAATTTAAGGGTTAAGGCTTACTTGTATAGACTAGGGTGAGAGTGAAGAAACTGTTTCAATAATTATAGATGATATCTACTAAACACTTTAAAAGGGTGATTCCTGCTAATTTATATATTTTATCTTATTTAAATCTCCCAACTATTTGATTATGTAGGTATCATTGTTTTCTCAACTATACAGATAAAGAAATAGACACTAAGTAGTGTAAAGCAAGTAGTTTGCTTAAGGTAGCAAACCTAGAAACTGGTATAGCTGAAATTTGAATGCAGGTGGTTAGACTCCAGAGAAGTTTTTAATCAGTCACAAAACTCAATACTATAATATATATCCAAAATTTTAAGTGATATTTTGTGCTTTTAAAAGTGCTCACTACTGTGAGTACATCCAACTGTACAACTGCATTAGTGTTAAATTTTGCCATAGAGTAATTGGCTACTTAGTGGCAAAATATAGGGCCAGAGTTGATTGATATGCCCCCAAATTAGGGGACCTTGGTCTAGTTTGAACCTGAATATTTAGGGTAAGTCAGAGTATGATACATCAGTGAGGCTGGGCTCTGTCATTTGCCTGTCATTTGCAAGAATACTTGGTTTGGGACCTGGAAGATGACATACACTTAATTCATCTTATGTATGTATAAATGGATAGATGAATGGATGGGCTAATCTATAATTGAATGAATGGAGCCAGACTGGACTTGTGTCAGGGTTGTATAATTGCATTAGTTTCTTTTCTTGTATTATCTAAGCAGTGACCTTGAAATAAGAGTACTGGTGTTTAGCTAATAAAAAACATAAGCACACAATACCCAGAGGCTAAAGGTGCATCACTGCAGTGCTTTCTCAACTTCAGTCCCTGTGGAACTTGCTTTTTGCTGGCTGTCCTCAGGAGATCACTCTCAGTTTCTAGAAGCATTTTGAGTTTCTTGCCAAGTGAATTACTGGACGTTTTAAAGCCAACAAGGGAAAGAAAGCCACTCTAGCAGACCAATGTTTCCATCTTCTTTAATGTAATCAGGTACATCTCAACACCTTTAGCATATTCTATTTACCGAAACAAATCACAGGTTAAGCCCACATGCAAGGAAAGATTCTGCAAAGATTACCATTCTTACTAAAGAAAAAAAAACAGGGAATAAATTGATGAACAAATTATATTATTATTGACAAGTATTGCTTTAAAAAAATTCCTCCTTATTAAATAAATCAAACACATGAATCCCTGAACAAAAAGTGCCACTTACCATTGGAGATCCACTTGACTTTAAAGCTTTCCCTTGGGGCATTTTCTGAAATGTTCAATTGAGATATAAGAATGCTTGTGCAATTGTTTCCATTAAGATTGAGGTACATTGCCAGTAACAGAAATCAGTGGTGGCTGAATTCTTTTCTGATTGCTGCTATAACAAACCGCCAGTAAGGTGGTGGCTTAAGAAAATACAAATTTCATTCAGTTACAATTCTGGACTTCAGAGTTGTAAAACAGGTCAGAAAGCCTATATTCTTCTGAAGCCTCTAGGTGAAAATTTGTTTCCTTCTTCTTTGTTCAATTTCTAAAGGATGTGTGCATTCCTTGGCTCATGGCCCCCGCTTCTATCTTCAAAACCTGTAGTGTTGCATCTTGAAATCTCTCTCTGACTTTGATCCTTTATCCTGCCTCATACCGTGATTCTATTTTGCTGGCCTTAATAATCCAGAATAAGCTCTCATCTCAATATTTTTATTTAATCACATCTGCAAAGTCCATTTTTACCATGTAAGGTAACATGTTCACAGGTTCTGAGGATAAGGACGTGAGCATCTTTGTGGGGGTGGGTGAGGGAAATTATTTACCATATTGAGAAATAGGAATATAAAGGATCAATAATGTTCACACTGATCTCTCTCTCTCTTTCTCTGCCTTTCCCTCATATTGCATGGTAGGTGTAGCATTTTAATTATCACATCCAAGTTTATGTTACTAGAAGGAGAAAGGAAGAGGGAAATAAAACCAGGAGTTAACTTCAGAGTGTAGTCGATTAACCAGAACGATCTCAAGATACAAGAGGGACACGGCCAGAATTTAGTTTGCACAGCCAGAATTGTAGAGCTACAAAAGGGAGAATGACATTGGACTTTAATTTTCTGTGAGCCATTTGACAGTTTATTCTACAATTTCAATAATTTATTATAAGAAAATGTTATGTTATTAGTGTTAAAATTATTAAATAATAAATTATTTATAAATTAATTTGAAAATAAGTTTTTGAAAATATTTATATTTTAAATGAACACTATGCATTTTCCTACTAAATGAAATGATTTCATCAGCCAGCTTTGTGCGAATTACTCAGATAATGTGATTTCTTTTCTTCTCAGAAGAACAGAGAATTCATGACTGCAATCTCCATATTTACATCCTTCTATGTAGAGTTCCATTAGTCCTATGTAATACCCATTATTTGTTTTCCTCTTGGGATAATGAGTAGAGATTTAAGAATGAACCTTAAGAAATTAAGTTCTGTAGCTTTCAGCTGTCAGTGAATTAAAGCTGTAGCTTTTCTGGTTTCAACCTTCATGGTATGGTAACTAGAGGGCTGTCAGTCAACTTTGTCTGCATATATTTTCAGACAGAGTGGAACAGAGCAAATGCACATTGGAAATGAATTTTGAACAGTTCAGCAGAAGAGAGGCTTTCTCTCACAGGAACAAGGCATTCAGCAGGAGTTAAGGTCAGGACTGACGTACTTCTGTCAAAATGCTCCTGGATTTACACTTTGAAGCCCTAGAGTCATCTTTGGAATCCCCTGCCTGTCCTTGACTGAACAGGAATCCCAGGAGTTCGACCCTCAGTGCACTAAACAAACATTTATTTCAAGCTGGCTTAGTTTAAGACACAGAACATTGCGTAACATTGTGCATCTACTTCAGTGCAGGCAATGTTCAGCCCAATGTCTGGACAGAATATTTGTTATTTGAATATTTCAAGGAATATTATGTTTTATTCTGTGCATATTGTGAAACATTACAAAGTAGGATAGTGCTTTAAAAGGTTTTTTAAAGTTCAGTTTTTTGGCTTCAAAAGCAATACTTCCACTAAAGTCATATCATTCATCCTAAGACCCGAGCACAATTTAGATCAAATTTGTACACTGGCAAAGTTCTACTTATTTTTACGTTAATTGGGGTAGTATCTAAGCCTTATTTTGGTTCATTTCTAAGAAAGACAAGATCAAATTCTACCTTTATAATACAAGAAAGGAGAAATATATTGAATGATTCTTATTTTATTTATTTTTTTTCAACTTTTATTTTAGAATCAGGGGTACATGTGCACATTTGTTACAATAGTATATTGTGTGATGCTGAGGTTTGGAGTGTGACTGAACCTGTCACCCAGGTCGTGAGCATAAAACCTAATAGATAGTTTTTTGGCCCTTGTCCACTTCCTTCTCCTCCCCGTCTAATCATCCCTGGAGTTTATGTTCCCGTCTTTATGTTCATGTGTATTCAATGTTTACCATCCATTTATAAGTGAGAACATACAGTATTTGGTTCTCTATTTCTGTATTAGTTTGCTTAGGATATTGGCCTCCAGCTGCATCCATGTTGCTGTAAAGGACATGATTTTGAGACAGCCAGGTGGAAGGGGGTCCCTGGAGAAACTCCAACCAACCTGCCCACTGGGATGGAGCTTCAGGAAGTTTATTACCTTTGCAGCAGGGAGGAGCCTAAGCCTGGCCCCTCCTCTTCCTGTGTGGGACCTGAGATTCAAACAAGCTCTAGCAGAGGGATTCTTGCCTAGGGAGAGTCCCTATTCCCCCTACTTTGTTTTTCTTTTCATCCAATAAAACCCTACTTTACTCACTGTTTAAGTTGTCTTTTAGCTTAAATTTTCATGGCCATGGGATAGACAAGAACCCCATATTTAGCTAAACTAAGGAAAGTCCTGCAACATTTTCATTTATTTTATGTCTGCATAGGATTCCATGGTGCATAGGTACTACATTTTCTTTATCCAATCACTATTGATGGGCATATGGGTTGAATACATATTTTGCTATTGTGAATAGTGCTGTCATGAACATATGGATGCATGTGTTCTTTTGGTGGAACAATTTATTTTCTTTTGGGTAGCCCCTCAGTAACTGGATTTTTGAACTGAATGACAGTTAAACTCTTAGTCTTGGAGAAATCTCCAAACTGCTCTCGACAGTGATTAGATTAATTTACCTTCCCACCAAGAGTGTATATAAGGGTCCCCTTTTCTCTGCAGCCTCACCAACATCTGTAATTTTTTCTTTGACAAAAGCCATTCTGACTAGTATGAGGTGGTGTTTCATTGTGGTTTTGATTTGCATTTCTCTGATGATTAGAGATGATGAGCATTGTTTTAATGTATTTTTGGGCGGCATGTATATTTTCTTTTGGGAAGTGTCTGTTCATGTTTTTTTTCACTTTTTAATGGGGTAATTTGCTTTTTGCTCATTCAGCTGTTTAAGTTCCTTAAAAAATCTTGATATTAGACTTTATCAGATGCATAGTTTCTGGGTATTTCCTCTCATTGTTTAGGTTGTCTCTTTAATCCCTTAATAGTTTCTTTTGCTGTGCAGAAGTTGTTTAGTTTAATTAGGTCCCACCGCTGATTTTTGTTTTCATTGTTAATGCTCTTGAGGATTTAGACATAAATTCCTTACCTAAGCTGATTCTGAGAAGGGTATTTCTTAGGTTTCCTTCTAGGGTTTTCATAGTTTGAAGTCTTACGTTTAAATTTTAATTCATCTTGAGTTAATTTTTGTAGGAAGGGGTCCAGTTTCATTATTCTGCTTGGGTAAGCACTTATCCTAGCACCACTTACTAAAAAAAAGAGTCCTTTCCCCACTATTTATTTTTGTGGAATTTGTCAAAGATCAGATGGTTGTAGGTCTTCAGCTTTATTTCTGAGTTCTCTATTCTCTTCCATGTGTCTATGTGTCTGTTTTTGTATTAAATTGTTCTTAGTTTGAAATAAATTTTAAGAATCCAGTATGTTTACTCTGAACATAAATCAAAATGTTATATATTATATTTTGAAACTATTTGGGTGACTCCAAAGTAGAAAAAGAATGTATTGTAGTCATCATCATGTTGAAAATATTAATATCATTTCTCTAATAATAGATCAAAATCTCACATTTTAGAACTCAAATATAATTTATCTGTCAAAATTAAACATCTGTTAAAAGTTATTTTTCATGTATTAGTGAAGTCCAGAGCTTTCGTCACAAAGTTTGCTTTCCAACATTAGTTTTAAAGAAGAAAATGTCTTTTGCCTTTTCCATTTCACATTTTCCTATCAAACTGGAGCAGGCAATGGCCATTATTTGAGCCATAATAGATTTGTGAGATCTCTGATAACCAGAAAAATATTTGAAATACAAAAGTTATGTGTTGATCTATGCTTTTTTAATTTTATAGTAATATTTATATATAACTCTTTGAAGGAGAGGCTCATGTTTGAAATATATTTGTGTACATTCAGTTTCTAAAGTAGACCTCATATAAAAAAAGATGTTTAATACATTTCTTTGGAATAATAAGACAAGAAAGAGGCATAGAACAATAACTAAAAGCTCCATATTCTCTTTGTCCTTACTCATTCTCTTATTCCTTATACCATGTACCTATTAATAATGCTAATTAATCTATCAAGTTTCTCTGATCATTCCTGGAAATTTCATGAGTCAGATTTCCACAAATGCCCTCATATCTGTTGTAAACCTGTGCAATTATTATAAAAACATATTTTTTGATAAGAAAAAACATCTTTTCCTTACAGCTGAAAAAAAAAACAAAAACTGCAAAACTTGATAAAGGATGTTACAATCCTCTGTCTTGAGTCAGTTAAATGGCTTCCATCAACTTGTCATGCTTCTGCCAACTAAACTTCTTAGGTCATCACAGCTTTAGTCTATTTCTTAGACAGAAATTTAGATATTTTTTATTGCCCTGTAGGGGACTCATGCACAAGGAGTATATGTGTCATGGATTTATCTTGCACATGTCTAATAAAGAATTGCATGAGATTGCTTTTTAAAAGTTACGCATTTTATCCTCTGGCTTCTTTTCAGATCATATAAATCTTTCACCTTTTAAAAGTTAAGCATCTATATATTTTAAAGTAACCATTTTAAAGTAGCCAAAACAATTTAACACAGTGAAAAAAATACTTCTAGAGTTCTATTATTTATTTTAATCTAGAAAATGACACAAATAAATTTCTATCAGTCCAAAATATTATTCATTTCTCCTTCATGTCAAAATGAAATAAAGTATAATGTGGCAACACTTCTTCAGGGAAAAAAAAAGTCAAATGGCCACATGACTACTTGGTTTCTGGGAACATTAAGGTCATGTCTGCACTAGAAATGTGAAGACATAAATGAGAAAAATATTCAAGATAAAGTAAAGCTGAAAGCTCTTTTGCCAGGGCAGACCAACTGCCCTGGCAAAATTATTAAACCATAATGTATATGACTTTATCCACCAATGAAATGGGAATTACACTACAAGCCAATTCTGTCAGGGGATGTTATGGAGATAATGAGATAATGTCTTTTAAGTGCTTTCAGTTTCTCGGATGAAAGAAGACAACTTTTCTATCCTCAGTAAAGAGGAGACCCATGATCACTAACATTTCACATTGCTAAATGTACCTTCTTTAGAAAAGTGATGCTATTAAAATAATGATACCTAAAGCTCTTTCACCAAACTGACTATAAAGCTATATTCATCAATACTGAAGGCATGGATCTGTAGCTGAAGTGGTGAGCTTCTCTAAAATTATCAAATATTTTCTATAAGATTAACAACCACATTCAAGGATATTTATTGCAAGGCTATCTGTAAACACATACAAACATTTTAAAGCATAATGCATTTTCCATTAGCAAGGAATTCTTTTTTTTTAATTGCATTTTAGGTTTTGGGGTACATGTGCAGAACATGCAAGATAGTTGCATAGGTACACACGTGGCAGTGTGTTTTGCTGCTTTCTGCCCCTTCTCCCATATTTGGCATTTCTCCCCATGCCATCCCTCCCCTGCTCCCCCCCTGCTATCCCTCCCCTATTTCCCCCAATAGACCTCAGTGTGTGGTACTCCCATCCCTGTGTCCATAATTAGTATACATATATGAATGATAAAAAAAATCTGTTTCAATGTTAACTACAACTAAATTTGGGATGTAATAACCTAGATGCTCTTTTAAATTGTTGTTTCCTTCTACTGCTCAATAGGACTCATTAAATACATTCAACTTATCTGTCCTCTGAGACACCCCATTCAAGTGGAACAATTTTATTTAGTTCAATCAAATGAAAGGCATATCCAAAACTTACACTTTATTAAATGGAGCCATGACCCACTTGAACTTCTATGCTTTAAGTTAAATAAACAATTAGTCATGTTGTCAATGAGTGACATCAGTGGACAGGTTTTTTTTTCCCCCTTTGGCCTCAGTTATGGGTAAAATTGGTATAATTTCTTGAAGTAAATGGATTTGTTTATGGAGAAATTAAATGACTAAAATTATTATTAAATATTCCCAGAAATTATTTAAAAACTTTAAATCTTCATAAAGAAAATGTATAGTAAAATAATTATATAATAAATCTCTCATAACAGAATCTGTGAGTGATAAAACAGACAGCTGTTTGGTAGATAGCCAAGTGTTCCTGAGAGATTCACTAATAAGTAATAGTAGTAGATTTGGCCTTAGCTATAAAATACTCATGGCTGTATGCATATTTAACATTTTTTATATGATATGTGCATGTCCTTATGCCATGCCTCAATTCCAGTCAATGAAGAGTAAAAATCTTCTAGTGGTGAAAAGGTTAATTAGGTCATAAGTAAGACTTAAGGAAAAAACAATCTGCCTCCAGACATTGGTGTAAGACTGGAATGCCTGGGGATTCCAAAACCATTTTTCAGCAAATGAGAGAGAGCCAATGTGTTGAGAATGAATCACCAAAAAAAAGTGAAAACAATATAGACCCTTGATGAGGATGTAGAGAACCTAAATTGACAAAAGCAGAAACCATTTTATTCTCAGGCTTTGTAATAAGTCCTCCTAAGGTAGAAGTCATTTTAGTTTGAGTGTTTTAGCATTTGCAGCCAAAACCAGCTTCACTGATATATATTACTTAGTGAGAAACAAATCCATATGAACCTCAGATTTTACCCAGTAGATTCTGACTTTACAGATGGGATTAACAGCAATGCCTTTGGGATCATCAAGACTGTGTGAATTGGTTGGAATGCTTGTCTCTGGGAATTGCATGATTTGCTGAGCAGCAAGTCCCAGTGGCAAGAAGAGCATTATTATTGAATGGCAGCAACATTTAGGGGATCAAGGAATTTTATTTGAATGTCCATTACCTCTATTGTCTTCTATTTCTTCATTCTGAGAGATTGAAAACCGATTCTCTGTTTTATAAAACCTCATTGACATTTCTTGTTCAGGGATGCTTAAAACTGGTAGCATTTGCAGGTATTAGGCAGCATATGTACGAAGCAAACTAACATTAAATGAAATGTTCAGGAATCCAACATCCTTGAGGGTCACATTAGAAGAATTTTTTTCTCCAGTGGAAAGTTATTAATGATAGTTGTAGTTGATTTTAGAAATTTGTAAATCTCCTAGAATTTCTTAGAGTTACTTTTTAGATTCTTAGAATTTTAGGTTCTTAGAATAGAAAAAGAATTTAAATTCCTAGAATTACTTTTCCAGAAAAAGTGAACTCTGGAAACATGCAAGGTGTTCTACTGATTGGTCAGGTGGGAGCTCAAAACCAATAAAAGTTTTAGCATTTCGTGGTAACGTGCCTTTTGTTGTAACCCCAAGCTAGAGAGACCTGGACACGTTTTTAAAAATAAAGCTTGCCTAAATGAAGCACTCCTATGAGAATCTAATGCCTCTACTGATCTTACAGGAGGCAGAGTTCAGCAGCCTGCTCATTCACTCACCTCCTGCTGTGTGGCCTGGCTCCTAACAGGCTGTGGACTGGTGCTCTGAGGCTGGGGACCCCTGTTCTATAAGGATAGGAAATCTGGTAAAGTAATTCACCCTAAGTACAATACGTTAGAAACTAAGAGCTGTGTAAGGTAAGTACTGTCTTAAAAGAAGAGTGACCAATGTGGCATTTGTTCTGTTTAGTATGAGACTGGTGTTGTAGTGAATGGTTCATAGGAAGTTTACTAGATTAATATGGATCTTTAAAGAATGACTAAGTAGTGTAGGAGAGTTCTACAGGAGAATGTTCCAGTAGCTAAAATAGAATACACAAAGAAAATAAACTTAGTTCAAAAAACTGTTCCTTAATCTCTCTGATTCCAAGTAATGGCAGTAGTCATTTGATAGAATAAACCATATGAAAAAGGAACAAATTCTCCTGAGGATTAAGTAACCACCTTCTGTATGTTCACATTGCACCCTATATATAACTCCCTTAATTCTTCACCTAACTTCACAGTACTATTGTTGCCTGCTTACATGTTTATTTCACATTAGTCTTTAATTTATATAAAGGTAGATATTGTGTCTGTCTTATCTATAGTTGTATTCTTTAAGACATAGTAGCCTAGAAAATAATGAGGTCAATTAATATAAGTATATAAACTTATACTGAAACAGTTTATTTTTCCAGTTTTTTAGCCTCATCTTACCAAAGCCTTCCTTTAACTTCTATTGATAGGCAACAAAGATAGAATCTAAGGGTTGAAATAGGAATCTACGTCTATTGTCATAGAAATATTAAAAGAATGATAGAGAAGGATGGAATAATGGAAATATTCTGAATATAAATTACTTAACTTTTACTATTTTTTTACTCAAGGTTATATTTCAATGAAGTGAATACTGAATATATTTCCATATTGACAGTTAAGATCAGGGTAAGTACTTATTGGTGTTTTGTAAAATAATAATAGAAGTTAAATAATAAGGAACTATCCTTTGAAAATTAAAGTTAGTTTTTGGTAAAAACCAGACAATAAGAGAAATGTTACAATACATCATTAAATGATTGATCCTATTTGGTCTACACATCTAAAGACACAAACTCTTAATAGTAGCAAAGTTGACATTTTTATATACATTTGAATAACTCCAGTGTCTCTTTTTAAGTTCCAAACATAGATTGAGAAAAGTGACATTACAGATTGAACATACCAAATTCAAAAATCTGAAATCCAAAATATTCCAAAATCTAGAACATTTTGAACAGTAATATGTTCAAAGGAAAAGCTCATTACGGCATTTCAGATTCAGAATTTTGGGTTTGGCATGCTGCACCAGTAAGTTTAATGCAAATATTCCCAATTTCTTTTAAAAAATTTAAATCCAAAACACTTCTGGTTTTAAGAATTTTGGATAAGGGATACTCAACTTGTATTTTAAAGATGTAAAGATACTATTTAAGGACATCTCCCAACTTCAGCGTGGTGTCCTGTGGTTTGAATGTTTGAATCCCCTTGAGAATCCATTTTGAAACTTAATCCCAAATGCACTAGTATTAACAGGTAGAGCCTCTAGGCTGTGATTAGGTCGTGAAAGTTGCACTCTTATGAATGGTATTAGAGCCTTAAAATGGAGGGGACTGGCTAGGCTCTTCTGTCCTTCCACCTTCCACCATGTGAGGACACAGTGTTTGTTCCCTATGGAGGACGTAGCAACAAGACACCTGTTAGACTTAGACTTTTGGGTTAATGCTGAAATGAGTTAAGATGTTGGGGAACTGTTGGGGAGGCATAATTGTGTTTTGAAATGTGAGAAAGATGAGATTTGGGAGGGGCCAAGGTTGGAATGATATAGTCTGGTGCTGAGGCTCTATTCAAATATCATCTTGAATTGTAATCTGATTTGTAATTCCCACATGTTGGGGGAGGGACCTCATGGGAGGTGATTTGATCATGGGGGTGGTTCTCCCATGCTGTTTTCCTGATAATAAGTGAGTTCTCATAGGATCTGATGGTTTTATAAGGGGCTCTATCCACCTTCACTCTGGGGTTCTCTTGCCTGCTAACATAAGCCATGCCTTTGTTTCTCCTTCACCTTCCACTCTGATTGTGCACTTCCTGAGGCCTCCCTAGCCATTTGGAACTGAGTCAATTAAAACTTTTTCCCTTATAAGTTACCCAATCTCAAATATTTCTTTAGAGCAGTGTGAAAATGGATGAATACAACATGATTTTGACAGCAGAGACCGGACCATTACCAAACACCAAATCATCTGTCCTTGCAATCTTAGACTTCCTAGCTTCCGTAACTGTGAGCAATAAATTTATTCTGCTTCTAAATTACCCGGTCACAGTCTCAGTTATTTTGATATAGATATATTTGAGATATATATATATATATATGTATTTGATATGTATATGTGTGTATATGTATATGTATATATATGTATATATATATACACACATATATATATAATAGATTAATACACTGAGCATAGAGAATATATATTTCATCTGGGGAATCTATGATGCTGAGAATGTTATCATGAAAAAGTTGTACTTAAGCTGGAGCTGAAGCATGGTTAGGTCCCTTTACTCTCCATTTACAGAGAACACAGAATAAAATCATGAACTGTAGCATGGACAAAAATTAAGTAATCATGCAAACATTTGCAGAAATTATCAAGTAATTGTCTCTTGGAGAAGATCGGATGAAACGGATATAAAGTAAATGTTTAAAAAGTTATGTTTGTTCATAAAAGTTAATAAATGCCACATTGAAAATTTTTAATTTACTCTAAGACCAGGAAAGCCATTTAGTGTTTCTGACCAGATCTCTTTTCCTAAAGGGATATATAGGAAGCCACTGATAATAACTATTGAATAAGTTTGGGAGGGCAGCCAAGAGGAACTGTAGTGTTGAATAAAAACTGCTGACTAACTCTGACTAACCCCCTGAATGTATAAATTCTTACGTATGTCAGGACAAGCTGTGCTAAGTTCCATTGACTTATGAAGCATATATTAAAATGAATGAATGATTGATTTTGAAACAACTGAGTTTAGGGTTTATTAAAATGATGAAACAGAGTCATTCATTATATGAATGTCATACACTTTGTGAACCTTTCTAACTTCATATGGTTGTTTTATTTTTCTTCTTGCTTTTTTTTTTAATAAAAGTCCATAATTTACCCTCATGAAGCTAATTTAGAATTGAGATTTTGGCTTTTATTTTTTTTATTTTGTTTTTTTGAGACAGGTTCTCACTCTATCTCCTAGACTGCAGTGTAGTCCTGCAGTCACATCTCACTGCACCCTTGAGCTTCTGGCCCCAAGGGATCTCTCCCCTCAGCCTCTCGAGTAGCTAGGACCACAGATGCATGCCACCACATCTGGCTAATTTTTGAATTGTTTGTAGAGATAGGGTCTCACTGCATTGCCCAGGCTGGTCTCAAATGTCTAGCTCAACCAGTCCTCTCATTTTGGCCTCTCAAAGTGCTGGGATTACAGGTGTGAGCCATCACACCAGGCAGCTTTTACCTTTACTGTATCAAAAGCTCCAGACCTTAGCTCAGGTCCCATATTTTATTCTAAGTATTCAGGAATCTGGGAACTTTACTAATAACGTTACCGAAATATAGAGAGAACTCTAGTGGATGGATACTTGACATTCCACCCGTCACCTTTTCCATGGGACTTATCAATTCCCTTCTGAATCCTGTTAACTCTTTCCTGGCATCCATTTCTTTTTGTGTCACACTGCACTTCTCAAAACATCTGTCATATATCTTAATGTTTTCAGTTTGGTTTTTTGAGGAAGTAACACTGTCTCAACTAATACTGAATGTTACTTACGTGGGGAAAACCATTCTACTATTCATAAAATCATTGATAGTAAATGTATTGTATGTTAATATTAAATTACTTTGCTTTGAAATTGCTTCTGCCTCTTTAAAAAGTAGCAGTTGCCTGCTCAATTTTGCTGTGAACCTAAAACTTCTCAAAAAGTAAAGTCTATTTGATAGGCAGCCAATTTTGTTTAAATAAAATAACCTTAAAATAGTTGATAGCAATGATATGAATATCACTGTGATTTATATTATTATTTAAATCTTAAATCACACTTTAATACACTTCTTTATTCATAAAATATTCAGATACATGTTTTAGAATAAAGGCTATGTTATCTTCAGAAAAGATTTAGTTGTTTTCTCCTCCTCTGTTTTCCTGAAAATGTATGTATGAATTTGACCCTATTTCTTCTTAATCATTACATATAATCTGGAGTTTTGTTTGTTACAAATACTTAATAACCAGGTACATTTTTGTGTCAGTTTTGGTAGGTTGCATTTTTTAAAGACAATTGCTAACTTATCTAAATGAATGTTACTCATATAAAGTCATACATATTTTATTATTTTGATATATATATATGTTCTATTGTATTTTTCTTTTTTATTTCTGATATTAGTAATTTATCTCTTCTTTTTTATACATACATTATGTTATGTGTTTTTCAAACTTGTTAACATTTTTAAAGAAGCACCTTGAGTTTTATACTTTTTTCATTATTTTTCTAATGTAATTAATTTTTCCTCTCTTACTCATTTTCATTTCCTTTGTTTTACTTTCTTTTCTAGCTTTCTAAAAAACAAATCTAGATTTTAAAGCATTGCTGTGGATGTTTTAAGCATTTCAAGTTTAAACACTTGAAACTAAAAATGTTCCTGTGAATGCTGCTTTGGTAGTATTGTTTAATTTCTCCACATTTGGCAATTTTGTAGATACAACATGCTTATTGATTTTGATTCAATTTGAAAGTGACCATAAAATAACTTTTTAAAATATTTTCATCTTTTGGTATTTACTCAGACTATTTTCTATGGTACAGCATATTATCTATCTAGGTAAAAATCTTATGTGCCTTTGATAAAATGTATATTTTATAATTGCTGAGCATAATGTTGTGTAAATATTAATTATGTCAAGGTAGTTGATTTTTCTGTTTAGATATTCTATATTCTCATTAATTTCTTTGGTACCTTGTATCAAATATTGAGAGAGTTTTGCTAAAATTTCCAACTGTGATTTTATATTTGCCGATTTCTCCTGAGGTCTGTCATGCTTTATGAAAATGTACTAGATGCATACACACTTATAAATGTTTAATCTACAGATTAGTTGATCCTATTAACATTTGATA